>QRDG01002301.1:107357-516023 GCA_012064385.1 Puccinellia tenuiflora
ACATGACACGATAGCAATAAGCCCGTACGGGGTGATAAAAGCAGTTTTTATTTGATCATCCGGGTTTAACGGGATCTGGTGAAACCAGAGTAGGCATCCACAAAAGACAACAACTGACATCCGGCCGTGGAGTCGATCACCTGATCGATCCGAGGCAACGGGAACGGGTCTTTCGGACAAGCCTTGTTCAGGTGGGTGTAGTCGATACACATGCGCCAGACAGTAGGTGCATCCGGTTCTTCCTTCTTTTTCTCCAACAGGACCGGGTTAGCTAACCAGTCCGGGTATTTCACTTCCACGACGGCATTCGACGCGAGTAACTTGGCTAACTCGTCACCCACCGCCTTCCTTCTTTCTTCGGCGAGACGCCGAGTCGGTTGCTTCACAGGCCTAGCATCTGGCCTGACATGCAGAGAGTGCTCAGCCAACTCCCTCGGAACACCCAGCAAGTCCTGACAGGACCATGCAAAGATATCCCGATTCTCACGGAGGAAGTCGATGAGCTCGCTTTCCTATTTCTTGTCCAACCCGGCACCGATGATGACGGAGCGTTCCGGGTTAGCCTCGTCGATGCCGACCTTCTTCGATTCCTTTGCCGCCTGGAAGGTTGCAGTTTGCTGCGGGTTAGCCGCACTCGGCATACCGAGTTGAGATGCCTGGGCCAAAGCCACCACCTCATGGATTCTCCTTTTCTCGGCGGCGATCACCAGTGATTCGGCCAGGGATGACCCGGCTGAGGCGCACTCCATGGAACGCTTGTAGTCTCCCGAGATGGTAATGACACCATTTGGACCCGGAAGCTTCATCTTCAGGTATGCCACATGAGTAGACGCCATGAACTTGGCGAGTGCCGGCCTGCCGAGTAAAGCATGATACGGGCTCTCGAGATCCACGACTTCGAACAGCAGACTCTCGGTCCGGCAGTTGCTTTTGTCACCAAAGGCGACATCAACCCAAATCGTGCCCATGGGTGCATGTGACACACCGGGCACAATGCCGTGAAAGGTGGTTCGGCTGGGCTGCATCATATTCTCGGTTATGCCGAGTTTCATCATGGTATCCCGGTACATGATGTTGATGCTGCTCCCGTTATCAACGAGGACCCGGGAAAACCTGACATTGATGCTAGGCCCGACGAATGTCGGATCCAACACTAGAGCATAACCTCCTGGGTTGGGCATGACTCTTGGATGATCATTGATGCTCCAGCTGATCTCATCCTCAGACCAATACATGAATTTCGGCACCGCCGGCATAACGGCATTTACTTCCATCGCACGCCTGTGCTGACTCTGCTTGTCATTGGGCTCGGTCACAAAGACCATGTAACTCTGGTGAGCCTCTCGGTACTGATTTTGCCGACTCGGGCCCGCGTTGCTGCCGGGATAGTTGGAGTTGTTGTTGGTGTTGGCCATGTTGGCCACTTGATTGACATCTTCAGGCCTTGTCTGGGCGTTCACCGGGATAGCGTTCGCACCCGTGAGTGATGCGGGTCGAGTTGCCGGGCCGGTGTTCTCCTGCGGGCGCCTGTTCCGGCTTGCAGTTCCGGTTTGAGTGCTGAGCCGGTCTGCTGGGGTGCTTGGTGTGGTAGCTGCAGGGATCATTCGGCATCGTCCCACTGGGGCTAGCCCACTGCCTCTTGTCGCCGTTCCACGGCTTCCTCTCGCCGTTCCACGGTTTTCTTTCGCCGTCCCACGGCCTCCTTCCTTCCGAGTTCTGACCCCACACTGGACCGTCATTCTTTTGCCTCTGGCTGCTGCCGGCACCCATCTGATCTTGGTCGATGGCAGCAACTTGGTCTGACCCGTATCGGTAATCCGGCCTCTCTTCCCTTCTCTTTCCTCGGTAATCCGAGCGATCTCCTCGCCGACCCGATCTGTCTCTGTCGACCGGGGCCAATAAGGGCTGTGTCGGATCACCAAGCGCATAACTATCGGCAATTGACATTGTCTCGGCCAAGGTGGCCGGCATCTCCCTCTGGAGTCTCTGCCAAAGCATGGAGCCATGTCGGCATCCTTGCGCAAACCAGGCAATGGCTTGTGACTCAATCACTCCTTCACAGGAGTTCCGGATCGTGCTCCACCGGGTTAAATATTCCCGGTCTGTTTCGTCTTCTCGCTGTCGACACATGGACAGCTGCTGAGGTCGATTCGGCCTCTTGTAGGTACTGGAGAAGTTGCTGACAAAAGCGTCAGAGAAGTCAAGCCAGCAGTCAATACTGTTCTCCTCCAGGTTATTCAGCCAGATTCGGGCTGGTCCTTCAAGCATTTGCGGTACATACCGCACTGCCCATCTGCGACTTCCGCCGGCAATGTGCACAGCGGTGACATAATCTGTCAGCCAGTCCTCCGGCTTGGTGCTGCCGTCATAGGTCTTGGCACCCCGAGGCAACTGGAAATTCGGCACAGGTGCCTGCTTCATGATCCGGGGTCCAAAACATGCGGGACCCGGCGGGCCTTGCTCCTCCAGCAGTTCAGACAGATAGATTCTGTCCAGCTTGTTCCGGACATCGTGTGCCGGCAACTGGCGAGTTCCCAGCCTTGCGCCGAGTGCACCCTCGGACGCCAATTCTCGGTATCTTGTGTACCCGGCCCGCTCCATGGCCGAGTAACCATCATCGTATCGGTCTGCGGCCGGCTCGACATACCCGGCACCCGCTTGACGACGAGGTGGAATGGGTACCGGATACCGAGGTGGCTGACCTTGATTCGCCGGGATAACTTGGTTCTCTTCCTGCCTGCCCTGGGCGGGTCCTGACTTTCCCCGACCGGCATTGCCTTGCTCGGCTACTCTCTTTCCGGCATAGGCCGGATCGTACGCTTGTATCTGCTTGTTCTTGCCAGAGTTCACACTCTGGCCCCTGCTCCTGCCGACATACGGCGAGGAGGCTTGTCCCTTGGACACTCCCCCGGCTCCACCATCCGAGTGAAGGAACCGAGATCCACCCGCATCCGGGTTAGCCTTGCGATAAGCCTCATTCTGTCGGTTAGCGACAGCCACCAACTCATTGACTCGGTCCTGCTGCCTACTGCGAGCTTCACCGGATAAACCGGCCAACTCGGCTATGGCTGCCTCTGCCGCCCTAAGGTTCTTTCCGGGCGTGCTGTATCTCGGCTTTTCGGCCGACACATGACTAGCAGTTCTAGCAGATCTAGCTCTACCATCTCTAGCTATCTCTGCATTAAGGTCTCTACCTCGGGCACGCACCTCATCGATGCGACTAACTGTGTTTGCTGCCGGAGTAAAACCATGAGCCGAGTTATACTCACGCATTGATATGTCGAACTCCTGCCTGACTCGGGCCACCTCCTGGGCTTCTCGGAGTATCTCCTGGCGCTGCTGCTCCAACTCCGCCTGAGTCAGAGCAACATCTGCACCCGGTGCGACTGGCGTTGCCAGCTTCTGAATCGCGTCCTGAAGAGGACTCGGCGTCACCGGCACGCTGGATGTACTGGCCTGTGCCGCACGGTTCTCCGGTTTCTCCAAGGGCGGACGCCCTGTTCTTGCCGACCTGGTGCCGGGGTCAGCCTCGCCCGCCATGGCTTTGCCGGCACCGACACCCGGGGCGGTCATCATGACTTCCACGCAACTAGCGGGGCGAGCGGTACGCCGGCCGCGAGCTGCGCAGACTGCGGGTGGATCCGCTCCCAGCTGCACCCTTTCGGGGAACCTGCAAGGGACCTCGGTGGCGACGTAGACCGTGAGCGCGCCGAAGTCGATGAGGCATCCGTTCCGGGGCAGTGGCCTGCTGCCGAAACAGCCTGCGTTGTCGGCGATGACGTTGAGGGAGCCGAATCTGTGGACAAGGCCACAGACCACGCGCTCGCCCGACGCGATGAGAGAACCCGTCCGGATGTAAACTCCAGCCAGCGCCGCCGCTGGCCCCACGGTGGGCGCCAACTGTCGTGGTGGTGTCACGGCAGATGCCATAGATGGCTTGATTTGTGGGGCCGATGGACGCTGGAGGCACCCGGGGAGGGCTTGCGCACACGAACACGCACACGAAGAACACAACTCGAACACACACACGGTTTTACCCAGGTTCGGGGCTCTCGTGAGGAGATAACACCCCTACTCCTGCCTATATGATCGATATATATGGACTATCACTGATTTACAAGCTTGCTCCTTGAGCTGTGATGGAAGAACAGCGCGGTCTAGGCCACAACCGAGTCTCGGGGCCGCTCGTTGGTTCTCTACTGGCTACGAAGTAAAGGCTCAAGTGTCTATGCGAGGCAAGTATCCGTGCATCCGTCGTCGTAAGAGGAGCCCCTGGTGCTCCTTATAAAGGGAAGCCCAGGGCACAAGTTAGGGCTGACATCAGTGCTGGCGTAGTCCGGACTGTAGCCACGTCCGGTCCTCTGACCGCTTCCGTCACCCCGCCGTGGCATGTCCCATCTGTCTCCTCCAACACACTGCTCCCGGGTACCGCTTCGGTCAGCAGCATGGAGGTCAATCACTCTGGTCAAGTGGCCTCGTCCCATCGTGCAAGTGGTTCTGCATCCTGACCCGTGATTGTAGGGACAAGACCTGCCCCTTGACCACGGCCCGAGTAAGCTTCCTTATTCGGCATAGGCATGCCGAATTCCAAGTAACCCGGTTTCGCCTGCCCTGCACATAAGAAGAACAAAGAACAATCCGACATATAACTTACATGATCCGACATAACCATATGTCGGTTTACCCATGACTCGGTCAGCTCTGAGTAAGCCGGTACAGTTATGTCGGTTTCTGTGCTCCGGTCAACTCCGAGTCAACCCTTCTATCGGCACCTTGCCCCTATTCGGGGGTTGCCCCCCGACAGTCCCGCTATTAATATGACATATTCTCGAACCCGCAGGGTCACACACTTAACGTTTGATGTAGTTAGGGCTCGAGATAAATGATGGTGTGAACGGATATTGATTCGGAGTCTCGGATGGGATCCTAGACATCACGAGTAGTTCCGGAAGAGTCCAGAGAATAAGATTCATATAAGGAAAGTGGTTTCCGGAGGAATCGGAAAAGTCCGGGAATTTTTCGGCAGGGCACCAGAAGATTCTAGAAGGTTCTAGAAGAGTCTAGAAGTGGGGTCTACCTGCGAGTCGGGCCAACATGGACCTAGGCTTGGTGCAGTGGCCCACATGGGCCAGCCGCACCCAAAACCCTAACCCTAGGGCTGGCTTGGGGGCCAAGCCACCCTAGCCGCTAGCCCTAGGGGGCGGCGCGGCGCACCCTGGCCTCCTATAAAAGGAGGGCCGGGGCAAGGGGTGCCGCACACCCATCACCTCCCAAGCCGCCGCCCCCTGCCGTGCCTCCTCCTCTCCTCCTCCTCTCCCGCAGACGCTTAGGCGAAGCCCTGTCGGATCTCCACCATATCCACCACCACATCGTCGTTGTGCTGCTGATCTCGCGAGCCTCTCCACCACCTCTTGTGGGATCAAGAACGTGGAGTCTTCATCGAGCCATACGTGTGGATACCCCGGAGGCGTTGCTCGTGCGACGCATCGGATAATACATCTCCTCACGACTAGACGAGTCTAGTTGCGGGGATCGACTAGCCAACCCCTGCCTTGACAAAACACGCTATCCAACATCTCCTATCTTGCTACCAACATCTAGTAGATCAAGATCTTGTTTGGGTTTTATTCCGCCTCTTTGTGTAGGAATTTTTTTTGTTTTCTATGCTGCGACCCTTACACCGTGATGTTCAGGGCGAAAGCTCAAGGTCTGGCCTTCATTGGCTCTACCTGGCAATGGCCTTGCCGAAGGCATTGCTTTGCAATCCCGGTCTTTTTTCAGGGTGAAAGCCCAAGGTCTGGCCTTCATTGGTTGGTCTTACTGAAGGCATTGTTTTGGAGAACCTTTTTACGATCCGAGTGTTGTACTTTGGTGGTGGTTAGAGTGTTGTTATTGCGAGTGTTCCATCACTCAAACGGGGTCTTTATTTTTTAATTTTCTCTCTTTTTTATTTTTTTCTTGGTTGTGTGCATCCTGGATGTCTTTCGATATCTTGTTGGTGCAGAGGCTGGGTCTTTTGATATCTTGTTGGGGCAGAGGCTGGGTGTAATTGGTATCTCTATGATATTAATATATTCCTTTTATTAAAAAAATCATTAAATATGGTTTTGTAGTGTATTTATCTGATATTGTAGATGTATATTTTCTTCTATATATTCGGTCAAAGCTTTCACTTCTAACAAAATTTATATGATTTATTTTTGAAATGGAGGCGGTACCGACTAATTAAGGATGTGTGAGATCTCTAGTTTTTGTTTTTGAGAAACACGATACATCCATAGACGCTTACAAACATGCACGTACACCCTATCCACCCTATCCCTATGAGAACATATAATAGTCACCGCAGATACCTCATGGTTGACGAGCACGCCAGCTGTCACTAAAAAAAATCACCGATTAAATTCTAATTTAGATATAGGTAAATGTGAACACCCATGACAAATCTAAAACTTGAGCCAGGATGTGGGCTGGTTCCACCATAAGGAACATAGGGCATATTTGATTCGCAGGATTATGAAAACAAACGAATAGGAAAAATACAGGAAAATATATAGGGATGCAGGTACGGAACAGAGGATTGAGAAACACATAAATTTTGTAAACTTTGTTCTTTGCTTGACACGAATAGGAAAAACACGAGCTTCCTAATAAATATGGTCAGATCAAATTCAAACCACATGAGAAAGTATCATTAGGATGCTATTATGCACTAGAGACCCCAGTTCCATTCTTTGTGCATAGGAATTGTAAAAAAGAGGTCCAAATGGATTGTAAAATTTACGCATTTTTCTTTTGAAACTGAGACCCAAAAAAATCTTCTTGCGTTTTCCCTTTACTTAGTTCCTTTGAATCAAACGGATGAATCGTTTCATCGTAAAAAATATTCTTACTACTACATTATTCCACCACTTCGCGACTAACCAAACAAGCCCATAACCATCTAACGAAAGGGTGCAACGGAGGTTATGTGCCTAAAACCATTTTGGGTTTGACTATCAAATCAACAAAACAGGAATGGTAACGGTATATTCGAAGAAAGACATTTTTTTTGAAATGGGGAGCTCAACCCCGGCCTATGTATCAAAATGATGCACACAGCTGTTTTTCTTGCAAACTTTTAAGAGTCAAGTTTACATCATGGATCATAAAGCGCAGCAACATGGATGAGCCAGCGGAATAATAAAAATAAATGCCTCTATGCATCTTTTATTCTATTAGAAAGTTGCCAGCCACTCTGGTTGAAGATAGCCCGAATGATCGTCATCAGCCGAGTGCATCCGATATCCATAGAACATTGTTGGTCCACCAGAAGGAGGAAGGACCATAGATTGATCCAATAAGCTGCCCTATGCATAACCTGGAGAAAATTGGCACTGACAGATTTGTTTAATAATACATCATTACGACAATTCCAAATTGCCCAAAGAATAGCACAAACTTCAATCCGAATATGCGCTTTGATCTTTTTCGGCACCCCATTAAGCCAATTTCCAAACAAATTGGTTACATTGGCTGGCGCTAAAATATTAAAGGTAAAATGAACAACTCACCAAACAAGGAGAGCCAACTTAAAGAAATAAAAAGAAGGTCAATAGACTCTGGCAAATCACAGAACACACACTTAGTGCAACCTATCCCATATCCTTTTTACTAGGTTATCTTTCGCTAGAATAACTTTTTTGTATCGGAACCACATAAAAATCTTTATTTTCAGTGGTACCTTTAATTTCCACAGATATTTCCATCAGAAAGGAGTATGCCCATTCATTAAATCCTCATACATATATTTAACAGTAAACAATCCGCTCTTAGTTAAGTTCCATGAGAATTTATCGGACACATCCTCCCGGACTACCCCCATAAGTCTCTCAACCAAGCTCAGCCATGTTGATCCCTTCTCTCCTATCAGAGCTTGTGTAAAACTAATATTTAACAGAGCATTTGACAAAACATGTGCTACGGTAACATTTTTATGCTGCACTATGTTATAGAGAATTGGATATTGGGAAGACAAGGGGGTCGTACCCAGCCAAGAGTCTTCCCAAAACGGGTATCACTTCCATCACCAAGAATGAAAGAACCCCTACTAAAAAACTCATCCTTGACTCCCATTATTCCTTTCCAGAAGGGAGTGTCAGTGTGTTTGGGTTGTACTTGAGACAATGTTTTGTTACGAAGATATATGTTATGTAACAGTTCCTGCAACACATCTTCTTTATTTAAAAGCTTAAACAACCATTTACTGAGTAAGCATTTATTTTCACCTCAAGTACCTCGATCCCCAGACCCCCTTGATCTTTGGGATGACATATGATATTCCATTTTGACAATTTGTATTTGTTTTTCAAATTATTAATTTGCCAAAAGAAACGAGAGCGATAAACATCTAACCTTTTTCGTACCCCTTTGGGTATCTAGAAAAAGGATAAAAGAAACATAGGTAGGCTTGTTAGAATAGAATAAATTAGAACTAAGCGATCCCCGTAGGATAGCATCTTTTCAATCTAGCAGCTCAACTTTCGTTCAAAGCGGTCCTCAACTGGTTTCCACTCTTTATTCAACAATTTCCTATAATGAATCGGAATACCCAGATACTTGAATGGTAAAGACCCAACTTCGCATCCAAAGATGTTTCTCTAGTTCCCCTCCAAATCCTTAGCCTTACCGAAACAGAAAATCTCGCTCTTATGAAAGTTAATTTTGAGTCCCGAGAGTTGTTAAAAAACAAAAAAATATTAATTTAATGTTCACAAATTTCCTTAAGTCATGCTCCATGAATAAAATTGTATCATCTGCATATTGTGAAATCGATACTCCACCTTCAACAAGATGAGGAATCAGTCCGCCTACCTGCACGTCCTCCTTTGCTCTAGCAATAAGGATAGTAAGCATATCGGCAACACTTTTAAAAAGCATAGGCGATACGGGTCCCCTTGTCTTAACCTTTTTTTACAGGTTATCCGTATGGCTACTCATCTGATCCACGAGTGGTCTTTCCTGCCGGCGGAGGCTCAAAGAGCGTCTATGGATTTTGGATGTTCCACTTTGGAGACGGTCGCTCGGGATATCTACAACCGGGGTGGCTGGCGGCTTGCTAAACGCTTACACGATGCATTGGCGTTATGTTTTCTTAGTCTTTTGCTGGCTTCTTTTGTTTATACTTTATGTGACCCATGAGTTGTAAACGTATTATACTACACAGTGAAACTTTGCAATAAATGAGGCCGTGTGCATCGAATGATGCAGAGGCCGGGGAATACCTCCATTTCGAAAAAATGAAAAATATCATCGTTTTCCCGAATCCCCACACTACCACCTTGGACAAACCTTGCCACCCACTCACACAACAAAGGTGGAAAGCCCTTCATGCGCAAGGATTGTTGCAAAAATGACCACTTAACTTTATCATATCCTTTCTTAAAATCAATCTTGAAAAGCACACCATCCAATTTCTTTCTATCTAACTCGTGGATAGTCTCATGGAAAATGACAACCCCTTCTATGATGCTTCGTCCAGGAATAAAGGCAGACTGAGTTGGCGTAATCACAGTTTCAGCCAAACCCGTGACTCTACTTGTCCCCATTCGAACAAAGACATAATCATGCTATTCCAAAACTATAGAAATTTAATTTTGATGTAAAACAATCAAGACTCCACTCGGCTTTCCAAATGAGAGCTAGAGATCGGTCACAAGCTATTGGGCCGCGTACTGATTCAAACCTCTATCATGTGTATGCTTTTTCCGTCAGGTACCCAGCAATCCAAGTTGAAGCTACGAGAAAAAATCACCTTCTCACCACGCTGAAATTCCTCAACCACTGCCTTCCACGAACTATATATTGATGTGTGGAGTAGATCCCATATGCTCAAAGTGTGATTTATTCAAGGTTTACATTTTTGTTCGGTTGGATTAGATTTTCTTTGCTAAACTATAAACTGGTATGAAAGATTGGGTCTAAAAGCCCTTTGGATCAAGTTGATCCTAATCAAGTTAATTCTTATCACTTACGACAAAATTTATATGATTTATTTATGAAATGGTGGTGGTAGTGATTAAGGATGTGTCAGATCTCTAGTTTTTTTTTTTTTTTTGAGAACACAGTACATACGCAAACGCTCAAGAACACACAAATACACCCTACCTATGAGTACATCCGAGAGACTGAGCCGACATACGACAACATTGACGAAGTCACCACAAATACCTTGCTATTAACGAGCACATCACCTTCCATTGAAAGATAAACACCAATTAAATTCAGATAAATGCGAGCACTAATGTCAAATCTAAAACTTGAAGCTAGATGAGAACTTGATGATTTCGAACTGATTCATGTTGAAATATAAATATAGTGCGTAGCCGTTTCCATTAGTTCAGACTTTTAGTCTAGTTGGCTCGCACAACAATTCAATATGATACCAGAGACTAGAGGTCTCAAGTTCAAGACCCTGCTCACGCAGTTAAACAAAAAGTTTCTGCGGTCTGGACCGAAACCACGCTAAGGACTAAAATAGCCTAGACGTGAGGGAGAGTGTAATGTCTTGAACTCGAAACCTGACAGACAAAGTTTCAGTCGACACTTTTACTGTAGCTTCTTCAGTTTCAGTTAAACTGTCTAGGTCTAGTTTTAGTTTACATTTCAGCTGAATAATCTCGTCAACTCGTAGAGCCTGTTATCGAGTATGACTTAGTAGATGCGTGCAGCGTTGTGCCGTGGGATGGCACGGAGTTTCGCACGGTGCACGTCAAAGTCGTGGACTCGGCAAAGCGAACGTGGGATGGCACGTTCAGTAGGCTTAGTCGTGGCCGCATTGTTAGGATGTGTTGTTATCTGTAACAGACTACAAATAATAAGCAAAACGGAAAACACAGTAAGTTGAACACTGCACAAATCCTGTTGTCTTCTCTGAATTGGTCACACGCATAGCTGATAGGTCTGTCAAGTGGTATCAGAGCCTCGTACTCGAGGTTCCTGAGATGCCATGGCCGGCAGCAAAGATGGTGGCGGAGGAGGAGGAAACGGGGGCTCGGGATCGCGATCACCATCGCGCACGCCAGCGCGGCCACGGAGCCGCGAACGCAGCGTGGTGAGACGGAGCGACAACAACATCGTCGTCCACGAGCGCATGATCCGAAAGAGCCACGGCGGCAGCAACATCGTCAACCCCCCGCTGACGTCCACCAATTACATTGAGTGGGCGTTGGTGATGAAGATCAACCTGCGCGCGCAAGGCCTATGGGAGGCCGTGGCCGGCATGGGCGAGCCGGGCGATCGCGAGGACATGGCGGCGCTCTCTGCGCTGATCCGGGCGGTTCCACCGGAGATGGTGCCGGTGATCACCGTCAAGGACACGTCGGCAGAGGCGTGGGCAGCGATCAAGCTGCTACGCATGGGGGTGACCCGTGCACGGGAGGCGACGGCGCAACGTCTGCACAAGGAGTTCGAGCAGATCTCCTTCAAGGACGGCGAGACGCTCGACGCGTTCGGCATGAGGATCACCGCCATCGCCAACAACCTACGCACATTGGGGGACATGGTTGTGGAGGTAAAAATTGATCAAAAGTTCCTACATGAAGTTCCTAGTCAGTACTCGTAGATCGCCTGCTCGATCGAGACCTTCCTCGATCTCAAGGACATGTCTGTTGAGGAGCTTATCGGTCGCCTGCACTCTGCCGGCGAGAGGTGCTCAATCGGGAACACGGAGAAAGCGGGAAGCCAGCTGCATCTCACGGAGGAGGAGTGGCTAGCACGCGGAAAGAAGAAGGAGCGCTGGCAAGGCTCGGTCTCCAACGACAACGGCGGCAAGGGCAATGCCAGTGGCAAGAACCGCGGCAACGACCGTCGCGGCTCGAACGGTGATCGCAACATGTCGCAGATCAAGTGTTACAACTGTAACAAGTACGCAGGCGACATCTCCAAGAACTGCCCCGAGCCGCATCGTGAGCGCAACCAGAACCAGCAACCACGTGCTTTGGTGGCATGGGCTGAGGAGGAGGAGAACCCGGCGCTGTACCTTGCGCGGGCGTGCACTCTCAGCGACGACGACGGACCCTCGCTACGGATGTCGAGCGTCAGTGCCACGCATCTACTCACGGCGCGTGTGGCTGCACCGACGACAATGGTGAGCGGCAACCAGGAGCATGTCAATCTCGTGGAGGAGCGCGTGTTCCCGGCCTAGGAGGCGCGCCGCGACGACACATGGTTCCTTGACACGGGGGCGAGCAACCACATGACTGGCTACCAGTCCGTCTTCGCCGAGCTGGACACGTCTGTCACTGGAACTGTAAAGTTCGGTAATGGATCGGTCATGGACATCAAGGGGCATGGCACGATCCCGTTCGCCTACGCCAATGGCGAGCATCGCGCTCTGACAGACATCTACTACATTCCCCAGCTGCGGAGCAACATCATCAGCCTTGGACAACTTGACGAGAACGGGTGCCAGATCGCGATACGCGACGGGTACCTGAAGCTGCACGACCATCGGCAATGCCTCCTCGCCAAGGTGCCAAGGGCACGGAATCGCCTCTATGTCGTCACACTCGACATCGCCAAGCCGGTGTGTCTCACGACGGTTCACCAGGACAGGTCGTGGAGGTGGCACGCACGCTACGGCCACCTCAACTTCGATGCGCTCCGCAAGCTTGCACGTCTCAGCATGGTGCGCGGGCTTCCATAGATTGATCATATTGATCAAATCTGTGATAGCTGCCTCGTCAGGAAGCAACGTCGCGCTTCATTCCCATCGCAGGCGAAGCAGCGGGCCGAGGGCCTGCTCGACCTCGTACACGGGGACCTCCGTGGTCCGATCACGCCAGCGACGCCCGGTGGCAGACGCTATTTCTTGCTGCTCGTCGATGACAAGAGCCGCTATATGTGGCTCACGCTGCTGGCAACAAAATATCAAGCAGCGACGGCCATCAAGTGCTTCTGTGCAGGCATGGAAGTGGAGACAGGACGCATGTTTTGCATCTGCTGCGCACTGATCGAGGATATGAGTTCATGGTAACCGTATTCACCGAGTACTCTGTGGACGAGGGGATTGGACGTCAACTGACAGTGCCAAACTCTCCGCAGCAGAATGGCGTCGTCGAAGGTTGAAATCAAACGATCGTCGCCATAGCCCGTAGCTTGATGAAGGTTGAAATCAAACGATTGTCGAGGTTCTGGGGAGAGGCGGTCACCACGGCGGTGTATCTCCTCAACAGATCACCAACGAAGAGCGTCGATGGCATGACCCCTTTCGAGGTATGATGAATGGTTATGAAGAGTTGGGTGGTGCCCCAAGCGAAGGCGTGGATGTAGTAAGTAGCAGTTTTCCCTCAGTGAAGAACCAAGGCTTAATCGAACCAGTAGGACTTTGAAATCAACAACGAGGTGAACATCAACGATCTCTGACACTTAACCGTCGATGAACATGGACCTGCACACACTCAACCAATTACTTTGCCCCCAACGGCAGGAAGGTTGTCAATCTTCCCGGTCTGTTAAAAACAAAGCGGTTAAACGTATAGTGTAGTGAATGAAATTATGGAAACAGACCAGCGAGCAAGTGAATATGAAAATCAACTAAATGAAGTTGTAAACAATGTAAAAATATGGACCGGGGGCCATGGGTTCACTAGCGGTGTCTCTCCAATAAATAAAATACTCATATGATGGGTAAACAAATTACAGTTAGGCAATTGACAAGATTATGACACAAACTTAATCTAGCTATATCAAAGTGTTCATGGTAATATTCATGTAGGCATCACAACAAGTAACAAAGACCGCCATCCAACTGCATCTTTGTCTAAAAAGTCCACCTAGGGATCGCTATCCAGCCTGTTACCCATCGGTATTAAGTTGCAAGCAACATACATTTGCATTAAGTAAGTGTATGATGTAAGCAATATTATAATCATAAAGACATAAACACTGTTGTTTTACCCTTAGTCACAACAGCACACCCTCGTCCTTCGACGTTTCTGTCACTCGTACCTAGGCACAAGAGGGGGCATGAACCAACTATCTAGCATAAATACTCTCTCTTGCAGATACACGCAATCACTTGGCCAAAGTAGCTACACACATCGGAGAGCATTCAAGAACATAAATTAACATATAAGAACCATGCACAATCTGATCATAACTTCATAATCCATCGGATCCCAACAAACACATCATATAGCATTACAAATAGTTGATCTTGATCATGTAGGGCAGCTCACAAGATCATAAACATGAAGCACAAGGGAGAAACACAACCATCTAGCTACTGCCATGGACCCGTAGTCCAAGGTGGAACTACTCACGCATCATCCCGGCGGAAGGCTTGGCGATGTAGAGCCCTCCGGGATCGATTTCCCCTCCGGCAGCGTGCCGGGAATAGCTTCAGAATCTCCCTGAATTAGGTTTCAAGGTGGTGGCGGCTTCGGATGGAGTTTGTGGAAAATAATCGTCGCCCCGAAGGTTTTAGGGTTAATAGGTATTTATGGGCGTCGAGGGGGGCCGAGGCGACCTCCAGGAGGCAGGGGCGGGCCCCACCCATGGGTCCCTGTGGGGCCGCGGCCAGGGGTCGCCCCTGGCCCCTGGGTGGCCTCCCAGGCTGCCCTTTGGTTTCTGACGTCATCTTGTCGAATAAAAATTCCTCGTAAATTTTCGTCCAATTCCGAAAATATTTCTAGAATTAAATTTCCGAAATAGAAAACAGCAAAAACAGGAAACTGGCACTGGGCATCTTGTTAATAGGTTAGTCCAATAAAATGCCCTGAAATGATATAATAAGATAGTAAAAACATGTAACAATGGCATATAACTAGCATGGATCAATCAAAAATTATAGATATGTTTGACACGTATCAAGGTATGGCCTGGTTATAAGCCTGATGTCAGCTACTTGCATGTGTTTGGCTGTGTGGCGCACGTGAAGGTCACTAGACCGAACCTAGCTAAGATCGACGACCGCAGCACACCAATGGTGTTGTTCGGCTATGAGCCCGGGTCGGCGGCGTATCGTGTCTATGATCCAGTGAAGAACCGCGTGCACGTCACACGCGACGTCGTCTTTGACGAAGGATCGAGATGGGACTGGGACAGGACGAGGGCCACGACTGACGGTGCCCCGTTCCATGTCGAGATCTACTCGCATCCCGTCGGCCACGCCAGGAGTCCTGCCAAAGCAAGGGAAATCGACGAGATCCCTGCCACGGCAGCAGGGAGGCCGCTCCGTGCACCCCCACGCCAAGTCCGGCTCCAGGCAGCGCATCTTCGTCCTCCAGCACCACGACGTCTGCTTCTGCAACAGCAAGCGACACGCCACCTTGTCACCCGATGGTGACGCGCACTCGCGCCGGCATCACCAAGCCCTACCACCTCTACGATGACTACGTAATGAAGGCGTACGTTGAGGTACGGTGCGAGGAGGCATGTCTCCTAGCAGCAGAGGAGCCTGCAAGCGTGGTGGCAGCTCTGAACGAGGCGTGCTAGAGGGAAGCCATGGATGCAGAGTTGGCGTCGATCCAGAGCAACGACACCTGGGAGCTCGCCACGCTCCCGCACGGACAATGCACCATCGGATTCAAATTGGTCTTCAAGGTAAAGAAGGATCATGCAGGCAACATGGTGAAGTACAAGGCTCGCCTCGTTGCAAAAGGCTACTGTAACAGCCCCAGTTTGGAACCTAAAAATATGAATAAAATTTCCACTTTTTGCATCTCATGTTTGCATCATGGCATCTCTTTAAAATGCAAAGGTTAACAAGCAACCATTGGAAACCATAAAAAGGGGAAGCAAAACCTTCCCAAAACCTCCAACCTATGAAATGCAAGCAATGGTACAAACCATGTCATGACAAGTGAATATATTTGTCCAAGAAGTTCCCTAAGTTCAAAACAATGCGTAAGAAACCAATGACATGGTCTCCAAGTTGTTTCCAATTTTCAAACCTCAAGTGTGGTCCAAATCAACTCCTATTTTTTAATCCTTGTTAAGTTGTTAAAAATTCAAAAGAAAACTGTGGGGAGCTTCCTTATTTTGTTGAGAGCATCCATGAAATTCTCTGTAACTTTTGGAGCAACTTAAATGCTAGTTAGAATAGCAAACTTCTGGTTTCTGTGGTTTGCCGGTACTACCGGTCAAATAACCGGAAGTACCGATGTGGCATCGTCCCCGTGGCAACAGTGGCGGCACTGTGCCGCCATGCCTCGCCCCCGCACGAGCTACCTGCTCCCTTGGAGAAAAAGGGCCCCCACGACGCCACCTGCTCCCTCTCTCTCCCCCCGTCTCTTTTTCTCCCCATTTACCGGATCGAACCCTAACCCTAGCTCCCCGCACGCCGTCCTGGAGCCGTCGCCGTCGCCGCCGCATCGCCACCGTTAGGAGCTTCCCTGAGCAGATCGACGCCGGCCATCTCCTCCGCCTCATCGCCCTCGTCGTCCTCGTCCCAGGAATCGTGAAGAGGAGCCCGGGATCCCCGCCATCAAGCTCGTCTCCTTCGACGCTGGCCGCCACTCCTCGAGCACCATTGCTGCCATTCCCGAGCTCCCCGCCCCTCTCCGGCCTGCCTTTCGGGCTTCTGGTGAGCACACCGTCCTCCGGGACCATCTCTCCTCTCTTCCCTCGTCCTAATTTCCGCCGGCCGCCGTAGTTCCTTTAGCACCGCCGTCGGTCGCCGTCGTGTCGTCGTTCCGGTGACCTCTTGGTCCTGGCGCCGCCCGTTTCGAGTCCCCCGTAGATCCCCGAGGCGAATGTGCCCCCTGGCCACTTCCCTCGCGTCCTCGGTCGCCGGATCCGTGCGCGTGTTCGCCGATGTGCGCGTGGTCACCGCGCGCGCCCGCCGCGGTCGTGCTCAAAACCCTTGACCGGAAGTACCGCCAGTAGTGGAACCGGTAGTACCGGTTAACAAAGTTCGGTTCTGGATAACCCGCTTTTATAACCGGAAGTAGCTCCGGAAGTACCACCGTTAGTACCGGTTAATAAGTTTCGGTTCTGGTTGTTTCTGATTATAACCGGAAGTAGCTCCGAAAGTATACCCGGAAGTACCGGCTTTACCGGAACTACCGGGCACTTCATCGAAAGTACCGGCTAGGAGTTTTCGGTATTGGACATTCATGTTTATAGCCAGAAGTACTACCGGAAGTACCTGCGTTACCGGAAGTACCGGCTAGCTTTAATACTAGTTTGAGAAATTCATAACTTAAAATTTATTAACTCAAATCTTGCAAATGATATATCAATTTGACCAGCATTTCAAATGCTATCTAACCATTCTAATATCACACCATGACCACAACTTTTACTTTGGTGTTATTCTTTAATTGGTTAAAAGAATTAAATTCAAATAATCATTTAATTCACCAATTATTCATCGATACTCGGAAAATTGCAAACGAGGTACCAAAATGATCAGAAGAATAATACCTATCTATTCATGTCATGTTCATGCATATTTAAGCCACCTTTTAGTAATGTAATAATTTATAAACCATGTGGTCACTAAATTAAATATGGGGTTGCTTCCAAATAATTGCACTAATTATTTGGCACTCCATTTAAATTGTTAGCTAAATTGTATGATGATATCATTGCATAAACTTGACATGTCATCATGATTGTGCATTGCACCTTGTCTTCGTGTTATTTATTTGTTCTTCTGTGATTGTTTGGGTATCGATAGATTCAGGAGTCGAGGGTTCCCCTACCTACCCCGACGATCCGTACTACACGCCCCGTCAGCAAGGCAAGAGATAACCTAACCTTCTTGGCATATAGCATCCTATTGTTTTATACAATTATTTTATCCACCATAATATTGCATTCGATTCCAATGTCAATTTTTGGACAAGACATAGAGTATCCTATAAATTGCATGTTCCCTAAACAATCACATGTTTTCCCTCTCCTATGAACCATAGGTTTGATGTGTTGGCCGAGATAATTCATGTCTGTTGAATATATGTTTAGCTATGCTTAGCCATGCTTAGTCGAATGCTACATTTGTCCGGTGATTTATTTCCATAATTATGATGTGGATGGAATGTTCGGACATGGTGGATACTCGTGGTTTCTTAATTTAAAATGCCTAAAAGGCTTGGATGAGTTGCCATCGGGGATGGTGTTTTGCCTCATTCTTGCCCGTAGGTGCGAGTTCTTGTCTTCGGAACCAAGGTTTGAGCGTGCTGCCATTGGTGGGGGTATGGGCTCCTGACTAACTGAATAACTTGTGCGGGCGTATCCAAGGGTCCTCTAGTTTGAGTTTTCCATTTGCGCGTGAGTGTGTGGGTGGAAAAAGAATCGATGAGGATGGTGGTGTTTAAGATGTGGCGATGGAGGCAGGGGCTGAAATAGGCTGGATAAACTTGTCATGTCGCCACAGATGCTCCTTGGATAGTCTCATGCGAGCTAAAGGTTTAACCGCGCCTACTTGGCAGCTTTCTCCGGAAGAGAGCTAATCAGCCGAGCCGGATGGTACCAATGGGTAAATTAGTACACCCCTGCAGGTTTAATCTTTTCGAAAAGCCGTGTCCGCGGTTATGGACACCTTGGGAATGGATTTACGAGATCATAGAAAACTTTAACTTGTTTAAAATTTGGCAACTAGAGTATTTCCTCGAGGGGGATTCGAGGGAGTGCCTTCGAGGGAATGTGAACCGAAGTTAAAAGTTTACTATCTTACCCCTTTATGAAAAACCTTCTGAGTAGTCGATGCCATGGGTCTTTATGTCTTTATAAATGAAAACTAGCTTTATACAAAACAAATCTTACAGCTTTAGAGCCTTGTCATCATTGGGCCTATATCGTCCTAGTAAACTTACGCGTACATCGTACTCAGTCTCTATTTATTGATTATTACTTGTTTCAGAGGAGGACGACACCGAGCAGACAGGTGGGTTCTTCGTTGACATCGACGAGTAGTCTGGGGTTCCCAGGTGGCAGCTTGGGACGTCGTGGAACAAGTTGGCTGGGATGTTTATCTGTAGGCCTCTTAGGCCATATTTTGGATCTTGTTGTTAGGCAACATATTTGGCTTCCGCTTGTTGTACTGATGGGTCTGTGACCTTTGTGTGTAATTTGTATCTTTCTCGTTATATGAGTTGCTATATGATCTCTTTGTGTCGTAGAGTCTGTGATGTGCCAGTTGTTCCACAACTCTTGATCTCTTTATTATACATTGATAGCTATGCCAGTGTTTATGGCATGATCGAGGTGTTGCGTGGGAGCGGTAACCCCATGCCCTTCGATTGTGTAGCATAGCCTGTGGGTTACATAGCCTCTCTGTATAATTCCGGGGTCGGGGCGCTACAGCTACGCATAGCGGCAAGGCGTGGACTACGACAAGGTGTTCGTGCCAGTTGCACGCATGGAGACGGTGCGGCTGCTACTGGCGCTCACCGCGTGCCGCGGCTGGTCTCCACCAAATGGACATCAAGAGCGTGTTTCTGAACGGCGACTTGCAGGAGGAGGTGTATGTTCACCAGCCATCGGGCTACATCGACGCCAGCGGCACGTCGTCTTTCGTCTGCACAAGGCCCTCTACGGGCCGCGACAGGCGCCACGGGCATGGAACGCCAAGCTTGACGTGTCCCTCGTATCGCTTGGGTTCGAGGGAAGTCCCCTCACACGCGGTGTATAGGAGAAACACCAGGGGGTCATCGCTCATTGTGGTCGTCTACGTTGATGACCTGGTGATCACCGGGGCTGACTATGGTGACATCATGGCGTTCAAGGAGGAGATGAAGAGGTTGTTCACCATGAGTGACCTCGGTTTGCTCTCCTACTACCTCGTCATCGAAGTGGAGCAGACGGTGGACTCCAACACGCTTTGCCAGAGCGCCTACGTCGCCAAGATCCTGCAAGCTGCAGGCATGGCGGGGTGCAACGCCACGCACACGCCCATGGAGAGCCGGCTCAAGCTTGGGAAGGCGACCGCCGGGGGAGCTGTCGAAGCAACGCTGTACCGCAGCATTGTTGGCAGCCTCCGCTACCTCTGCAACACATGGCCAAACATCACGTTTGTTGTTGGCATGGTGAGCAGGTACCTGGAGGCGCCGGCGGCACCTCACTAGGCGGCAGTAAAGTAGATTCTACGCTACATCAGTGTGACTGCTGGATATGGCTGCTGCTACAAACGTGGATCAGCAGGGACACCAGCGTTGGTTGGCTTCAGCGACATCGACTACGCCGACGACGTCGACGACCGCAGGAGCACGACGGGGATGGTGTACTTCCTCAGCTCCAGCTGTACTTCTCAGAAGTAGAAGGTGGTTGCCCTCTCTTCGTGTGAGGCGGAGTATGTGGCGGCAGCATCGGCCGCAGGCCAGGGCATGTGGCTGTGTGGTATCCTCGGCGAGCTGATGGGTGATGCTCCACTCAAGGTGAAGCTGCGCATCGACAACATGCCGACAATTGCACTCAGCAAGAATCCGGTGCATCATGATCGCAGCAAGCACATCGACGTTCGATTCAATTTTCTTCGTGATTGCATAGAAGAAGGCAAGATCAAGATCAGTCACGTTAGCACGGATGGACAGCTTGCCGACATTCTCACCAAGGCGCTGGGCCGCATCAAGTTCATCGAGATGAGATCAAAACTCGGCGTCATGGACGTATCTTCTGCCCGTCAGGTTTAGGGAGTGAATTGTTGAACTCGAAACCTGACAGACAGAGTTTCAGTCGACAGTTTTACTGTAGCTTCTTCAGTTTCAGTTAAACTGTCTAGGTCTAGTTTCAGTTTATGTTTCAGCTGAATAATCTCGTCAACTCGTAGAGCCTGTTCTCGAGTATAACTTAGTAGATGCGTGCAGCGTTGTGTCGTGGGATGGCATGGAGTTTCACACGGTGCACGTCTGAGTCGTGGACTCGGCAAAGCGGACGTGGGATGGCACGTTCAGTAGGCTTAGTCTTGGCTGCATTGTTAGGATCCGTTGTTATCTATAACAGACTACAAATAAAGAGCAAAACAGAAAACACAGTAAGTTGAACACTGCAGAAATCATGTTGTCTTCTCTGAATTGGTCACACGCATAGCTGATAGGTCTGTCATAATGCGTAGCCCTTTTCATTATTTCGGACTTTTGATTCAAATGGCTAGTGCATCAATTTAATAATTCCATCACAAGAAACATAACCATCTAACCAAAGACTGCAACCAGAGGGTTATGTGCCTGAAATCACTTTGGTTTAGACTATCAAATCTTTAGCTAATAATAAAGGAACTAAGACTTCTTTGGTCGGTACGTCGTCCGTTTTTTGTCTGAGTAAACCTTCCTACGTGACCTCCATCCCGATCCATCGTACGCCGGGGGATTGTATTACGTATTTAAAACCGAATCGATCACGAAATCCATCCCGTCCCTTGGTCGCTACAATAAAAGCCGAACGAACGCTCGCCTCACATCGCCTCTGTTTTTTCTTTCTCGGTCGCCGCTCGGCAGATCTCCTGCACCATCTGACCACGGCTGATTCCTCAGCTAGGAGCGCGGAAGCTACCTCCCTGGTCGGCGCAATGGCGATCAAGACAACTATAATCCACTACTAGAGGAAATACACGAGAGAAGATCAGCATGAAACATACAATATAATTACTCTATTTGCAAACCGGGGCAACCTAGACTTCGCCGTCAACAATACTGATTACTTGATTAGGACAAGATCAACACAGTTGTGCTGCTCTGTCCAGCACGCATCAAGGTAAGCATATTTTACCTTTTGTCTTCTTAGGTCCAATTATTTCCTTTTGTATGAACTTTTTTTTTCTATTAGGTAACGCACTCTAGAAGTTCCATTAATTATTAAGTTGCCAAGCCTTCAGGTGTAACATTTTTTTTCTAGAATATGTAAAGATTTCTGAAAAATCAACTCACACTAGCGTATTTAACACAATTTTTTTCTGCCCCTATCACTTTATTTCTGCGCCGCATTAACACAAAAAACGGACGACGTACCGACCAAAGAAGCCTTAGTTCCTTTATTATTAGGTGGTAAAGATGGTAGCGCATGCAAGAGTAGTCCACTAAGTGTAGGTTCTGAATTAAGAGACAATCCGACAATTTTGCTTCACCGACTTACAGAGCCTCCGCGGCTCCTACAAGTTCCTCCGCGCCGAGTCGCTGCGCAGAGACTTCAATGCCCGTCCGCGTGGTCGCGGCAGGGGCAATCGGTGAAGGAAAAGATTTGGGTTGTATTATCGTGTCAAGGTCAATGACTTTGAGGCAAAATTTGGATTCTACCAATGTTTTTGACTAAAAGTTTTTTTCCACTCCCGTTGCAACGCACGGGCAAATTTGCTAGTAAAAAAAAAAGGGCATGATAACGGTGTAGATTGTAGTTTGATGTAAAATAATTCAAGCCCCCCCTCTGTTTTCCAAACCGGAGCTAGAGATCGGCTACAAGCTACCGGGCCACGTACCGATTCAAACGTCTATCACGTGTATGCTTCCTCCGTAAGGTACCCAGCTATCCAAGCTGCAGCTACGAGGAAATTTCTTTCAAGGTAGATTTCGAAATCAACTCTCTCGGTATAATATTATTTTTCATATATTTGACTATAGGTTCCAGGTCCAAACTACTTCACCCGCAAGCCAGAACGCAGCTATAAGTCGCGGACGGCCACGGCCAGCATTTCCACGCTGCCACTGCCACTGCCACTGCCACTGCCATCTCCCGAAAGATTCCCATTTCAACCACTTTCCACACGGACAAGATGAAGCAGACTGTAGTCCTGTACCCTGGCGCCGGCGGCAGCCACGTCGGTGCCATGACGGAGCTCGCCAAGGTCTTCCTCAAGCACGGCTACGACGTCACCATGGTGCTCGTCGAGCCGCCCTTCAAGTCGTCCGACTCCGGCGCCACGCTCATCGAGCGCATTGCCGCCTCCAACCCGTCCATCTCCTTCCATGTCCTCCCGCCCCTCCCTGCCCCAGACTTCGCCGCCGTCGGCAACAAGAACCCTTTCGTGCTCATGTTCCAGCTCTTGCTCGAGTACAACGAGCTGCTCGAAACCTTCCTCCGCTCCATCCCCAGGGAACGCTTGCACTCCGTCGTCCTCGACATGTTCTGCATCGACGCCGTGGACGTCTGCACGAACCTGGGCGTCCCGGTCTACACGTTTTTCGCCTCAGGCGCCTCGTGCCTGACCGTCCTGACCCAGTTTCCGGCGCTGATTGCCGGCCGGCAGACGGGGTTGAAGGAAATCGGGGACACGCCCCTCGATTTCCTCGGTGTTCCGCCGATGCCGGCGTCTCATCTCGTCAAGGAGCTGCTGGAGCACCCGGAGGACGAGATGTGCAAGATGCTGACGAACATCTGGAAGCGCAACACCGAGACGATGGGCGTTCTGGTGAACACCTTCGAGTCGTTGGAGAGCCGGGCGGTGCAGTCGCTCAGGGACCCGCTCTGCGTCCCCGGCCGGATCCTGCCTCCGATCTACTGCGTCGGGCCGTTGGTCGGCGAGGGCGGCGCGAAGGATGACGACGACGGGGCGGAGAGGAACGAGTGCCTCGCGTGGCTCGATTCGCAGACGGACAGCAGCGTCGTGTTCCTCTGCTTTGGAAGCAAGGGCACGCTATCGGCGGAGCAGCTCACGGAGATAGCCGTTGGCCTGGAAAGGTCCGGGCAGCGGTTCCTATGGTCCGTGCGCACGCCGGCCGGAAGCCACGACGCGAAGAAATACTTGGAGGTGCGCCCGGAACCGGACCTCGACGCGCTCATGCCGGAGGGTTTCCTGGAGCGGACCAAGGACAGGGGCCTCGTCGTCAGGTCGTGGGTGCCTCAGGTGGACGTGCTCCACCACCGCGCGACAGGCGCGTTCGTGACCCACTGTGGGTGGAACTCGGTGCTGGAGGCCGTCGCGGCGGGCGTCCCGATGCTGTGTTGGCCGCTGGAAGCGGAGCAGAAGATGAACAAGGTTTGCATGACGGAGGACATGGGCGTCGCGGTGGAGCTGGATGGGTACAACGCAGGTTTTGTGAAGGCCGACGAGGTGGAGGCCAAGGTGAGGCTGGTGATAGAGGGCGAGGAAGGGAAGCAGCTCAGGGCACGGGTGGCTGCTCGGAAAGCAGAGGCGGAGGCAGCGCTGGAGGAAGGGGGCTCGTCACGGGCGGCGTTCATCCAGTTTCTGACGGATGTGGAGAATATCGGAGAGCAGTTCAGAGACAGCGAGTGATGTAACCTGCAACTTGCAAACTGCTCTTGCCGTCTACGAGTATCTTGCTAGGCCAAGTTGCTCTCTTGTGTAGTACTGTACTTTATCAGTCTCATCCACGTACAATGTAAGATGTTTTTAAAACTTAAATGGCGATTTGATTTTTTTTAAATACCGAGTTTCATGGAAGTTGGCCTCTATTTGCAGTTTCTGGTTTTACCGCCAATATAGGAGTTATGGTGGTTGTATTATGTGATAGAGGGACTACTTTTTTTAGCTGCCTACTCTAAAACAAGGGGACCCCTGTCCCTATGCTTTTTAACTTGGTCGCCAATATGTTAGCTATCCTTATGGCTAGAGCGAAGAAGGATGGTGAGTGAATAAAGAGAACATGAGGACATTTGCATCCAATTTTTGATAAAACATTTAAAAATGTCAAAAAAAATTTAAAAAATACACGCATATGTCTCGCATAACATGTGCATGACGTAAAGTTTGGTGAAAAGTTTATTTTTTGTTTGCCTCAACAAAAAGAGAAATTTTTGTGACATACATAGGACATACATATGACAGATTTTTGTCTTTTCACACAAGTCAAGTAAAAAGTCGTTTATCCGCGAAACTTTTAGAGCACACATAGAACCTACAACATGTACGCGTGCATATTTTTTTCAGAACTTTTGAACATTGCGAAAATGTATTTTCGAACCGGGTGCAAATGCCCTCATGTTCACCTTTGCATTTCCCATCAGATAGGCGGGTTGATTCCTCATGTTGTAAAAGGTGGGGTATCAGTTTTGCAGCATGTGGGTGATACTATCCTCTCCATGGAGCACGACTTAGAGAAAATCGTGAATACGAAGCTACCTAATTCTATATTTTTTTAACAACTCTCTATGCTGAAGATAAATTTTCATAAAAGTTAGTTTGGTGAAGTTAAAGAGATGGAGGGGGATCACACTAACATCTTTGAATGTGAAGCTGAGTCATTACCTTTCAAGTATTTGTGTATTCCTATACATTACAAGAAACTTCTAAATAAATAACGGAAAGCTGTAGAGGACGGTTTTGAACGGAAGTTGGGATATGCTATCATACGGAGATGTCTTGTTCTAAGTAATTCCGTTCTAACTAGATTGCCAATGTTTTTTTTTCTTTTTTTAGGTACCCAAAGGGGTACGAAAAAGATTAGATGTTTATCGCTTTTTTTTTTGCAAAGCCATATTTTAAAAATGAATACTGTTTAACGAAATGGAATGTTATATGTCGTCCCAAGGACCAAGGTGGGAATTGAGGTACTCGAGGTTAAAAAATAGTTGTTTACTCACTAAATTGTTTTGTAAACTTCTAACTGAGGAAAGGGGTGTGGTAGGAGCTGCTGCATAACAAATTTCATGGAAAAACTCTATCTCATGAACAAGCTAAACTCACTTATTCATCCTTTTGGAAAAGGGGTTATGGGGGTTAAGGATGATTTTCAGTAGGATATCTTTTTTCGTTGGTGATGGGAGTAACACCCGTCTTTTGGAGGATTCTAGGTGGGACTTTTTTGTATTTGCAATACCCAACTGTTTATATAACTATGCGATAAAAATGTTACTTTCACACATGTGTTGTCTCCCCTTCCGCCGAAAGTTTTAGCCGGGCTCTGACATGGAATAAACGGTCAGCATGGCTAAACCTCGTCGAGAGACTAATGTGAGTAGTCCGTGTTGACGAACCGGATAAATTCTCATGGCACTTAACCAACTCCGGGTTGCTCACGATTAAATCTATGTATGCATATTTAACGATGGCCATACCTCGTTCCCACAAAAATATTTATGGATACTTAAGGTTTCACTAAAGATAAAAGACTTTTATGTGGTTCCTTTACAGAAAAGGTTTACTTATAACTTAGTAAAAAGAAGATAGACCGGTTGCATGAAGGTGTGTTCTGTGATTCGCCGGAATCGATTGAACATCTTTTCATTTCTTGTAAGTTGGCTCGTTTTTTCCAGAGAGTTGTTCATTTTACTTTTAATATTTCACTGTCAACCAGTGTAACCATTATGTTTAGGAATTGGCTTAATGGGATAAAAAAGAAGACCAAGGCACATATTAGAATCGGTTAGAATTGGTGATTCTGCATTTTTTTTTTTGGATAATTTGGAATTGTCGCAATAATGTTGTCTTTCACAAATCTGCCAATGCTAATATTTTCACAGGTTACACATAGTTGTTTACTAGATCAACATGTGGTCCTTCCTCCTACATTCGATCAACATGATTTTATCGATTCCGAATGCACACGACTGATGGCGATAGTTCAGGCTATCTTCAACCAGGAGACTCATCACACCCCAATAGAATACGAAATGCATAGAGGCATTTTGTTCTATTTATTTCGTTGGCTCATTCATGTTGCCACGTTGTGTGACCCATGTGTGTAAACTTCATACTTATAAAACTTTGTAATCAAAAGGGTTGTGTGCATCGCTTCGATGCAGAGGTTGTGACTAAGCTCCCTATTTCGGGAAAATAATCACTTAAGAATGTACGGGTATGTAGCACCTTTTCGGAAATTAGGACGGTTCGATGGCTCACGCAATGCATGGGTAAGGTTTGTTTTCAGGATTAACACTATCTAATGTAATGTGTCTCTTTTGTGTGATCACTAAAAATCAATTTTAGTGAAGAAAATAAATTATATGTAATTATATAATTATTGCCGAAAAGAAGTTATCTTGACTGCAACACATCACTAATTTATGAACATATAAAGTGTAGACTTTCTACGTGCTTGGTTGAGGTCTTACTACATGTCTGTGCGAAAACGGGAAAGACAAAACAACAATCCTTTTGCATTGTGGTAACACAATAACTTTGACTAAAATCAAGAGTGCTATGGATAATGTAAGAACCAACCAACATTTTGAGCGATGATTAAAAAAGGTTAGAAAGTTGAGGAACCTGATATTGATTACGGTGAATTACTCCTTAGCACTCTTGAACATTTTGAGCGATGATTAAAAAGGTTAGAAGGTTGTGAATTCAATGCTTAGTCCATTCACTAAGTTGTGAAGAGATGAATCGTGTTATTTTATGTGCAAGTTCAAGCCATACGAGACTTACATGAAACTATTGGTATATTAACAATTCCTTTTCATGGTAACATTTTCTGATAGTCTAGAATTCATGGGGGCTGTTAGAATTTATCCCCTATAGGATGACCCATGTGTGTATGATGACCACTCTAAATTTTGAGAATCTCCTCCAACTCCTAATCCCACAAGAATCCCTGAGCTGTGGTGCGTTCTGCCGGATGGTCCCATTTGTAAGTGTCAGTTTAATGGCGGCGGTTTATTTGCGCGTAGGTCGGTTCGCCCCAGCGTGTCTCGCTTTTCTTAGTTGGATATACTCCCCGTCACCTTGCGCAGGCCGCGACCTCCACCTCCCACTGTGCGCCACCATGAGCACCTCTGCCTAGCAACGCGAGCCACCGGGAACGGCCTCTGCCTCCCACCTCGCGCCACCGGGAACGGCCTCCGCCTCCCTCTGGGCGCCGCCGCGAGTAACCTCCGGATCTCGCCATGAGCCGCCGGGGAGAAGCCTCCACCTCCACTCGCCATTTATGCTCGCCGCCACCATAATGCTCCCGCCCCGTCCCCGCACGGGAGTCCACCAGACGGGGCCTGGAAATCCACTGCGCGCCTCCTCCTCCTGAGTCCTGACTCGGGCTTGGCCGGCCGCCGGCGGCGCCGCTGCCCTGCTAAGGCTCGCGCTCTTCCGGAGGCGCCATAACCCTCCCTTCTCGTGCTTGGCCGGGCTAGCCACCACGGCGCCCCGATGCGGCATCGATTCCGGCCAGTGCCGGGTCGGGAGGAGCAAGACGTCCCCTCGACCCGCTTGGCCGCCGCTCATTCCCATGGGAGTCCAGCGCGCCGCACACAGGAAGTCCACCGCTCATCGATGTCCATGCGTCGCTCTGGACCCCCGCAAGCACCGGATACGTACCGCTGTTCGCCGGCCTCCCCTGCTCGTCCTGGTCAACAGAGGTGGATGCCCCCCGCGGCGGCGTGCCGTATTAAAGTTGTTCCTCCACTATCTCTCTCTCTCCCTCTATATCTGTACATTTGTTCTTAATTCATGTTCAAAAGGGATGCATCAGATCGATGGACTGCAATATCTGAATTCCCTCTATGCCACTGATTTGAATCATTTGTTTAGTGAGAGAAGCTTAATAATTTGCCCGAAATCCATCTGCCCAGAAGATGTTTGTGTGTTTATACCTAAAAGGGGAATATTGTTTTGTAGTATAACTTCATTAGTCATTTCCTTGCTTGCTGAATCGGATTTCTTGTTTGTCTAGCTTCCCAATTAGGGAGAATTGCCAGTATACCACTAGTGAAAACCGAGAGTTCCAAAATACCACTAAAAAAACCAAGCTTGCCAAAATAGCACTGCAGTTTAGGTTTTTCTTGCCAAAATAGCACTGCCGTCAAATGTCAAAAGACTTCCGTTAGTCAACATGTGAAATTCTTGTCAGCTATTTGTATATACCAAAATTGCCCCCGATCTAAACGGAACGAGCTGACCAAAACCGATCTTTCAGTCATGTCCAAGTTCCCACTCCCGACCTTACCCATGGCGTACAATAGCGAGCCTAGGCCGCCGGTGCTCGCCACTCCCTCTCCCTCTCTGTAGATCTTCCTCCTCCTGCTGCAGCGTCCGCCTCTGTCGACGCGTCCTCCCCCGCCCCGGCGCCGGATTCCTGCAGCTCTCCTCCGAAGCATCCGGCCACCCTGCTCGCCCACGACGCGTCTGGCATCCCTGCTCGCCGCCGCCGTGTCCAGGCTCTCTACTCCCTCCCCGCAGCTGCAGCTACGCTTCCCGATTTGTCCCTCGTAGCAGTAACTGACGAGCAGACAACCTCCAAGACATGCGCTGCGCTCTGCTTGGTCCCTTGTCGTCTTCCACCAAGGTGTACAGCGCCGTCGACCGTGTGTTGCCGTCCATGTCCTCAACAGTGCGAGTTAGTCCTCCACCAAGGGCAGAACTGTCTTTTTATGTAGGAGTTACTCTCAGTTTGTGTCTAGTGGTATTTTGGCATCAAAAGCTAGATTGCAATGGCATTTTGGCAAGCCTGGTTTTTTGAGTGGTATTTTGGAACTATAGTTTTCACTAGTGTTATATTGGCTATTCTCTCTCCCAATTAACTCACATGTTAGGAATTTTTTTAATTTGTGTACAGTTTTATTTGGGCAATGAAGACAGCAATCGCCGGTCCACGAGGGATTTGCGATTTGATATCGTGGGCAAATCTATTTTGTTGGAAGGTGACCACGGAAATTCTTCTGTCTATTTTTTACGGAAGGTGATTGCACATTCATAGTTACTATTACCTAGCGTACATTTTTCTCATGGTGTTAGCAAATATGCGTTGACATAATCTGTGGATAGGCCAAGCAAGCTCTTGTGCTTCATATTTTCCTTACATATATTCATAATCAGCACATATTATAAGCATTTTGCACAATCATTCTATTAAATTATTTTACATAACTGAAGAACTGTACTCTGGAACAGGAACACTTTGGTAGATCTCTCTGAACACATGAAAAGTGGAGTAGGAACATTTTCTGTTAGACTGGCCACTGTTTGTTTTTTGCATGTCTTTTCATAGCCATGAAAAAGGTATCATGCTTCGAGTGCCCTTATTGGCCAAATGTTGAATTTTGGTTGTGTGATATATGCCTGCAGATAATCATCACAACTTATGGGGAACTTGCCAGAAATAACTATCTGGAGCATGCTGAATGACGTCCCTGATACTGCTCATGTTTAATTAGCTGTATTATGCCTATTAAAACATTTTAAACATGAGAAAATGTCAGTAAGTCAGTGGCTACTGACAAATATTCACTCATCTTAGAGAGCAGTATATTTAGCAGTTGCATATCTTCAACAAGTATTCCTTGCATCTTTAGCTTGATGGTATTACTATTCTTATATATACTTCCGGCGTTGAAAAATTGCTTAGGTCATCTTTGGTTTATCTGTCACCCATTTTGCAAATTCTGCTGCGTGGATCATATATTTTATGATGAATATTTCATGTCGACATGTTTTAGCGTATAACTCTACATATATTAGTTCAGAGCTGAGCTCTGCTTGCAAATGATCCATTTTTTATTCTGTTGCTGGTTAATATTGTTTATCGAGGATTTGAAACTTAAAAGTTGATCAAACAAATTAGTACATGTACAATTGCTTTAATTTCCATGGTCTAGGCAACAGTCATTGGTCCTCTTAATAAGGTTGATTATATGTACGGATGTCTAATTGCAAGACCTTTATACAAGCATGAGCCAAAGCATGATAGTTTTCCAAGCATCTTGAGGCAAGTATATTGGTGCAACATGGATTACTCTACCATAGCATTAGTGCTTCTTCCGGGAACATTCATGTGAGAAAAGCCAGATTTTATACAAGCATGATATTTTGCCTTTTGATGCCTCTTCCGGGAACATTCATGTGAGGTTTAGGAAAGTCATTTGAGGGATAAGATTCAGTTATCCTGGACCACTTATGTCAGTACATGTTTTTTCATATACATGTATAATCTTGCAATGTCAGAACCATCTCATTGTGATCAAATTAGTAAAATTAGCATCAGAGTGTTTCCTTATAGCTAGGTCGGTGAGGATGGCACGGTAGACATCATTTCCGCTTACAGTCAAACTACCCTGTTTAAATATGAGAATATTTGTATATGGTGCAGGAAAGATATTGCGTTACCTGCTAATCGGAGGCAAGGCGACATGGCTTGGACCGGTGGAGGTGCCATCACCCTCATCGGGGCGACGGAGGGTGTTTCAACTCTGCATGGTTGTACCTTAAATTCGGTCTTTTTTGCTGATTGATGATATGAGATTGGGCAGGGTGATTTTCATCGAACAGTGAATTATGATTGGTCGTTAAATCAGCGTGTATTTAATGCTGATTGCCGAGAATTGACTGTTTAATAACTCCTGTTTAGTGTTGATTGATCCTACGTATTGAGTTTCCTGGTTGGATCGGGGGGCGGTTGATTGGCGCCAGGAGGCTTGGAAAAACCCGTGGGGGAGAACTGACGGTAAATAAACCAGCATGGGAGAGAACTGATGCTGGAAAAATCCCGGTGTGGATGGTTTTGTATAATCATACATGATAAATGAATTTCAATAGCTACATATAGCCATGGTTTTGTACAGTACTGGTCTTTTTTCAACCAATCAACATGGTGGTGTGTGTTCCAAACAGCCACTACAAAGACTTGATAATCTGGGGGTCCAATGTATGATATCATTATCTTTATGTTGCTTAATCACTCACTGGCTTGCTGAAGTTTGTTTTGTGTTTGAAAAGTAGCTCTAGCGTGAATTATTTTTATCAAAACTATTGTTGTAGCAAGCTCTGTATACATTTTCCTATGTTTAATTATATTAATTGTATCCCAAGAAAAAATGTCTTCACTTGTATGTGAACTAGTGAATATTTAATCATGCTTAACAGTCGTGTGTTGCTTAATCAGTCACTGCTTGTCGCAGGATGGTTCAATCATTTCACCAAGGTTACTATTGTAGCGAGTTCTGCACATGTATTTTCCTATGTTCAGGTGTCTTATTTGTATTCCAGGTAGAAGTCCCAGGTGTGCTGTGCATGAGCATGCGTAAGGTTCAGGTTAGCAAGGATGCATGTTGGATCTAGAAATATATTATATGATTTTGTAAATATAGATTCGGATCTCCTTTTGCATTGATGTGCGTCCCAACTTGTAGAGATTTGTAAATATCCTCACCTTCCTTAAGTTGTCTCTGGTGGCTGTTGACCTGTTGCATCTTTGAATTAAGCCTCTTGCTTTATTTGAATTGTAGTGTTGAGTATAAGATTTGATATATTTGTCTATGGGTATGCAAGTGATGTATCTCAGATCTGATACTTATTTCAGATGTAATACCGCATGCTTGATGTGTACAACAATAAATTAGGAAGTGTTATTCCTCAATCTCCTCACGTCTATGCTTGACTTGTATGCTGCAGTCAGTTTCATTCATCCTTTTTTTATTTTTTGGGTATTGTAAAGAGCGGGAAGAACAGTACTGCAATGTGTCACAAAAAGTACTAACATGAGGCGTCACAATACTACTGAAAAGCTGAATGGCAAAGCATCCAATAGCATATTTGTTCTAACATGGCTTCATTATATTTTCGCCTTTTTAGGGCAAAGACACCTCGGCTGTGAACTTTCTGTTAGTTAGCATCACATGTTAGTACAAAGCAGCCCATATGATCTAATTCAGAGGGCATTAATTATGCTCTGGATTGTTGCAGATTATATAGAACATAAGTATCATGTTGCTCTTAACATTTTTAGCTCGATTCTCTACCTCCAAGTTCTCTATTTTGTTGATGTATCACCTTACTTTCATGTCATTCTATTTTGGAGCTTGCATAGACTTGATCGTTGGACCTCGGTAATTGGATAGTTATTCAAGAGGAAGATGGATTTCTTGTGAGAGATCGTGTATGCTACATGTGCTAATATTCAGGTTCCTAGAATCTCTGAAGCTCGAAGCCCATGAGATGCTGCGAGCTTTGCTTTGGTCATGATCTTATAGATTTGCACTGGTTGTCACTTATAGGCTTTGGTTTGTTAGATTAATTAGCACTGATCGACAAGTTATGTGGTAGAACAGGAAGTGCAAAGAGCATAAGTTTTCCACAGAATAGATAACAGATATGACTGGTTGCTGGAATGCTGCAGAGAATACATGGATGGTTCCTTCTTTGTCGTGCACCTCTGAAGTGGCCTGATGTTCCTGAGTATTAGAATATTAGATTCCTTCTTCTTTGCTAATTTTGTCCCTATGGCAGTAGTGATATTCCTGAGTATTAGATTCTTATCAATGTTAAATCCAACTTAGTCTGATGTCATGCCTAAACTTGTGTATTGTCATGTGACTGAGAAGGGGAAATAAACTTTGAAGGCCAAACTGATTGTAGAGAAGGTTGATATTTCTGTATGAAGACATGCTGCTGCAAGTAGTGGCTTGTTCCAGTTTTTTTTTTTATTTCTCTGCCTTGGGTTTGGATTGGATTTCAGTTCACTGCATTTTTTTTAGAGAGATGTGTAAATGTTGGCAGATAGTTTTGTGCTAAGTTATCAGTCTATGTTCGCACCATCTTTCTATATTTTTGGAACAATAGTCCCATCTTGATTTCACTGCTTCATAAAGTGGCTTAATTGCAACTGCTGATGGTTATGTGGTGTGCATCGGGGCTTGTTGAAAGGAATAGAAAGAACCAATTCATACCTATAGGAGCAGCCGGCGATTGCATCGGGGTGTTCTGCCCTTCTTACCATTGTCGCCAAGTTCACCAGCAACAATTCATGTATTATCTACAGTATTTGCCCTTGACATTCTTAATGTCTCTTATGTGTTTAGTGCATGCTTCTTTATAAATAGATTTAACAAAGAGGAAGTTTTTTGTTGTTGAGTAAATATGGATAGAAGTATTTATCTGAGCAAAGTTTTGAAGTTGTGAACCTTCACAATTTCCATCTATGTCTTTGACCTGGCTTTTCACCTTGTTAACAACTATGGGTGCATAAGTTAATCACTTAGTATGTGTGCTCCATCCAATTTCTTTGCTCTGAATGTGAACGTCCTGAAAATTTTCTTTGAACTTAACTGAATGTGTTGTCTCTGAATGTCTGCATGCTCTTGTGGAAAGTCTCCAGATAATATTTGTTGGTTCTCCTCAGCGTGTGAACAAGAATGGCGTGTAATTATGTTCCTGTCGCATTCTAAATGTATGTAGAAATACTAATGTAAAAAAACAAAGTTATATTAGTATCGATAAAGAATAAATGGGCGCTCCTTTTCCTTCTAGTACTAGTTATAAAGCTATGCACAAAGTATTTCCATACTGCTAAGACAATAGGTGTGATAATATCTTATAAGGGTACATCATGTTGTGTTCCAAAATTCTAAAAATACACAGGGAATTGCACCCCAAAAATGTACCACACGTCGTGGATTTCCGTTATTTTACGCATGACTTGTGATTTGCAATGAGCGGTGATTTAAAATTCTCCTTTTATTTCTAAACATGCAATTGTGTCTCTTTGCTTAATAATTCAATTTAAACATGACTAAGCATACTAATACAGTGGATAATTCGGCATTAACTATGTCAGTGTTTAGTGAGCAGTAAAACAATTTAATGATGTCATGGTAAAACACTTAATTCCATTAGTAAAACAATCCTTGTTACTAATGTTATTGGTCATTACTAATAGCATGGGCTGCCTCTATAAAGAGATCGATGTCATGGTAAAACACTTAATTCCACTATGTATCTTAGTATTTCATTTTAAAACATGTGTGTGTATTGTGACACTTGAACTAAACTAACTCTCATTCTCAACGTGCGCCGAGCAGTAGAGAAGCGGTGATCACCGAGCCATTACCGTAGTTGAAATGAATGAGAATTCGACTAGAGGGGGGTGAATAGGAATTTTTACTCATTTCTTAATTAAATTAGGAATTAACGCAATATAGGTTCTCTGAATTGTGAAACTAGGTGAGCAATCTATATGCGACTATGATACAATCTAGCATACAAGATAAGCAAGAAAGTAATGCCAGAACAAGTAAGGAAAGGATGATAATAACCACATAATGGACGCGATGATTTATTCCAAAGTCCACTTTTAAAGTAAAGCTAATCCCTATTGCAGTGGTGGGGAGGCACGATGCTCCGCAATAGCCATAATGGCTCACCTTGTTCTCCTTGAGACTGCACCAAAGCGGAGTACCTCGATCCTATATGGCACCCTTGAAGTTGAAACCAATGAACAAACCTTTACAAACAAGGTTGGAGAATATCCACAACTTATCTAAGGGCTCCCAACGATACCATGTATCTACAGACCATCGAAGATGAGTTTTGAAACACCTCTTCCATCTAGGGTTCCAAAGAACCCGTATATCGAGTGTTATGCCATAGGGTAGGCAATCACAATGAAAAGGTTCGAGACAAGATGGGTGAGGAAATTGAGGTACGGAATAGACACGAGGCTTTTTACCCGGGTTCTGCCCCTCACACAGGAGGTAAATACCTACTCCTGCTTGTATTGTGTCTCAAAACTTGTATTTGTCCTCGAGGGACCCTGGGTCATGTCTTATATAGGGCGCATGGCCGAGTTACAATGATGATGATAATAGTGGGTATTAACTTGCTATGGTTATAGTAACAACTGGTGAATTAATACATGAATGTGTTAGTTGAGAATATCTACCGACTGTTGGAGGAATCGACACAAGGAGTCGGTCATCCTGGTTATGCTCCGAGGATCCGACCCAAGCTAACCGAGTGGAGGACTTTAGTCTCAGTCGGGGTGAAATCCTTGCACTTGACATGGTCCCATTGGGCCTCTTAGGCCATATTATTGACTTGGTCCTTCTAGGCTTGTTGATCTTAGGCCCACTGGCGGTAATCTCTATTAGCCCCCACTTCCTCGAGGCCTTATTTTTGGGACCTACTATTGCCTTAGGAGGACTAACACCGGATCACCAATCATGAAGTCTCGATTAGCACCAGAGTTATTATTTCTTAACACGATATTTTAAATATCTGTTTTGTTAATTCTACTAGAGAATTAAGTTAGAGTTTACTTAACTTCAGAACCGCCGGGTTTACATCGTGCTTCAGGTAGACTGTGAGTTGTATATGGGTTGCAACTAATTTTTTTTCTAGTTGCACTGGTTTGAACCGATGACGCTCGCATTACAAATGTGATGCTCTAACCTCTGTCTGAGCTAAATGGGCTTACATAGCAGAAATACTGTAACAGATAGAAATCTGTATAGTATGTGAAATCCGTAAAATCTCATAAGTTATTAATCTTAGCTATTAACTAGCTTGAAATTTTAATTTTACTTATACTTATATGAAAATACTAAAACTTCTTACATATAAAGTTATCTTGATATGCTTGACGAACTAGAAGTTATTTTTAAATAAAACTATAGAATTTTATTTTTATTTCACTGGGAGTTTCCAGTTGTGTATCTCAGTTACAAATGGGTTGTACATGAGTTGCAACTGAAATTTTCTAGTTACACGCAGGTTGCAACTGAGAATTTTCTAATTACACGTGACTTGCAAATGAAATTAGGTGACACCAAAACATAAACTAAAATGAGTGAACAGACACCTAAACATGTCTAGACACATGTACCATTCAGCAAGGATAAAATATTAAATGAATTCCACTTACTATCCTCTTATTATTGACACTAATTATCTCATCTAGTGAAAATTGTCACAAGTATATTTTTGAAAAATTGTATCCTCATTTTTTTAATGCATTTTCATTGGAGAAGGTCTAGGATGATGTAATGCCCCGGGGTTTTCCCCAAATTAGATTTTTGTTTGTTTTTGTTTTTGCATCATCATGACATCAGCATCATCGCATCGCATGTGTTTTGTCCGCAAAAACTATTTTTATTAAACCCTATTTTATTTTTCTAAAATTGTCGGAAAATAAATTGATCGAGACAGTCGTCTCCGTTTTTAAAAATTAATTGCTAAATTTAATTTGCAAAATAAAAATGTTTTTGAGTTAGAGAGAGAGCAGCCCAGCTAGCTAGGCCCAAAAGCCCAGCAAGCAAACCCTAGCCTCCAAACCCTAATCCTGCCCTGGCTATTTTCCTTTCCCACCCCCTGGCATCCTGCAGCCACCCTCCTCCTTTTTCGTCGAATCACGGAGACGCCCTTCCACCCTTCCTTTTTCCCTTTCCCCCCTCCTTTTCTTTCTCTCCCCTCCTCTTTTCTTTTATTCCTTTTCTTTTTCCCCTTATCTTCTTTCTTTTCCCCGTGGCCTCTTCTTCCTCTTGCCCCGCTCGATCCCCTTCTTCCTCCTTTCCAAGCGAGTGCTCCTCCCTCCTCTGGCCTGGCCAGCCGCTCGCCTCCGGCCGCTCCCCTTCCTCACCCCCGACGTCCCCGCTCCTCCTCTCACCCCGCGGGAGCTCCATCCCGTCGATCCAGCGCCGCCCCTTGCTCTGGTCGGCCCAGCTCCTCCCAGCCGCGGCCGCTCCACCACCGGCCGGCCTAGTGCCGCGGCCGCCCCTCGTCCTCCCTCTCCTCCGGCTCTCCCGCACCTCGCCCGCACGCCTCCGGCCCGACTCCCTCCTCCCGTGCAGGTCCTCCTCCGGCCCCTAAGCTCCTCTCTCCCCGGTCCCCCTGAGCTGGCCTCCTGCCTGCGTGCCCGTGTCTCCGCTGCCGTGCTCGTCTCCGTTTCGTTCAACCTCGGTTCCAGTCTCCGTGCGGCTCCCCTCCGTATGCACCTCCGACGCCCGTCAGGTGCTCGGTGATTTGCCCGCAAGAAGCCCGAACCCATGTTCCCGTCTCCGTGTTTGTCCCCGTGTCCGTCCCCGTCGTGTTTCGCGTCTCCGTTTCCCGTCGTGAAGCACCGTGAAGACCGACGCCGTGAACTTCGCCCGATGACCGATGCCAGGCAACGACAAGATCTTCCCCGATGCCATGGAACCCCGACGACCCCGAAGCCCGGAACGCCAAGGACCGCCACGATGATGACCCTGGTACGACTACTTCCCCGACGTCGACTACCTCCACTACTTCAACCGGAACGACTACTTCAGCTACTTCGACTACGACGACTACTTCGACTACGACCCGAAGACGACGGTTCCAAATCCGAAGTTCCTCGTTTCCGATGTATGACCCCAACCCTAAACCCCTATATGCCATATATATCCGTATCTTCTAAAATCATGCATCATTAATTAACATCGCACTTTTCTCCATTTAGTCGAATTAATCCAACTTTAAATTATGGGATTTGTCCGGTGCATCTATATTGTGTATCGATCCCATTTAAAATGTTTTGCCATGTGTTAGGGAATAAAATTGGACAACATTTAATTTGTCATGCATCATGTCATCAACATGCCGCTTCTTTTGCCGTAGTAGTAAAATGCATCTTTTATGTTTCCAGTGTTTGTTGCTTCTTCGGGAATAGGACGTTGAGTTGATGTGAGCAACGACAGGTTCTACTACCTCTACCGGATTGCAGGCAAGTGATACTCCCTTGCTATCTTTGCTTGTTTTCTGTCTCTTACTCGTCCTATCTTTTGTTCCTTGCTAGCCTTATGTCACGATGCTTGTGTCTCGATCCTATATGCATGTTTACCTTGCAGCCATGATATAGCCACACCCCCACATCCTATTAACCTGTTGTTTGTTTACCTTGTTAGCCTTGCGAGTCGTAGTGCATGCTTAGGTGCTTTGCTTCAGTCCTGTTATCTTTTGTCTAGTCTTGTTAACATGGTAGCTAGGCTCAACTAAATGGTAATCTTTACTTTCTGTTGCGATGGGAATAACTTAATTAAAGATAAGGCACCGGCGGAAGGCCAATCGTGGTGTTTTGTTCTGCTAGTGTCGCCTAGGACCCAAGTTCTTTTCCGCTGATCCAAGACTAAGCGCACTAACCACATGTGGGAGTTCTATGGGCCTCCCCGCAATCTATTACCGGATCCTCAAACTTGTCCAGGAGCCACAACTTAGTTCGGGTGTTTCCATTTGCGCGCGTATTACGATGATGATGATGAGAAGGTAAGATGATGATGGATACGTGGTTACTTACGGTAGGGTTGCGGGATGGGCGTTAATCACATGGAAGGAGGGCAATCGTATGAGTGTTCCCTCCCGAAGCCGTTCACGCAACGGTTAGGCCCACCTCGAAGCTTCGGCCGGACTCTCAAGGTGGATCAGTCCTAGCTAGGTGGCTCCCTGGACTTGTTTGTAGTGAAGGGAAGTATTGCGTCGAAACCTCCACCGGTACACCTCTAAGCGAGAGTTTCGATGCGTGTGGGTTCATTGGTGCATCCCTGCAGGGTGAAATCTTTTCGAAAAGCCGTGTCCGCGGTTATGGACGACTTGGTGAAATGCGCTGGCTAAAAAGATCATAGACAACTTGCACCTTATGATGATAATAACTTGACTAGTAAGATAGATAATTTGAATAATAACCCATAAAACTTGTCAACCGTGTGAGTGCCCGGACTTCTTCCTCGTGGGTCGAGGATACGAGGGAGTCGTTTTAGGGCGGGTTTTGTTTGGTGAGTAGTATAGTTGGTTCTTTATGCGCTCTCTTACCTTGTCTCTGATAGACGAATGTTGTAGCGTGTCTCTATAAGTTGTTAGTGCTGCTTGCCGCCGCCTCAATCGCTAACCCTCTTTCCCCGGAATTCCAGCTTTGATATCTTGTGAGTATTACTTGCCAGTACTGTTTTATAGTACTGACCCCTTCGGGGCTGCTATTCCAATGCAGCCAACAGGTATGAAGTGTGACGACGTTAGCTTGGGAATCCCTCCGGCTTGGCCTGGGCAGGGATATGGTGCCTTTGCTTATCTTCAGGACTCTTAGTCCAATTTGCTTCTTGTCCGTAGCCGGACGCTACCCGCTTCCGTTGTTATTTGGATCTTTGTATTGTATCTTCGCTCTTGACTCTGTCAGTCGTTGTTGTATATATGTTTTTTTGTGGGTTCCATCGAGAACTGTTGTAATGTTATCACAATTCCACCCGCATAACGTGTGTGTTGCGACCTGCACGTTATGCCTGGTGGGCGTCCTTTAGGATCGTTATTATGCGGATTTGGCTGGAACGCTAAAGTCTGCATAGTACCGATCTTGGGGCGTTACAGATGATGATTGAGACTAAAAATATCAGGACACCGAAAAGGAGTTGCATAGCCGGTGAACATAAGGCTTAGTATTATCGTCGATGATGCCCATTGATCTTTACATATTTTGATGCACCATAACAGTGTATTCTAATGTAACATGCAAAATGATAAAATGAACCAAAACCACATTCAAAATTATATATATTGTGTATTTTTGTTTTTGTTTCATTAAATGAAATAATGATTATCACAAATACACCACTAAAATAAAAGGTGGAATTCAGTCTAAAATATTTTATTGTTGGAAACAGAGGAGTGCACTTTTTTTAGAGAGAGAAAACAGAGGAGTACTCTACACTATATCTGGCCATATCTCGGGCCGGGCCGGGCTTCGGGCCGGGCCAAAAAAAGCCCGATGTCTGGAGCTGAGGCCCGAGCCCGGCCCGGCCCGACAATTTACTACGTTTTCTAAGCCCGAGCCCGGCCCGAGGCAAAGCCCGAAAGCCCGAGCCCGGCCCGACTGGCCCGGCAAACTTAACAAATAATTCTGTCCAGCAAAAAAACAGCAGCAGAACTGGGCTAGAAAAAGCAAAACACATAGTTTAGAAGCATACCAATTTGACAGCATATATGAGTAATAAAAGGCAGCACACATTAGTAGTTCAGTACTAATAAGCAGCAAATCCTCACAGTTTTCACCTCAACATCATAGTTTTACAGCAAAACAATAGCACAACGACATCTAAATGTTCCAGTCTCGACATTCGACAACAGCAATCTAAATGTTCCAGTTTCGACAAACACAAGTGCATAAATATTAGTACAGTCCAGAATCTACATGGCCAAATCATGGAACCAAAATAAAGACTTTAATGCAATGAACTTGATGCAAAACAACAAGTGGCTGCCATCTCCCCATGACCCCATGCCTTCTCCGAAGCATCTTCTTTTATTGTGCAAGAATTCTACAAGATGCAATGAACAGGAGGTTAGATTAGTATAAACTGCAAGTATGCAAGTACAAGATGCAATGAAGATAAATAGGATGTTACATTCTTCATCCGAAGAAGATGAATCTTCATTATCTAGAGCGACCACTACAGCCTTTTGCTTATTATCTACAACAATAGTTTGGGTTAATAATCATTTGCAAGTAAGCATAGAAATAAATAACACTTTATACAAGAAAAGCAAAGATTTAAAGTAGATACCTTCTTGTTTCTGCATTTTGCAACGATACCAATCCTGCAAACACATTAAGGCCTCGACTGTCTTTGGTTTAAGTGAGCTTCGGTTTGGGGTTATAACCTTTTTACTCAAGCTGAAAGCTGATTCGGAAGCAACACTTGATACGGGAACAGCAAGGATATCACGTGCCATTGTTGCTAATTGTGGGTATCTAGCTGCAGACTTACTCCAATAATCCAATATATCAATATCCTCATTCAACTTCTTCACAGGTTCAGCCAAGTACAAATCTAACTCAGACTTCTCTTCTTGTGAGCTTGTACTTTGCACGTACATGTCATAGTCCGAAAATGTACCAATACCACTAGTGCCCAAGGGATCAGGAGTTGCTATGTGTTGATTGGCAGCTACACCACTACTGTATTCAGCAAATAAAGAATACATTGTACTTCTAACAATATCAACACGTCGCTGCGCTTCATCATCATTATATAGCTTGGAGTAGCAATACTCAATGAACTTGAACTTAATACGTGGATCAAGAACAGCAGCACAAGACAGAAAGATGCTATAATCAAACCAATATTTCATAAACTTCTCTTTCATCACTTTTAACATTTCGGCCATGTACCCATTAATGCCATCATTAGCCTTAATTATAGCATTGTGAACAAGATAGACATTCAAAACCTCCAAAAAATTATGCATATGAGTGACCTTGGCCCATTCTTCTGTGGACAGCCAAAAGTTGGTCTTGAATATACTGTCTCTTTCAGCATACCAATGCAACACATCTTGAAAGTACAAACATGACTCAAGCATAGTGTATGTTGAATTCCAACGGATGGGCATATCAGGTTTCATTCTTCTTGATTCTTCCAAATTGAAAATAGATACAGCAGTGCTGTAGAACTTATGCAACCTAGTGCCAGAAGCTTTTAGGTACATTATACCATCTCTAAGTTTGCCAACAGCAGCATCAATCAATGTCAAACCAGATTGGACAATTAAATTCAGTATGTGCGCACAACAACGGATTTGGAAGAATTTACCAGCCATAGGAATAACACCTTTAGACAACAAACGAGTTCTCAAGCAATCAATCATCCTATCATTATATGCTGCATTATCAAGAGTCATACACATCACTTTCTTATCAACCCTCCATTCACGAAAAGCTAGGTGGACCTCATCAGCAATAGATGCTCCATCATATGGTGGATCAATTTTTTTGAACCATACGATTCTCTTGTTCAGTTTCCATTCAGCATCTATGTAATGACAAGTAATGCAAATATAGCTATGCTTGGTGACTTCAGATTTCCAATTGTCAGATGTGAAACTTACTCTACCAGGAGCAGATTGTATAACCTCCAACATTTCCTTTTTCTGGGAAAGAAACATTGCCATTATCTCTCTTTTTATTGTGTGCCGGCCAATTGCCTTGAATTGTGGACATATAGTAGCCAACATGGTTTTAAAACCATGTTCTTGTACTGTGGTAAATGGATGAGAGCCGGCCACAATATAGATTGATATTGCTTGTCTAGCAGCATGAACATCATATTTAACATTTCTCAAAACAGGAGTCCCATCATCATTTGTTTCAGTTTTCAAAAAGAAATTATTCACAGTTGATTGATCAGTTTTGTGCTGCTGGTTAGTGTGTCTAAGGAGATGAGATGTACCATTTTTAGAGGCCGCCGAAAGTATAGCCTTGCAATGTTTGCATTCAGCTATGGTGACTTTAGCACCATCCTGCGAGATCTTTGTGAAGTCCATCCACACCTTCGATTTCTGTCTTGAACTGGTAGAAGATGATTGCTGTGGGCATTGAGGTTGTGGCTGTTCAGAAGCTGCAGGTTCAGAAGCTTCACTTGTACGACGACGTTGTGCTGCAGGTCCACTTTCATCCGCTGCCGGAGCCTTTCCCCTTGATGAGGGACGCTTCTGCCTTGTACGAGGGAGGTTGGGAGGCACAATAAACAGCTCCATTTCTCCAGTAGACTGCCCTTCAAATTCTTCCGGATGGTAATCAGGTTCATCGCCCTCCGGGCCTTCTTGTCCATTAGGATTCATCACACTAAAGCAGCAATTCAAATGAAACCAACATCAATTCTAATATACAGCAGCATGAAAAGAAACCAACATCAATTCTAATATACACTTAATGGACAGGAAATAATATACATGAGCAAGAAAATGAAACTAGCATCAGTTCTAATGAATATAGCATCACTGAAACAAGCAGCTACAGCACGAAATCATCAAACATGCACACCACAACAGGAAATAGGAACACATTCACACTACATGGACAGGAAATCATATACGGGAGCATGAAAAATACCTTGCAGTTGCGACGGACGGAGATGAAGGAGGTGTGGTCGAGGCGGCCGGGCGCGGAAGCTCGCCGCCGTCTGCTCGTCGGGGCGGCCGGAAAGGTACTGCGGCCGAGGCGGAAGCTCGCTGTCTTCTGCTCGTCAGGGCGGCCGGAAAGGAGCTTCGGCCGGGGCGGAAGCTCGCCGTCGTCTGCTCGTCGGAGCGACCGAGAAGGAGCTGCGATGCGACGGAGGCGAGGGAGCTGCACGGACGGGAAGGAGCTGCGGCCAGGAACGAGTGCGAGCCTGCGACGGCCGGGAAGGAGGGCACAGCGGCGGTCGGGGCGCTGAAGGCCTGCAGCGGACGGAATGGAGGTGGCGGCGGCGCTAGGGTTTCGATGGGGGCGCCGCCATGTCGCACGGGAGACAGGAGAGCGAGGGAGACGGGGAGAATTAGGGTTGGGGCCTTGGGGGTCGACCGGTAGAATAGGATAGGAACTTGTTGGGATGTTGCTGTTCTACTGGGCCGCGCGGGAGAGGAAAGAATACTGCATCGGGCCGGGCCGGGCCTAATTTCGGGCTGATTTTCCAGGCCCGAGCCCGGCCCGGCCCCGGGACTTTCGGGCCGGGCTGCCCATGGCCAGATATACTCTACACCACCTAGAAGCCTCGATAAATCTACGGGATAGCAGAAATGCATGGACGCACGCACGTGGTTGGCAATGCCAAGCTGCCGACGCCGCATGGGTTCCTACACGAATTGGCGAATTGGAGCCATCTGATCCTCCCGTACGTGTCAAGTTCAGAACGGACTAAATGAAATCATAATTATCACAAATACACCACTAAAATAAAAGGTGAAATTCAGTCTAAAATATTTTATAGTTGGAAACAGAGGAGTACACTTTTTTTTTAGAGAGAGAAAACAGAGTACTCTACACCACCTAGAAGCCTCGATAAATCTACGGAATGGCAGAAATGCATGGACGCACGTGGTTGGCAATGCCAAGCTGCCGACGCCGCATGGGTTCCTACACGAACTGGCGAATTGGAGCCTTTGTATCCTGCCGTACGTGTCAAGCTCAGAACAGACCAAAGAAGCCATTCAGCATGACGTGCCACGTACGGCTGCCTGCCCATTCCCTTCTGGATCGAACGGGCGAGCTCCCATGCATTTTATATGCGTGTCTTGGAACTTGGAAGTGGTCAGAATACATTTTTGCATCCGTAGTCTCGTCCCTCTCTCTTCTGTTCCACATTTCATTATCCTCCACGCGCGTTCACGAGCATGGCCGTTACCGAGACGCAGAAGACGGTGGTGCTCTATCCCTCGCTGGGCGTCGGCCACCTGAACCCCATGGTTGAGCTAGCCAAGCTCTTCCTTCGCCGCGGCTGGGCCGTCGTCATCGCTGTCGTCAACCCGCCGGACAAGGAAGCTGTGTCGGCAGACGCACTGGCCCGCCTCGCCGCCGCTAACCCCGCTATCACGTTCCACCTCCTCCCCGTGCCGTCCTGCGGCGCCAAGGAACATTACTCTCACCGGGTGCTGCGCACCATCGACCTACTTCGCGCCGCCAACCCCACGCTACGGGAATTCCTCCGCTCGCTCCCGACCGTCAACGCCCTCGTGGTCGACATGTTCTGCGTCGACGCGCTCGACGTCGCCGCCGAGCTCGCGATCCCCGCCTATTTCTTCTTCGCGTCCGCGGTCGGCGACCTCGCCGTCATGCTACACCTCCCGTACTACTACCCCGGCACCCTTTCGTCGTTTAAGGACATGGGCGAGACCGTGCTCAACTTCCCCGGCGTGCCGCCGATCCGTGCGTTGGACATGTCGACCACGATGTCGGACCGAGAGAGCGACGTCGCCAAGGAGCGGCTGCGCCAGTACGAACGGATGCCGGAAGCGAGAGGCTTTCTCACCAACAGTTTCGATTGGTTGGAGGCGAGGGCTCTCGGAGCACTCAGAGACGGCCTCTGCACCCCTGGCCGCTCCACGCCGCCGGTCTACTGCATCGGCCTGCTGGTCCTTCCTGGAGAAACGACAGAAAGCGCCGGCGAGAGACACGCGTGCCTGGAGTGGCTTGACGCGCAGCCAGAGCGGAGCGTGGTATTCCTCTGCTTCGGCAGCACGGGCACATTCACGGCGGCACAGCTTGGAGAGGTGGCGCGCGGGTTAGACAACTCCGGCCACCGATTTCTGTGGGTGGTGCGCAACCCGCCGGAGCGGAAGGACGAGTCCGTGGAGGCGTGGCTCCCGGAGGGTTTCTTGGAGGAGACGGCGGACAGGGGCTTCGTGGTGAAGAACTGGGCGCCACAGGCCGAGGTGTTGCGTCACGGAGCCGTCGGCGCGTTCGTGACGCACTGTGGGTGGAACTCGGTGCTGGAGGGGATCGTATCAGGCGTGCCGATGATCTGCTGGCCGTTGTTCGCGGAGCAGAGGATGAACAAGGTGCACGTGGTGGAGGAGATGAAAGTCGGGGTGGCGGTGGAGGGATACGAGGAGGAAATTGTGGAGGCGGGACAGCTGGAGGCGAAGGTGAGGCTTGTGATGGCGTCGGATGAAGGGAACAAACTCAGAGAGAGGCTCCTCCTGGCGGCCAAAATGGCGGCGGACGCCCTGAAGGATGGAGGGTCGTCTGACGTGGCGTTTGAAGAGTTCTTGAGTGACTTGGAGAAATGCAGTTCTGACTGAAAGAAATTCAGTATAAACGGTACCCACGGACGCACCCGAGATGCTTCCTCCTTCCAAATATGTTTCATACTAGCTAAATGCCCGTGCGTTGCTACGGTTTAAATCTTTGAATGATTTGTATTTCATAAATTTAAACAGAAATAAATTTTCCGTCCTTACCCTCCACTACATTCAACAATGTCGAGAAAGGTGAAACCGGCTTGCATCTGGTTGTGTTCTACTACATGCGCACAAAGCACAACTTATGTTGTGTGCCATCGGACAATGATTTTTTTATTTTATGTGGTGACAATCCTTGTATTACTCGCACAAAATACATTGAGTACAAAGTGATCTATGTACAGAAGAATACATAAAAAGACATAAACCCCAAAAAGGTGTCTAAACAAACATAATAAATATTGAAATGACAAAATGAAGTAACTATATTCTTTCATACGTTCTAGCTCCTGATTCCATCAATGGTGGCATCATAGGAAGCTTGCAGACTCCATAGCAGCAATTATTTTGTCACGGATCTGCTGTCTCTGGACACTTGTAGCATCCAATAATTGGCAGTCCAAACCTTGTTGACAACATACAATGATTTGATTGGCCAGTTGATCTGTGAATGGATAAGTCTACAACCAACAATAAATATCGAGAGTAAAAACATTTGTATGAGGAAAGAACTTTATAAATAAAATCAAATCACTTCTCTAAAATTCTTCAGCAATCTCACAAATCAAATAAAATGACCCAGTTGTTCTTCTGCAGCTACACATCGCACTTTTCTCAAGTAAACAAGGCTAATATAAATTTGTTGCGGTTCGAAATTGGTGAATTTGTATACTCGAAAATTATGGAATCTTCAGTTTAATAAATGTAATGATCTTCAGTTTAATAGAATCCCGTAAGGAGATAATGCTTGTGAAGAAACTAATATGAGGCTAGAGTAAATATAAAACAAAGCTTATTCTAACATGCTCTGGTTCTAAAAAACCTATTATGCAATACCAGGAGATTAAGACGCAATGGTTCCAATTCACAATCTCATTATCAAATAGATAATTGGATGCATCCAGTCATTTTGGCATACGAAGAGATAAAAATTTACTCACCTGTAGCAAGGAAAACCATCTTGTTCACTGAACTGCCTAGTCTAAATGGCGTACTGGATGAACCTGATGGTATAATTTATCTTCACATATTCACTTCGTTGTCCTACTTTTATTTGAATAATAATTAACTCACGAAAGAAAGAAAATAAGAACTTTGACTGGGATAAGCAACATCCAACCAAGCACATCTTGCATATAAAAGGCAGGTTCGAATTACATCTGTTTCGCGAAGATAGTTGCATGATGTAAATATTTCTAATCACATTTCAAGTCATAATAGGAAATAAGAGGTTATTCATGGCAAGAACTTACAAACCGGTAATACTATGTTAAATAGCTGATCAATGTATTGATTCTTTGAATAGTATTGGTATGACTGTATGACATGAATTCTGTTGCTATCAAGCTCCCAGCGTTTTCCGTTATCTGAAAAATCGCAACATCTTCTATTAGATGTGCTATTGCATACACGTGCTAATCTGAAAAGGTATTTATTCTAAGAAGGATTATCACTCAAAAGAGAAATAAAAAAACTGTAATGTTTCATGTAGACATGCTTACCAACTAATATACCTACTATAATTATCTCCATTGGGCTAAGGGTTTGAGATCCACATTATAATTGGAAATAGTAAACACGGTGAGTAGTAACTGTGATATTACACATGTTTCGGACCTGCTAAGGGTTTGTAGTTATACCTACCGTACAAAAAAAAAGGAAAATAGATAAGATATGCATGGACCTGTTAATGAAGTTCCAGGAGCATTTTCCTTGGTTGTAATTATCAGTGTTGAATGGTCTGTAGACTACAATTCTGGCTAGAACACTTGGGTGCAGCCAGTTGCATTCTGTTATATCTGAAACTTCCTTCTACTTTCTATTTCTCATCTTGAAGACACCCATATTAGGGACCCTATTTCAATACAAATATCTGAATATCTTTGCAACAGCCACACCTGCTTTGAACGTGTTGGCATGCTGTAGAAAATGAAGGCGGCTCCCGAAAAAGCAATACCGCCTGGGCATGCGGCCGCCCGTCTTATCTCCCACCGTGCATAGCCCCATCTGGACCACGTGTCATGTTATCTGTTTCGCTAGGGCATCCCCAGACTACATCAATTTTGCATCCTGCAGTCCCTCATATTGTTACATAGCACTCCTTGAACTTTTGCTATCTTGTTCTTGGATCCAGCTATTTTGGCTATATCTGGTCACCATGATGCGCACATGCAGGACCATTTGACTATGGATTTGTGCCAAAAATGGATTATCTTTGAATCAAGCCGAATAATATGTACAACGGATTTGGGGAAATCTGGACAATGAAATAATAGTTTCATACAAATCAGAGCCTATATTTCACACAAATTAGCATTTTTCATTTTCCTGTGATTTTGTGGAACATTCAAGGAAGATATTCCATACAAGATTTTTGTTCAACAAAAACTAAAAAACTGGGAAGATGGGAAGCTGGCCATGAAAAAAGTTTTGCAAATGAAGGAACAAATCCGAGAAAAAAATCATTGGAACAAATCAGAAACAATTTTGCAAATGAAGGAACAACCTGGAACAATTTTATCTTCTACGCATGTTTCTCCAATGTAATTTTCTTTTAGGAAACTTGCGTATATTCATAAAGAGAGAAGTACAAGACCCCGTACATACACAGAAATATACAGAGAGGAAACGCATCTCAGCACAACAGCAGAAGAGAAACCAAACCAGAACACTCCACCGCTGAACAACCCACACAGCCCGCCGTCCGTCCGGAACGCCGACCAAGCCACCGAAGAGGACGAAGCCGGGCAACCACCTTGCTAGGAATGGAGAGCGCNTACTAGTGTGTGGTGCAGCAACAAAGCAGGAAGCTGAAGCCATCCTTCAAATCTTAAATCATTTCTGTTCCCTTTCAGGCCAAGTCCCAATTGGGCAAAATCGGGAATTATGTTTAGTGCTAATGTTAATTTGCAGCTCAGGTAAGGAAATAAAAAGTTTGTTTCCTGTCCCTGATATTGATTCCTCTTTTATCCATTTAGGACATCCTCTGATCTTGCCAGCTAAGGACAGATCTGCTGCTTACTCTTTTGTTTATGACAAGTTTAAATCCAAGCTTACAACATATAAGGCAAATAGAATGTCTCACCCTGCTAGGCTTACTCTTATTAAATCTGTTTTCTCTTCTATTCCTGTTTATTACATGTCAAATATTTTGTTCTCCAAAAAATTTCTTGCTAGCATCACTGCTGTCATTAGAAGATTTTGGTGGACAGGGATAAATAAGATAACACTTCAAGATATCTTTGTTTAAGGGCTTGGGCGGATATTTGCACTGACAAGAAAAGTGGTGGTCTAGGCATTAGGAATCTCCAAGCCTTAAATCATAGTTTGATTCTCTCTACAGCTTGGAGAATTGCTAAGGACCCAACTAGTAATCTTGCTCTTATTTTGAAATCAAAATACCATGCCGACACAACTATTTGGAGAGCTAAATCTAGCTGTCCAAAATCTGCTTTTTGGGCTGCCATTTTAAAGGTAAAACCTCTATTGGAATCTGCTTGTTTTACACAAATTGTTGATGGTTCATCTTCCATTTGGAGTACACCTTGGTTTAATCGTTGGCAACATATTTATGATTACTTGAATATTCAGCAGCCTCCTTATGTGTACCCAGCCACCATTAAAGATCTCTGGAACCATGCTCACAAGTCTTGGAATCAAAACCTGATAAATTCTTTGTTTTCACCTAATGTGGCCTCACAAATATTGCAAACTCCTATTATTAATGCTGTAGGCCAAGACTCTTTGGTATGGAAACTAACTCCTGCAGGTACCTTCTCAACAAAAAGTGCCTACAAGCATTGTTTCTCCAAATTGCAGCTGCCCAAAATCAGCAACCCAAACAGGCATCTCAACAAGTCATTTCTCTACTGAATCAGGTCTGGACAGAAAAAGGTATGATACCCAGAGTACAAACTTTTGCATGGAGGCTTTTAAGAAAGGCTCTGGCAACAGGTAAAAGAGCTGGGAGATTTTCTACTCGTATAAATTCTAATTGCTCTAGATGTGGAAGAGAAGAGGACGAAATGCATTTATTCTTTCTTTGCCCTTTTGCAAAAGCAGCCTGGTACTCTAACCCCTGGTTTATCAAACTGAACTCCTCTTTAATGATCATCAATTGCTGCCTGATATGATACAATTCCTATTATCTTCTAATCATCCAAGCATAGAAGTCAAAACTCTTTATACTTTTCTTTGGTGCCTTTGGAAAAACAGAAACGATTTTCTCTTCGAAAAGATAAAAAGGCACCCCAAAGCGATTTTTTCTATGGCTTCTGCTTTGTTGCAGGACACTGCACTATATACGCAGCAATTAACCCCACAGATGCAGACAGAACAAACTCAAGATCAACGACAACAACTAGCTCAGCATGGCTGCCAGGAATTGCAGGAAGCAGGACATGTTCTTTTTCTGATGCAGCTTGGACCCCAGCACTCGCTCCTTTGTCCCAACAAGCTGGGCTTGGTGTTTTTGTTCAACTGCAGGGTCATCACGCGACGCGGGTCTATATCTCAGCCCGGTCGCCTCCGGTGTCGTCGCCGATCGAGGCTGAAGCTTTTGGGTTGCTTCTGACAGTCAAAGTGGCTGATTGTCTACACCTTCAAGAACCCCTCTTCAGAACTGATTCTTCAGTTCTGGTACATGCAACCATGAATCAGGATGTATCTTTAGCAGGTCCTTGGAAGATCAGACATACCATTTCTACAATTAGGGCATCTGCAAGTTTTGACACAAGGAGGATTGCTCATATTTTAGAGCCTACAATATAAAAGCGCACCACCAGGCGCAGCTTGCTCTTCGTATGCAAAGCAGTAGTGTATCTGCTAGGTGTTTGTCGCTTCAAACTGGAAGTTGTCCAGTCTGCTTGGCTATTACAGCTGAGAGTGTTTTCCCTCTCGAGCTATCTTATGTAAAATGTGCTTAAGGCTATATCAATAAATGGTAGAAGTTTCAAAAAAAAAAAAAAAAAAAAAAGAGAAGGTGTGCCGCGGACTCCAATAGTGTATTGCTCCTCCTTCCTTCCTCCCCTCTAACTCCAATAGTGTATTGCTCCTCCTTCGTTCCTCCCCTCTCTGGAAGAGGTGGGGGTACGACGGCCGGATTTGGTGCCTAGATCAAGGTCGTCCAGACACCCCTCTCTCTTCCTCCCCTCTCTGGAAGAGGTGGGGGTACGACGGCCGGATTTGGTGCCTAGATCAAGGTCGTCCAGACACCCCTCTCTCTCACCATCTCTAGCTGGGCAATCCTAGACGATGTGGAGGTCAATTCGGACGATGTTCAAAGTTGTACGATGCTTTAGACAATTTTCTGGGGAGCGTTTTCTTGCCTCTCGTAGTCTTGCCAAAGGATGGTGTAGTCAAGCTGCTAGAGATGCTCTTACTGCACTGAAAGGATTTCTTCTTTGCAATCCTTGCAGTATTCCAGCATAAAACTGAAGACATAAAAGAACGAAATATGAAATCATCACACGACCACCAAGATCCACTTGCACGACTCCAATATAACCAGAAAGAAACACGTTACAGTACAGTTTGCCAAAAAGAATAGATCCCATCCGAACAAGAGTCAAAAAACACAGGTGAGAATACGAAAAAGCGGCTTACAGATTGACTCCGCAAACCGTTTTCCCTGTAGTCTGACAGTCAAAATCAACCTCAAAATATATGGACATGTTCCCATGCATTTCCATGCGTTCACCTCCCAGCCGCAAACTCTAATCTCTGCTTGCCTCGAGGTATTACTACATAGAGGAAGAGGCTATTCCCCTCCCAGCCGATCACATGAAGTCGAACTCGTCCGGATCATCATAAGCAGCACCCGGTCTGGCGATGAAGTCCTCCTCTCCTTTCTCGATATGGAGCTGCTTCTTTTTTGCTCCTGTGAATTTGTGGTCAGCGTCAGCATCAAAAGCACATGACAGTAATTAAGTGTATTCCCCCACTATAGCGTTAGATATTACGTTTGCCCAGAAACAGATGGCACCTAGGATTCTAAGAATCTCACCTCCTTTCTTTTTGCCTGCTGCAGCATCTTTCTCGGCCTTGATCTTTTCATTAGCTATCGCCGTGACAGAGGAAGATATTTCTTTTGCATCCGCACCTTTCAACGATGTCATGGAAAGTCTCATGACATTCTTAAGGAGACCCATGTAGTGAAAGCTTTTCTGTGTACATGAGCGAAAAGGAGGTCAGTTACTGGAAGGAAACAGAGTATCAGTATAAACAAGGGATCCCTATAAACAAACAGGTAGCTCTGCAAATGTTGGAACATACTTCATAGGGGCGTATTTTGTTGGCGATAAGCTCTGCATATTCTGCAAAGTCGCTCTCAGACTTTGGGATGAAAGTCTCTAGTGACTTCTCACTGCCGTCCTTCTTTGCAAAAAGCTCTGCTGTTGACTTAAAGTCAGCTTCTTCCACAAGCCTGTCACAAGTAAACCATCAGCATGAAGAAACTGAACACAGGCACAACAAAGCAGCACTATGTGGTACGCAGAGGCTATTCATCAAAACGGAAGGTCCAAGCAACGGAAGAAATACAGACCTTTGTTGGCGAAGCTTCTCTAAAGTAGGATCATCCAGAACATCATCTTCTACTACTTCAGTACTCGTTGATGGCTGTTTACCTTTCTTCGCAGCACTTTTAGCACTAGGTTTTGAAGCAGGCTTTTCTACAGGAGGTGGTTTAGGTTTCTGCATTTTAATAAGTATTAAAGCAACAGTGTCAAATCAAGGACAATTCAATATTACTATTATGTATCCAAAGAAGGGCTTACTACTAGTATTTAACAGTAAATATAAGCAAAGCAAGTTTTGGTAATTAATTTAAACATCAGAACCAGTCACACACAAAAGAGCATATGGGCACTGTTAAACATTTCACCAAACATATACTAGTTGAGGTGAAAATAATAGACCAGGCAAACAGACTACAGAACCATAATGCAAGATGAAGGCAGATGCTCAGCTATTTGATTTCGTTAACTTCATAGTGATATCAATTGAGATTCATGGCAGCACTGAATCCAAGGATTACTTGTCAAATTTCTAGCAAGAATACATAATTTATGTGTTTTGGAATTAATATTGGCAAGTGTGTACAGGTCACACACGTCCTTTATAAGACTCAGGTTGGATGTTATCTTCTAGTTTGCACGGATTGCAGTGTTACAGAACAATACCCAGAAATAGACGACAAAATCTGAATAACCAGGTGATTTCTTTTAACTTTCTAAAATGAAGAAATCTACAAAAGAGGGGTATGTGCACTAAAAAAATGCAGCAAATCTTCTTAGTACCTCCTCTTCTTCCTCTTCCCAAGATTCTTTTATATCGTCTTCTTCCACATCTTCATCTTCCCAGTTACTTTTAAGAGGCTGAGCTTTCACAACAGGTGCAATTGGTTGAAAATCTTCAGCATCTGTAATGTCATTTAGATTTATTTTCATCATGTCAACAAACAAGTGTCACAGCAGACCAACATCAGCATAGGCGATTCAATAAAGAAAAATTCTAACAAGTTCCATGCTTCTTCCAACCCGAACAAATGCTGATGGTGTACTATAAAAAATCCTTGCAGGCATCATCATACATCAATCTAACCTCCCAGGATATTTGTACGGATAGGCATTCTATGGGACACCTTAGCAGCAGATTCATAATATCACATAAACCATCAAAATGTTTCGGTTGTACGTATTCAACTAACAGGTTCAAACAGCACTGGTCACATTTTGAAAAGCACGGTTGAGAACCACAGATGTCATAGCAATAACATGGCCGCATCAATGCCTCTTCTAAGCAAGCATAAGAAAATGCAACTGTCTAGCATCACAAACCAGCAAGATGCTTTACAAATATATTCTAAATACTCCACAGATAAAAGCAGCACTAAATAATAGATGAGATGACCCGAATCATTACGCTGAAGCTACTGAACCGGAAAGATGCAATGGACTAACGAGTTACATGCTGTGCCAGGGTATAGAGAACATCACGCATTCTGCGCCCGCCCACCCGAGACTAATCAACATAATCCGTAGAGTTACCAGACAAACAGATAAATCCTATAGAAGCCAGAAACCCAGAAAGTTGTACCCTCATATTCTGATTTCACAAGTATCGCGACCCGACCTCGCATACAGTAGCAGCGCTCATAATTCGTAGTTATCATCAAACGAGGTCTACCAACCAGCCGATGCACTAGTTGCGCTCACAACGGTAACCGCGCCGGCCGAGATTCGGCGGCTGGCAGCGCCAGGGCGAGTAGGGATTCCATCGCAGCACGCGCTCGACTGTTCGCGTCGGGGACGAATCGGGAAGAGGGCTCCGGCGAGGCGGAACCCGCACAGATCGGGATGCGGGGGAGAGAGAGGGAGGCGCTCACCCCAGTCCTCCATCGCGGGCCGGAGTTCCTCGAGATCTGAACCGGCTGGCAGCGAAGAAGACGAGCGGACGGGTGCTAGGATTTCCGCGGCGAGGGTCGGCGGCGGCGGCGGCGGCGAGGAGGAGGAAGGTTCTGGAGGGTTGGGGGGAGGGGAAAGGATTGACGGGCCTAGCTGTCTGTGTGTTGTGGTCGCGTTGCGGTCGGGTCCGTGCTGCGGTGTGGTTTTCTGACTGGGCGCGATGGGTATATGCGTGCGAGAAGACGAAGCGGGAACGGGTTCGGTCAGGGCCCGTTTGCTTGTCCCAACCCAACCACGTCTTCAATTCGATTCGAAGAGTATTCAAAAGAGTCTGTCTCGAGGAAATTTTGTATAGTTGATGAATTCTTAGATTTTCTTTCTTTCTTGTAGAGCTCGTCCAATTCTATCTAGGATTAGAAATGACAAACAAATTATGGACCTCTTTGTTGTCGATTCGTAAGGGCCTCTTTCGATGGTAGGAATTTGAGAAGTTGGATCACAAATATCTGGGGTGCCTTGAACCCCGCTCGCCACGTGGTCGATCATACATAGTGCTCCGGAGGAAGGTTAGGGGCGTGCACCTCGATATGGTGTCGGGCGCCCTCCATTGGTGTTGGACGTCTCATAGCCAGTATTCATCCAAGTCTTCGTAGATGGTCATTTTTTTAGGGATCAGTATGATCAAGTTTGTGTGAACTACCAGCCATGGTCACCACCTTCGGGTGAAGATATTCCTTTGACTTGCACGCCAGGACAAGTGTTGGATGGTAGATCGGCTAGCGAAGGCCGAGGAAGGGCCTCTAGAATGCCCCTTGTTGCATTCTTTGCGACCAGTCCGAGGAGACTATGGAGCACAGTCTAATAGACTTCTCCTTCACGCGGATCTTGTGGTACTAGGTGTTTTCATGGATTCGGTCCACCGCTACACCTCCGGACACGGAGACACTTTCGTGGATTGGTGGTAGCTTGGCGGATCTGGAAGCAATGCAATGCGCAGGGGCGGACACACGTTGATTCATGGGTATTCAGCTGAATACCCAAAAAATTGCCAAACTTTTCGAATTACATAGTACATACATCAATTCCGGTTTTCTTTGTATACAAACAATCCTAGTTAATACATGATGACCGTGGTGGTGTTGTTGGATAGAGCGAAAGAATGCTTAGCTGCTAGTCATGGGATCAAATCTTGCATCTTCCAATTTTTTCTACTGATTTTTTGTAACATTTTTTTGTTCTGAATACCCATTGTCAAAATTTTGTGCCCGCCACTGGCAATGCGGTCATCTTCGATGCCATACCGGTTGCTCCCCACTATCCGGGCGGAAGCCCATGATTAGGCGGCAACAACATGTATGAAGGGGCTAGCAAAGCTATTCCTGGTGAGACCTAGTTCTTCGGGTCGTTGTGTTGTAATCTCAGATGTCACCTTTTTATTTTTGTCTTTTATAAAAAACTATATTTCTCTATCAATGCATCGAGACGCAAAAGATTCTGTGTCTCACGAAAAAAATCAGGTTGAGATTCCTATGAAATGGAAGAAACAACGAAAAATTCCCACGGCATTCTCTAAAATCCCTAAGAAATTGCTCCAGCACAAAGAGGACCTAAATTATTGGCTAAAAATACACAAACTGGTGCGTAAATATGTTTCTTCCGTGGTATGGTCATCAAACACACCTCGGTGCTGGTTTCCAAGTTTGCAGAGTTTATCGAAGTATCATGTTTTTTGTAGAATCCAAAGAGTGATCAAAAGGGCATGCTGTATGCTAAAGCTCAAAATTCACCAACTCAGAGGGACTTCTTGGATTCGTGAGTTCTTATATTTCCTATGAGAATCAAAGATGTTCTTTGAATTTCAACTGGAAATAAATCTCCCAGATTGTTTAGCAATAAAAAGGAAGCTTGGAGTGTTATAAGCAGGAACTGATCTACCTCACCAAAGTTTATATTTGCCTCTTGTGTGATTTTCCAAGTCAGGTACGCTTAGACTGCTTTGATCGTACTAGAATTCTCAAGGATCCCGTCCTTAATTTGTCATGAAATTCTTGTGATCATAGATAGGAACAGCAACATCTTTAAGAACACGCATGAGGATGGTGATCATGCTGCCGAGACAGGCATAGAAGCCGGTAAAAATATTGGTCAGAGCAGAAGTAGCAAAAAGTTTCACAGAACTGCTGCAGAACAAATAACTTGCAAACTTACATCACTTGAATGCTTGCTCAGGTTTCAAGATTACAACGACAAGATGCAACCTATTATAGTGCATGCGATGGCAGCGGGCGGATTATTAGCACTACACTCTGCACATAATTACAACGACAAGAGGCAACCTCAACACGCCGACATAAGTACCACTTAAGCCCGACCTTCGCAGTCCAAGCGTTCTTCACACAATCCTTCAGCAGTAGAACATGACGTTCTTCATGTTATCCTTCAGAGCTGGAAGAGGCTTAACAGCCGCGCCACCGGGGGTCCGGGTGCCGCGTGATGTTGACGAACCGGACATCGGTCCACGCCCTCCAGGCCCGCTAGTCGCAGAGCCGCTGTCTGAGGTCTCGGGGTCCATGTAGAAACGGGCACGGAAGGCGGCCAGATGAGCATAATACGCAGGTGGAACTGTAATGGAAGAATTGAGAAAATTATGGCTTTAGTAAGGAGACAAGGTATTATAACGTTTTCACCCTAAATAAAGCAGTAGAACTTTTTGACAATAATCCACGGAAAAACGTAACTTACCAATCGACACCGAACGAGTGCACCTCGCATAGCTGCACAAGCGATACAAGTTAGAGATTAAATTTCACTAGAAATCTCACCAATGAAAGGGAGGCTTACGTGTAGCAAAGGTTGTTGGTAAGTGTCTGCAGTCCGTCAGCCGTGAAGTTGTTTTCATCCCACAAGACGTGATAATGGGCGGGGCGGCTGGTGCCCTAGAAGGACAGAGGACATTATATTAGATTGTTTGCTTGACTCTCAGATCACAAAATCAGATTCAGATGCAAGGAAGATATGGTGTTTACCTTGATGCCAGCATGGCTGCACAAATAGAAGTCGAATTCAGTTGGATGACAGATCTTCGAATCGATAACGGTGCCTTCAGATGTACAACATCGGGTAAGCGTCATTTTATATGATATTAATCATCATCATCAGCAGCAGGGCACAATGTTGAAAATGTAGTAGCAATGTGTGGTGCGAGTTGTTTATAGGATTTACCGGGGAGTATGTTCCCGCTCCTGTCCATCGAATTCCAATCATTATGATTGTGCGCGAATAATCTAGTGTGGTGGCGTTTCTGAACCACGATGAAAGTCACATTCGGTTGGTAATTCGCCTCCAGGGAGGCACATGCCTGGGTGAAACAAGGAGATCAGAATGTAATCGAAACATCCGAACATGAAGAAATAAATAACTAGATAGAGTAGATATTTACTTTTCGGATCGCATTGAGCTCGAACAACAGAACTTGGTAGAACTGTCCCTCGCTAACGCCATCCCTGATAAAAGGTAAATAAGATTGCGGTTTAGTGAAAGCAGATACCACAAGACCTGGGGTCCTCTTGTTGGGTACAAACCTGTAGAATATTATCCGCTGGGGCTTCTCACCAGTTGATTTTTTGAAGGATATAAGTAGCTCCCTGCATTTTTGCAATGTAATGAATTGTTTGAGATGTTCACTAAGGAAGAACTACTTATTAAAATAAATTATCAGTGTACCTAATCATGCCACCACTGACTGTTCCCCTCTGTGGATCTTGCCAGACCTTGTACAAATCCTCTATCAACTCTTGCCGGTGCGCCTGAGCAGAAACTAATCCCGCATACCTCGTAACCTCAGGCCAATCTTGGGAGGCTACAACCTACAAGACAACATAGAGTGGCTGCTTAGCAAGTACCTCAACTCTTTTTCAGACAAAGTCAAGACTCGAGTACAGGTAATCATGTAGTACTAATACTTTACTTACAGCAGCAATTGAGGGACTACTGTCCTCGCCGGGATGAGGATGGGTCACATCAGCACCAAATATAATTGTAGGTCTGTCAGTGACCAGAGGAATACGCCTCGACAGTGCATCCACCAGTACGGTGTTCCTTCCCCCCACCTTACAAAATTAAGCGACAGCAAGTTAAGGAACATAGAACAAAAATGTAAATTGTGAAGAAAAGAAATATCAGGGCACACTAACCTTGACATTTATCTTGAGCGCGAGATTTGCATGGATTTGTTTGTTCATTTTGAACACCTGCTTCGTACAGCAGCATTGCGAAACTATTCCAAGATCTATTTCACACACGCGCTTCAAATCACCTAGCATCAGACAACGAGACAGGTAAATGTAACAAAAGAACATTGTCTGCACAACAACAGTGCGAATACAGTAAAACATAGGAAGATTGCATTTCTTAGATACCATAAAGTGAGCCATTGTTATCAGGTAGGATTCCGATAAGCAAATCAAGCTCCCGTCGCTGGGGTCCAAGAACGTTCATTGCATCATGGTACCTAGCTTTGAGAGCTCGCTCCACTTGATCAGGACGTGCATTCAGAGGTGGAAGAACAGGCTCCAGAGCGAAGTCCTATCATGATGATGCATAATACTGTTACTGTCACAAAACACTAGATGAAGAGTGAAGTACAAAGCCTACGATTCATGTTGCTGCTTTTATTTAATGATCTTGGTGTGGTTCCTTCATGCTGATATATGCACGTTTTGCAGGAAGCGTGTCAAGAATACTTGCCATTCCTGAGGCTTGGCACATCAGAGCAAGTTCATGGCAGAAACCACGAACAAGACTTTCTTGCACATTCCGGGCAAAATTGACACACATCCAGCTTCTGACTTTGCCACCATTTACCATTTTCTGGATAAGAAAATGAAAAGGGACATTAAAGATCCATGAAGAATAAAGACATATATACATGTATTTGGTTAATGAAACTTGGTCAGTGTTGAAAATCAGTTGACTTCCACACCCAAATAAAAAAATCAGATGACAACTGAATGATCTTGGACATAACTATATGGACTTCAAAGAAAAGGAAATTAACTGTCAGTCATAGAAAGCTGTTTTTTCAATACTCATTTGTATCGTATTGTGCATTCAGCAGAAAAGTCATGCAGTCTTCTGACTTCCGTTTTGTAAGGCTACGATGGAGAAAATTAAGATACAAGTACATCAGAACCAGGAGAAGCTGAGGTCAAACCTCCTGCCGGAATGCTACTTATCATGCAGCTTGCGAACATCATATGCAGGGTGCAAAGGGTGTGGTTCCTAGGATATGCACAATACTGTTTCTGCAGCAGGTTACTTGCGCACAACTAGGCTACATGTTATTTATTTTAACCTTCGGTTAGTCTAACTAGGATAGTTATTTATTTCCATCTTTGGTCGGTTTCCCTTCTAGTTTGCTTTCAGGTATTTCCATATATTAGTGAAGCATGAATTGATCAAATAAAGATAAGTGGTAGCCTTTGTTCCGAAAGCAAGAGACGAGTTAACTTTGTGAACAGAAGAATATTTATGTGGTTACCTTGTTCAGCATATTCCACTGACCAACGCTAGGTAAGCAATCCTTTTCTCTACCAGTCTCGTTGTACTTAAGCTGTATTAAGAGAAGAGTTATATTAAAGTTGTACTTAAGCTGAATAGCTGACAATAGCGACCAAAAGTTAAAATGGTTCAACCTACCCGTGGAGCTGGTAAAATACGTGCCTCTACTGATGCCAAACGATCACTAATGTTAATGCCAAACTCTTTAGCATAAGGATCGTCCTGATAGGCATTATGTTTAACCATCTGTGTTCCAAAGGAAGAAAATAAAAATAGAGGGAAGAGTTAGACTGAGGTTGCACAAACAATTGTAGAAACACATCAGACATGAAAAACAACATATTTCTTGCCTGAATTATATCACGCTCCCGATCACGTGGGCGCTGGCAGGTCTCATCCAAGAGAGCTCTTATCTGATTCTGATTTAATCGCTTGGAGTATCTCTGTCCTTCCACTATTTTGCAGACCTGAATAAACCCAATGATCAGCAAGTACCAAAGTGAAAACAGTTTCAATATATGACGTGAGCATTTAAGCATGGAAAGTTGCACATGGAGTGAGGAGTCATATTGCAGAAATTAATTACAAGAAAGGAAGACATGACAGATTGGTTTGACACTTGGTTTACCTCCATAGGCAAGTAATTTGGACGCTGCTGATTGCCTACTTGAAGGCAAGGAAGGTACGTGTGTTGGATGGCAAAACCATATGTCTCTTGAAAGTATTGTACAACTGACTTTATTGTACCCCCTTCATCAACAGGAAAACTGCAGCATGAGGAACAACAGATCCTTGTCAGCCGATATGGAAATAGAATTTTAAGATTTCATTTGGTAAACACCTTTTACAAATAACATAACAAGCTTCCATACGTTAACTCTCGAGTTGCCTGAGTTGTCAGACCAGATATCCGGTACTTTTCTTCGCATATTGCCACGATGAGTAACTTCCACCTTTACTCCTCTCAGTGCCTTCTTGATCTAGGGTGTAAGTACAACAGGAGCACAGAAATAAAATTGTGTAAGTATAAGTACGTACTGACATGAAGATCTTACGAAAATCCAGTATCTTCTATTTTAAATATCCCATGCAAAAAAATGTATTTACCAACAGATCGGAACAACAGTTTTGATATGCAGTTTATCTAACAGTTCAGGTTAGGGAAAAATAAACCCCTACATTCAGTCGTAGTCCCGTGTGTTGGATGGCAAAGCGTTATATCTCATACACGGGACAAGTGACTAAGTCAAAGACTATGGTACTATATATAAGACAAAACTTTCATACTCTCAACAAGTTCATGATATAGCAGACCCCACCACACACACATAAAAATCTCGGTGTCCTTATATATTGCATGCAAGCTAGATTACAATCTTATTTTCTTAATGTAAGAGAGAATACTATGAAAGTCTCAAGTAGTATGTATAACAGAAAAAATACACTAGCAAAAAATGGACATGGTTGTTACGAAACACCAGATATTTTCCCTCCATGAGATATTTTCCCTTGTTGGCCAAGGCTCTATCTTACTAGCTAAGTACGTACTAGCTAGCTTCCTTGGATGTCAAGGAGTTGCACTCCTTGTTGGACAAGGAAAACAGGAGTCGTACTCCTTGTAAGGCAAGGGAAAGTTATCTGGTATTTTTGTGGGCTAAATACCTAAACTGCCCATGAAGTGAGGCTATAAATAGAAGACTTTGATAGAGAGCTAGGGACACACGAACTGGTGGTATTGTAGTACGAGACAACATAATAAATAGCTCTCAGTCTTCTCTAACATTTGGTGTCTTTCTTGATCTTGTGATTGTGCCCTGTGTATGTGGTGATTTGAAGCAAGTGTTGAACAGCGTCGTTTCTGAACACGTTATCAGCACGAGTGCTCTCGAGCAAAGGTATGTTGTTCAAAACTACTTGCTAATCACTCGGTGGATATTCAGATGAATATTTTTTCCTGCTGCTTCTAGTACTCTCAATTCTTATCAGCATGCATACTATAGCTTCGTTTGTACACAAGTATGCTACCATTACGGCATTACGCTGCATGCTTATATGGATCGGTACAGAAAATAACCTCAATGCCACCGATCCTTGCTAATATCACATGTATGTATTCCAGTCTGTTTGTGGACATGGAACAAACAAATCATGTGTATTATGCTCGCCTGAATCCCATGCGCTGGACGTTGCCGCGTCGGCACGGGTAAGCAGCTCGACGTCCGGAGCCAGCAGCTCCGTGTATGTCACCCGCATGTGCCCAGAAGGCCGCGTTCGTTGCTATCGGCGCCATGGCCAGAACCTGAAGCTCTGCCCCATCGTATCACCTTGGCTAGCGATGTGCGCTTGCCGGTGACGTCGCTAGAAAACACTCTGCGAGCCTGACGCAACAGCATCGCCTCCTCGTTGGTCAGAAGCCAAGACGAGAAGTTTATGTCAAGCTTACACGGCCATGGCCTTGCAAATTAAATCCTGAAGTATTTGATTAATGCATAAACATCTGGAACTGTTTACATACCAGTATCTACACTGTTAGTACTCATGACATGCACTTATTTACCTGAAGTAAATTCTTGCATGATCTGAATATACAGGAAATGTCGGGCATCAACTCCAAGGAATTTGCCGAGCTCGCCCTGGATGGCAGCAACTACCTCACGTGGGCTATGGATGCTAAGTTAAGCCTTACATCCATGTCTCTCAGTCATACCATTAACCAGCCAGCAGCTGGCACAAATGGTCCTTCTGCCGCTGAAAAGGCAAAAGCGCTGATCTTCCTGAGGCATCACCTCAATTCAGCATTGAAGCTTGAATATCTGACTGAAGAGGATCCACTCACTCTTTGGCAATCCCTGAAGGATCGCTATGACCAGCAAAGGTCAGTTGTGCTTCCTCAAGCACGGAGTGATTGGTTAAACCTACGTTTTCAAGACTTCAAGTCTGTGACAGCATATAACTCTGCCTTGCACCGCATTGTTTCCCTGCTCAGGATGTGTGGCCAGAAAGTCACTGATGCTGATATAATTGACAAAACTTTGTCAACGTTCCATCCCACCAACATGGTGTTGCAAGAGCAATACAGGCATGCCAAATATGCCAAGTACTCTGAGTTGATCTCTGTCCTGTTAGTGGCAGAAAAACAAAATGAACTTCTTATGAAGAATCATAGCGCCCGCTCAACTGGGACTATGCTGTGCTGAGCACATGCGATCACTCAAAGTGTTGGGAGTTCCCATGGCCGTAAAAAGGACAAATGGAACCAAGGATGGAAGGGAAAGAAGAGCAATGCATTCAAAGGCAAGGGTAGAGGAAGAGGAAAAGGCAAAGAAAAATTCCGAACTGATCCAGGTGCTCAGACTAGGGGAAAACAAGGGAAATGCTTCAGATGTGGATGCGAGGATCATTGGTCTCGCAATTGCCGCACCCCCAAGCACCTGGTTGAGTTATATCAGCAGTCCATCAAAGGTAGCAACAAGCAGGAGAATCACGAGTCCCACTTTGTAGAGCCTGCTGCTCTACCGGACTCTAAGAAGCTTGAAGATTTGCATCTTGAGGAAAATCCTGGTAATGGTGATTTCAACCTGGATGACATCGATCTTCCTGAAGAAGATATGAATGTTGATATATATGGAGACCTGGTGTAATCTCCTAGCCTAAGATATATTTCCTTCATGAGTTGTAATTCCAGTGTTATATAGTTCCTGCTGAACTTGGTCATGTAATAAGCTCTTGGAGAGCATAGTATTGTATTTTGCATTAGTGTAACTCTTGCTTAATATAAATTCCAGTATGTTATATGCTCTTTCTAGTGGAGATGTAAATATGTCTTTTTACACAGTAAGGTGTGTCGATCCAATGGAGGAAGAGGAGATATGTCTTATAGACAGTGCCACCACAAATACAGTTCTTCGGGAGATCAAATATTTCCAGACTCTAACTAAGAAATTTGGAAATGTTACGACTATTGCCGGAAGCAATACTCATATTGTCGGTACCGGAAGTGCCACAATAGTTCTCCCTATGGGTACGCAATTAGTAATCAAGGATGCCTTGTTGTATCCTGAATCAAAACGGACCCTGCTAAGCTTTAAAGATATCCGTGCGAATGGTTTCCATCTGGAAACAGAAATCGAGCATGATACTGAATATCTGCTCATGACCATATTTAACGGATCCAAGAAGAAAGTGGTTGAGAAGCTCCCTTCCTTGGCATCAGGATTGTACTACACATACATAAAGCCCATAAAGGAATATGTTGCGTTGAAAACAATTTTCAGGAACCCAGAGTCATACAGAGTATGGCATGATAGACTGGGTCATCCTGGGTCGGGCATGATGAGGAAAATCATCAAAGGCTCTGTTGGCCATAACATAGCAACAAAAGACTTCCCAAATCCTGAGGATTTTATGTGCACTGCATGTGCCAAAGGGAAGTTAATCCTTAGACCCTCCACCTTGAAGGTGAAGGATGAATCGCCAATTTTCCTGCAGAGAATTCAAGGCGATATTTGTGGACCAATACAACCCTTGTCGGGCCCTTTCAAATATTTTATGGTCCTGATTGATGCCTCCACTAGGTGGAGCCACGTATGCCTATTATCTACAAGGAACCATGCCTTCGCAAAACTGGTTGCCCAGATAATAAAACTCAGAGCAAATTTTCCGGATAGCCGGATCAAATCCATAAGAATGGATAATGCTGGAGAATTTACCTCCAAATCATTTGATGACTATTGTCTAGCTCTAGGCATACAAGTGGAACATTCAGTTCCACATGTCCACACTCAGAATGGCCTTGCAGAGTCATTAATCAAAAGGATTAAATTGATTGCTAGGCCACTTTTGCAGAACTGCAAGCTCCCAACGACTTGTTGGGGACATGCTGTGATGCATGCGGCAGCATTAATCCAACTCAGGCCAACTGCATATCACTCTGCATCCCCCTTACAGCTAGTGTGTGGGAAAGAACCAAGTATTTCCCATCTGCGAAGATTCGGCTGCGCTGTGTACGTGCCGGTCTCACCACCTCAGCGTACCACCATGGGTCCTCACCGGAAGTTGGGGGTCTATGTGGGGTATGAGTCTCCGTCTATAATCAAATACCTTGAGCCTATGACTGGGGATCTGTTCACGGCTCGGTACGCTGATAGTATTTTTAATGAGGACCATTTCCCGGCGTTAGGGGGAGAAATGTACCAAAAGAAATGCCAAGAAATCTCATGGAGTGCCGAGGGCCTCCAGTCCTTAGATCCACGCACTAGCGAAGCTGAACTTGAAGTTCAGAGGATTTTAAACCTCCAAAGGCTAGCAAATAATTTGCCAGATGCCTTCACTGATCATAGTGGGGTGACAAAATCACATATACCTGCTGTAAATGTGCCAGAGAGAGTAGAAATAGCTCCGAAGGCTATTGACTCAAATTTGGGCCAACCCCCTAGGAAAAGGGGGAGACCTCTTGGTGCTCGGGATAAACTTCCGCGGAGACGTCCGCAGAAACAAATTTCCGTGCCAAATATCTCACACCTTAAGTCAGTTGAAGAAGCTCAACCAGAAGTTGATAAATTCCCTGAAGTGAGCCATCCTGAAGATGGAATGCCCAGTGCAGAATCATGCGCGCAAATTGATTTTGGCACTGGGACATCGGAACACCCAGACTTGGTCGTTTTGGGAAATCATGATGAGCTGGTGGAAATGAATGATGAAATCAGCATAAATTATATTTATTCAGGAGAGTTATATAACAGAAAGACTACTATTGTCGACATATATTTTGCCTCCAAAATTGCTTCCATTGAACTGGATCCAGAACCTAAGTCCATGGCAGAGTGCCAGAAGCACTCAGAATGGGTTAAATGGAAAGAAGCAATTGAGGCTGAATTACGCTCGCTTTATCGGAGGAATGTGTTCGGCCCTGTAGTGCGAACTCCTCCAGGAGTTATCCCTATTGGATACAAATGGGTTTTCGTTCGGAAGAGGAATGAAAATAACCAGGTGGTGAGATATAAAGCGAGGCTGGTAGCACAAGGTTTTTCGCAGAGACCAGGCATCGATTATGATGAAACATACTCTCCTGTGATGAGTGGCATCACGTTCCGATATTTGATATCTATGGCAGCTAGCCTGAACATGCAAATGCAGTTGATGGATGTGGTGACCGCATATTTATATGGGTCACTTGACTCAGAGATCTATATGAAAGTCCCCGAAGGATTAAAGATCCCACATCCAAATGAAAATCGCAACATGTATAGCGTCAAATTACAGAGGTCGCTATATGGGTTAAAGCAGTCCGGTAGAATGTGGTACAACCGGCTGAGTGAATTTCTCTTGAAGAGAGGTTACACCAATCATGATGATTGTCCCTGCGTATTCATCAAGAAATCCCAGAATGGATTCTGTATCATCTCAGTATATGTCGATGATCTCAATATCATCGGAAACGCAGAGGACATAAAGGAAGCTATGTCTTACCTTCAGACGGAGTTTGAGATGAAAGATTTGGGTAAAACCAAACTTTGCTTAGGCCTGCAGTTTGAGCACCTCCCTGAAGGAGTCTTTATACACCAGTCCACCTATACAAAGAGGGTCCTTGAAAAATTTAACATGGATAAATCTCACCCTCTAAGAACCCCCATGGTCGTAAGATCCCTAGAAGCGGATAAAGACCCATTCAGACCTTGTGAAGAAAATGAGGAAGTTTTGGGACCTGAAGTTCCCTACTTGAGCGCCATTGGAGCACTGATGTACCTTGCGAATTGCACCAGGCCTGATATTGCATTCGCAGTAAACCTCCTAGCTAGGTATAGTGCTGCCCCAACCAGAAGACATTGGGTTGGCATCAAAACTATCCTTAGATATCTTCAAGGTACCCAAGATCTTGGATTATTCTATAAAAGAAACCAAGACTTGTCCATGGTGGGATATACAGATGCTGGCTATATGTCCGATCCCCATAATGCCAGATCACAGACTGGATTCGTATTTCTCTGTGGCGGTACAACCATTTCTTGGCGGTCTTTCAAACAGACCCTGGTAGCCACGTCTACAAACCACTCAGAGATAATTGCGATGTATGAGGCCGCACGAGAGTGTGTTTGGCTGAGACGAATGACAAGTCACATCCTAAAGTCATGTGGACTCAATGCCGTCGTTACCCCAACCATTATCTATGAAGATAATGCTGCTTGTGTTGCACAAATGCAGATGGGCTATGTTAAGAGCAATCTCACTAAGCATATTGCTCCTAAATTCTTCTACCCTCATGAGCTCCAGAAGAGTGGGGAAGTAAAGATCTTGCATACTAAGTCATGTGAAAATCTTGCCGATTTATTCACAAAGTCTCTACCTCCACCCAGTTTTCTCCGATGTGTTCACGGCATTGGAATGAGACGACTTAGAGAGATGCAAGGTTTAGGGGGAGCCCTAAACCATAGCCCATGATATGAGATCTTAGAACTCATAGTGATCCCGAAGATCACAACTAATCCTGAAGATACGATGTTGTACTCTTTTTCCCTTAGTGACTTTTTCCCACTGGGTTTTCTCACTTAAGGTTTTTAATGAGGCAACAAGTGCAACATAACTTGCGTGTGCAATGTACTCTTTCTCCATTAATCCCTTTTTTCCCACTGGGTTTTTGGGAGGAGTTTTAATGAGGCATATGCATTTCGCGGTATACGCCCAAGGGGGAGTGTTACGAAACACCAGATATTTTCCCTCCATGAGATATTTTCCCTTGTTGGCCAAGGCTCTATCTTACTAGCTAAGTACGTACTAGCTAGCTTCCTTGGATGTCAAGGAGTTGCACTCCTTGTTGGACAAGGAAAACAGGAGTCGTACTCCTTGTAAGGCAAGGGAAAGTTATCTGATATGTTTGTGGGCTAAATACCTAAACTGCCCATGAAGTGAGGCTATAAATAGAAGACTTTGATAGAGAGCTAGGGACACACGAACTGGTGGTATTGTAGTACGAGACAACATAATAAATAGCTCTCAGTCTTCTCTAACATTTGGTGTCTTTCTTGATCTTGTGATTGTGCCCTGTGTATGTGGTGATTTGAAGCAAGTGTTGAACAGCGTCGTTTTTGAACAATGGTAAAATAATCCCATGTTTTGGAAAAGCAGGCACTAATCATATTTCAGCTCAAAATTCACATTTTGATCTTAAAAGGAGAAGTTAGTTTAGTAAGAATACCTTTACACGTTCAGCATCTGAGAGGGGTCTCGAATGAATGTCAGAACGCAATAGTTGCACAACAAAATCAATTATAGGTAATGGTTCAATAAAAGCTGTGGCTGACATATCTGGAAAAGCACAAAAAGGAAATTTAGGACAAATAAATAATAAATACATTCCCTCTCAAATGGAACAAAAAAATCCGAAGCAATAGAATTATGCAGAACATAATGATGTCAATTTCAGTGATGAGATTCTTTCGTGCGTGAGACTAGAGGAGGGAGAGCCTTTACCAATATTGAGTGACAAGCCCATCTGAGTAGGTCGAAGGCTCTGGTAAAACCCACGCCAGCTTTCTATTCCATCGCCAAGGGGTTGTCTCCTTCCCAGGTCAGGTGAAAAGAACGACCGTGCAAACGGTGTATATCTGCGGAAAGAAATTATAAAAAATATCGATCTTCATTTCCTAAATGGACATTCTGAATATAACTAGCGTGGGCACGTCTATGCTACCTTGCAGAGGGCAGCTCTCGCAGCACGATATCAAGAACTTGCAGTGCCTCTTGAGGAGCTTCTGCATGCCTCCCAGCTAAAAACAACCCAAGGTGATGAAGGTCGGCTCGTGCAGCGAACTTGATCAGCACCTTAAAATTCCTTTGTCGCCTAAATCAAAAGGAAGCAAAACAGTTCAAGAACCCTGGACACATTATTCTTTCAAAAAAGAACATTCAATACATACAACTGGGGAAACCATACTGTTAAGGAGAGGCTGACCTCTGGGAACCAGAGCCATCATCATCAAGCAATGTGATCTGAAATTCTTTCGAAGTAAAAGGCAATGGGCCAGCTGTGTACAAGCTCTTCCTACCATCATATGCTGGCAGCCTCCCACCCAAATAAGATGCCCTGTGTAGATTCACCAGCTCCTTGATCACGGCTCTGCCGACGACTCGCGAGGTAACTTCCGGCGTGATTGAAACCTGTTCAAGATCAGATTAAGACAACATAATCTTAAGACAGGAAAACGGATGTAGTAGCTCACAAGAGAGTGCTATTAGTTATGGGGATAATTAGAAAAAAAAGGAAACATAAACGCACATCGTACTGATGAAGATCCTTGTTCGGCAGCTGGGCGATGAAATGGTTGGCCTTCACCAGGCACCTGATGCCGACGCTGCCCTTCCCTGGGCGCAGAGGAAACCGAATCGCCTTGCTCGACGACGGAACCGCCGCGGGCACAACAACCTCCTGGCTTGCGGCGGACTCAGGTTGCACACCCACCTGTTTGCTGCCCTGTCCAAGCTCGGCAGGAGGATCCTGCCGTGCTGGCTCCGAAGGGCCAGCTGCCGGCATCGGCGAAGCTCGCGGAGGCTCACCTGATGCCTCCTCCATTGCTTGGCGCAGCTCGGGAGCCAGACGGCTCAACGGTCCGGCGCCAGCTCCACGCGACGTGCCTCTACCACCATCACCCGGAGGATACTGTTGTGGCTGCCTTCCGCCGCCACGGGCGCGTCCCCGGCCTGCGTCCTCCCCGGCGCCTCCTTGAGGCGGCTGCTGAGGGAATGGGCCGCCATGACCGCGGCCACCTCTGCCCGAGCCTCCTCTTCCTCCAGGGTGCGGAGCCTGTGAGCCCTCGCCGGTACCACCACCAGGATGCTGCTGTCTTCCCCTCCTTGACCCCATGTCATGCAGGGACTACAAGAGATGATGAGCATAGGTCAATTAAGTATCTTGTCTATTTGCTGCTCCACACAAGTATATATGCGCCTTCATGCTGTGAAGATTAGGCTCTGTTTTAATTATTATTTCTGTTAGAATGCGCGCCAAGAAACCAGTCTGTAGAGTGGAACGGACCCAAGGACAACAGCCAGCCAAGCCTGCTGTGCTAATACTGTGTCTTCCTTTTTCTATTTGTTCTTGTGCTTGCAATGTCTCAACAGTGGGTTAAAAATCAATAAAATGCGTGTATATGTAGGAGAACAAACAAATCTAACAAACAGAGTGAGAAGGAAGAAAAGCAGAACCATCATCAAAGAAGATGCGCATCTCGATCGACGATGAAGCTCTCTGACGGGTTCGTTCAACGAACTCAATCATGGAACCAAGAAAGAAAAAGAAAGAAACAGGGGAGGCAAGATTGCCGGCTGGGGGAGGGATGGGTGCGTGAGAAGAGGGCATGGATTTACCTGGTGGATCGGGAAAAGAGCCCGCGGCCGGCCGGATCGACGACGAGGGAGGGAGGGAGGTGCAGTGCTCGCTCGCTAGGGGGTGTGTGGGGGAGGAAGAAGGAAAGGGGAAAGCGATAAGGGGAAGTGAGCAGTTCCCTCCGTGCTGCTGGTGTACCGAGAAGAAGACGACGACGACGGCGGTGTGGAGAGAGTGGCACGTGGGGCCCACGCCGCCCTCCGTCCTCACATGCCACGTAGCGCGTCTCGTGCTTCCTCTTTCTTTTGCATGATGGGATGGGATGGGGAGGTGCTGACATGCGTAGCACGTGGCACCTCCTCCGTCCCTCCAGCCTGGCATGCATATCTGATATGATTTTTCTGTGGTAAATCAAACACACTTTGGCACCAATCCGTATTTTCAGTTTTGTAGGATTTGGCGAACCATCCTGTTGTCACTATGAATTCTTTCTTATTTCCGTGTTTTGTAGAATCCATTCCAAGAAAGGTGGTCCAAAGACAAAGAGTACGCTCAAAGTTTCACCTATCGACAGAGGCCTCTTTGATTTGCTAGGAGTTCTTACGTTTCCCACGAAATTTCTTTAGAATCAAAGGAAGTTCATTGGTTTAGTTTAGAAACAATATTCCATATGCGTTCTGGAAATAAAAGTAAAAGCTGAAGTGTTACAAACAGGACCTGATCTTACTGTAACATTTAGTTTTGTCTTTGCCACTTTTGTGATTCCATCCTTTGTCATGAAATTCCTGTGATCATAGCTAGGAACAGTGCCATTTTTAATAACACACAGGAGGATGACGTGCCGTCGAATTAGAAAATCAAGAATATCAAGCATAAAAGGTCAAATATGTTCTGATTTTTTCTCTCTTCTATCTCCGAGGATCTAAACCTACCAGTAAACGGACTCAAAAACAGGGGGAAAAAGCTCACCACTGACCACATGAGACTAGCCAAAATATCAGTCTTCCAAGACTGAAAAGAGCCTACACTGCTTATTTACACAACTGGAAGGAATTAAGAAGGTTACTGCACACCGAATGTTCTAAGACTTGAGGACCGCGCCTTCGGTTATCTTCCACCCTCCAGATTTGGTGAAGGTCATCTCATACCGGGTGGTATACTTTGTGTCATACGAATCGTTGTTCTTCGAGTCGGTCACGTCGGTGAGCCGCCCTGCCTCCTCGATTGTTGCCTCCACGGTTGCCCGTCGTCCGTCCAGGGAGATGGTGATGCTGTCGATCGTCACATCGGACAGTGTGTAGTCCCAGAACCAGCCATGACGCTCGATCTCAGCCGCCCGGTCCGTCCATACCTTTAGCATGTTGCCATCAAGAACCTGTTGGAATCAGGGAAATAAGTGTCAGTTTTTTGTTACACTCACCCACGAGAGATATGTTTGCGGTGGAAACGGCTTTCGGGAAATTATACTGTGATAATGGAAGTATTAAAACAGAAACCAGATATAAGCAAGGCTAAGCGAGTATACTCATGAACAGTGAACAGTGAACAGTATGACCTATATGACCATGTGAAGCGTCTCTGATTGCATAAGGTAGCTCGAGAGTGGAAGTACAAACCAGTAACCCGGTCAAAAGTTTGAAACTCACCTCTTGCAATGATGCAACAGAATGATCCGATCCCAAGGCCTTGGATTTGATACTTTGCCACTTGCGAACAAAATCTTCTGCCAACATCGCATCCATTCTAGGAATCTGTATTGGCTCGTCGAAGGCATGGTCTTCAATAGATGAATATGTAAGGATTATATTAGGTTTTCAGAAATAAATTTTGAAATCGATTAAAATTTGGTACACAACTTTGTCGAAAACATCAACCTAAAGCTGATATCTTGAAAATGTAATTCATTAGACATCAAGCATGGCCAGTAAACACATGAACAGAATTATTTTTTGGACATTTTATTTTACTAGTTGAAACATGATAGTAAAAGAGTATCTCCTACCATGAACTGAGTCATCAACATTAGCAACTGCCGCTACCTCGTGCTCGCTCCTGATAGCAGGGAGCACCCTCTTACGAGGCAAGTACTTGAGGCCTATTACTGTCAGCAGACCAAACAATGCACCAGCAGAGACAATCTTCAAGACCGCATTTTTGGAATCATATATGTTATATCCCAGAAAAAAATTCTGATCGAATTTCTCAAGAGATTCCTCAATGCTATTGTCAGGATTTTCCATGGGTGAAAGATCTAGCTGTTCTATCAAAGGAAAAATCTTGCTGAATGCTTGGATAGCACTTGATTTGACGGTACCAAGAGCAGCTGTAGCTTGAGCTCCGAGTTTTGCTATAGCGGCAGCAGCAGCCAAATGAGAAGCACCACCACCTTCCATCATTTCTAGGTAGCTTAAAACTTTTGGGTCATCATAGTAGTCTCCAAGTCTAAACTGCATACCTCGAGTATCTCTGCTCCTAGGGAAAACCTCTGAAACAAGCCAAGTCTCCAAAAGCTTGCACAGCCCTGGAAGAAGATCATTCTCTTGGTCGATGCTAGAGTTGTTCACAATAAACTCTACAATTTTGGGGTCTCTCTGTGGTGAGGATTCATTGTCAATCGCAAGCCAAATTCTGCAGTTGCTAATATCCCCCACAAGCAATGAGCAAAGTGCCCTTTCCAATGCAAGATCCATCTCGTTATCATAAGCATATTGAGAACCTATGTTGAACTTCTGGAGCTGTTCGAAAAGATCATCTGCCATCATGATGAGCTCTGGCCTTTTACTTACAATTGCTTGAGCAACATTGGCGAGTGCCACGCTATAGATTTCAAACCATTCAGGTGGTATGCTATTCGGAGTTTTGGAAAAGAAATCCATCTGCAGTTTGTAATACAAAATGAATCAACACATTCTGCAAAAAATGTGCTATAGCAGCATGAACAGGCTACCGCCTCATGAAAACTGATGATAATTACAAACCTGCTCAGCCGATGTCATCTGCAAAAAGGCTTCATTCATGTAGGCTTCACGGGAAAATCCTCCTCCAACAGTAGCAATACCTCCTCTACCAACACTCCACAAAATATTTCTCACACCTCGAAGACCTTCTTGGCGTTTATTCTGATGTTTTTCATCTAGAGGAAGGGCAAGAAGCTCTAAAACACAACGAGGTGAGATCTCTTCTAAAGTTTCATCAATCTGTGACAGCAGATCAGGTGCGAGATTGCTTGCCCCATCCTCCTAAAGGAAGACATACCTGTTAGTACTGCTTCCAGAACAATTTGTTTTTACAAAATACAGCATGTGCATTTCAAGCTAGCATTCACATACTTATCTAATTCTATATCGTCCCAGTGAAAATATCACTGTTTTATTAAGTCTCCTATTTTGCAGTTTGATCTTGTAGACCGTAGAGTTCTTGTAAGTTTATTATACTACCTGTATAAAAGTTATTGAGTAGGATCTGCCCCTGCTCTCCTCCAAGCAAGATAGATGGTGACAAGTAAATATTATTATAGGTTCATTTGCTCATCTAGTTACAGCCTTTTAGGTTTTAGCATCTTAAGAAGTTGTGCTAATTAATTTAAATGCGATAGGGGGAAATGAGAAAATCTTGTATCATTCATTATCTGTAACCAGTGTTTATTCTCAGCTGTGTTCAAACTGGGGCCATATTGGATGCACTAAGCACATGAGCTGTAGTAGATGATTGATTAGCATATCTAGCAATGATGAAAAATTCTGAATTTTCTTTACAACAGTATATATATTTACAATGTCTCACAATTTTACATCCAACTCCATCTCACAGCTCAAGAAACAAAAACAACAAATCCGATGTGAATAGTACCGGTGTGATACTACTCACCCCAGATTTTAATTTGGTGCTCCATCTCACAGCTCAAGAAACAAAAACAACAAATCCGATGTGAATAGTACCGGTGTGATACTACTCACCCCAGATTTTAATTTGGTGCTGTCATAGTCTGATTTCTCTTTTTTTTGTTTCTTAAGCTGTGAGAAGAGTTTGAATGTGGAAATTTTCAGACATGGCAGATGTACATTGTGTCTACGCCTGATTTTCTAGACGTTTTCACGAACTTAGGCATGCTTTTCGAGGACCTGGTGCGCTAGTACACCCTATGTGCCCCCGTGCAAACTTAGGGATACTCATACACTAACGTGAATTAATGCCAAAATGAATAATTTCAAGATTTTGAAAGCACAGAAGCAAGACATTGACAAATCCTAACTAAGGGAAATCACATACAGAAATATTAAATGACAAACTGCTGCATTTTATGTTTACCATAAAGGGACTTAGCCAAATAAAATAAGAAATAAAACTCAGCATTAACACCATTAGATCAATCTAGACTACATAGTATACACAGCAGTAAAAGAACTGGAATTATGTTTTCACCTAAGTCAACATACGACACTGAGGTTAATAAACAAATGCTTGTGTAAAGTCACCATAGACATGTTAAATCTGGAATACGGCATCTGATGGTAAAAAAACTAACCTGCAAGAGCTTGAGAGCCCTTTCAAGCACCTCACAGCAGCAAATTACATCTGGCGGGCTTGCCGCCATTGCATCCCTTGATATGTCCACATATGCCAGAGCCATAGCTAGCACCACATCCTGCTTGAACCGTTTGGGCGGCCGGTCCTCCAGTAACTGCTCTCCAATCGCAAGCACTGCCTGTGCCTCCCCGGCCTCCTGAAGGGCACACAGCACACCCGGAACCTGCTTGGCAAGCCACTCAATTTAGGCAGAGACCAATTGTATCCGTAATGGTATTTCAAATCCTACAAGACCCAAGTTCGGACTCTTTGGTGCCCCTAAAACCTCACCTTGTCCCAAGCAACATCCAATGTAAGCGCCTCATCACGGTTCTCCGAAAGCGCGCGGTCGTACTCGGTGCGGGAGCTCTGTTCCGTTAGAGTATCATGGGCAATCTGCAGTATCTGCCGGCGGCCGACAAGCGCATCGGTGCTGTAGCCATACTGCGGCGGCTTGGCTGTCCGTGCCTCGAATGCCCTCCTGACACCGTCGCCGAGGAAATGCGGCTCTGCGCCGAGAACCTGACAAGGACAACCCAAATCATTTCCCAGAATGACCAAAGGTTCAAGAAAATTCCCTAGATAGTTCATCCACCAAATCGAAGGGGTCGAACGTTCATGGCACCAGAGGAGACAGTAACCTAGTAGAGGGCTGTCAAATGGAATTTCTAAGCAGAGCGCTAACAATGCAGCCTTTTCACGAATTTCTGGGTTAATGTTGTTTTGTTGTTTTTTATATCCTGTAATATCACCACTAAGGCCCAAAATAGGTCACACGAGATGCCCGTGAAGAAATGTAGAGCGCCTAACCTTGTAGAAGTCGACCTGGAGGGGGAGAGATCGGTCGGCGGCGTCGGGGAAGAGCGGGACGAAGGTGGACGCGGAGGCGGCGGCGGGGGCCGCGGCCGGAGGCTCGGGCGCGGCGGCGGGGGCGGGGAGGAGGTGGAAGTCGGCGAAGAGGCGGTCGGCCCAGCGGCCGGCGGCGCGGCAGGCGAATGTGTCGGGTTGTGGCGGTGGCGGCCGGCGGCGCGGGCGCGGGAGGGAGAAGGCGAGCGGCGCGGAGTTTGGGCGCGCGAGGAGGTTGTGGAAGCCCTCCATTGCCGGCGGGCGGCGGCGGCGGCCCCGGGGGGAGAGGCGGGGTTTAGGAGCGGAGCGGGGGAGCGGTGGGCTGCTGTACTGCGCGCTTGTTGGCGTGATCTGGGTGCACCACGCAGTGGCTCTGATGCCTGAAGATTCTGAATTTTTTCCCTACGAGATCCATGTGAACTTTTCTATGGATTTTTAAGTGCTTCAGACACCAGACGATGTATACTCCACTTTCTAAAGTGACGTAATCACCAGATATAGGGGAGGCTAACTTACGGGTGACCTTAACTCCGGTCGAATCCGACATAGGTATAGTGCCTATCGGAGAGGAGGAAAAACGCCTAGCGGGGATAAGAGGAGATGACAACCCCAGCAACCATTCTCCCCCGCCGACAGGCGGCCTAACCGCCGTCCGCCGGCCGTTGCCACTCGCAGTCAGCAGCGCTCCCACGCCGCCTCGCCCTCCACAATCGCCGCCTTCGCCGGTCCTCCACCGCCCCGATCATCCCTCTAACCCTCCTCCCCTCCGCGCCTCCTTCTCCAGCGCTGCACCCCCTACTGCTAAGTCTAGCACTACTGCAGAAATGCTTATAGCCGCCAGGTGGTTAGTGACAGGCAAAAATGTGCCTGTCGCTAGTAAGTACTACCAGTGACGGGCGAGAATAAGCCTGTCACTAGTACAAAACACCAGCGACAGACTCATAAAAATGACCGTCACTAGTATTTTTTTTGGATGGTGGCTGCAAGGGAAAATTATTTAATGACATGCATTTATAAATGCCTGTCACCGGTAACGATACGACTAATGACGGGCTCATAAAAGTGGCCGTCACTAGTTTTTTTACAAACCGACTGAAAAGACCAGTAGTTTGCAGCAACCAATAAAAAGGCACGAACTGGCCTCCCACGGATCGCCATCTAAACCATCCAACGCTCACGATCCAATTCCCCAAAACAAACCGCCCGAATCACGCACAAAACGCACGTTTCCACGGTGCCACACACGCCCACACCTGACACCTCCCTCTCACGGTCTAACCAGTCACTACCCATCCACTCCTTCCTTCCCCTATGCATCCGCCAGATCTCGGCCGGCTCCGGCACCCTCGACCTCTTCCTCCTCCACCCGAGACCCCTCTTCCTCCTCCATCGGCCGCCGATCACAGCCCCGGCCCCCTATTCCTCCTCCACCCGTCCCATGGCGCGGAACCCCTGAGCCGCGGCTGCCAAGGCTAACCCTAGCCGGCAGGAATCCGGCAAGCCCAGCTGGTCCCTCTGGCCGGCGGAGGCGCGTAGCGTCCGGCGAGGCTGCCGCACTTCTCCACCGTCACCCCAACACCGCCCAGGTGGTCTGTTCGTCTGGCGGCGCATAGTCCGTTGAGGCTGCCCCTGTCCCGTGGTCCGGTGAGGCTGCTCCTGTCCTCGTCCGTCCTACCGTCTCTCTACCACCACCCCCACGATTGGCTGTTATCGTGATTGCTCAGAGGTATGAAATTGCCCTCCGCCTTCTGCCTATGGCTACTTCCAGTCTATTGTGTTTTTGGCATGAATTTTCTTGTGTATTTACCTAGGCTATGTGTTTTGGACGCGTTTGCTTCTGCAATTAAAAAAACACACGGTCGTATGGTTAGGTTTGCTGAAATTCTATTGTAATCTACACAAAACTAGATTAGCATATCCTTTAGAACATAATTACCTACCTAGATCTAGATGGACTGGTATCTACTTATGTTATAGTCTACTCATTGTACCTAATGTTGAAAGATTACTTTGATTTGTTTATTTAGTCAAAGATCCAGGAAGTTTTGTATTTTTTGTGTAAACTTGCAACTTAATTAGCAGCCGAAAAATCAGATTGCAACTTAGCTTCTGATAAGGTTTGTGTTTCAGGCTGAACAGCTGAAGCATTCTTGTGTAATCTGGGCTTCATATAATTATCTGTTATAAGTAAATATGTTTGAACTGTTAAGTATGTATGATTTTGGATTGAACAATTAACTGCTCTGAATTTTTTGATTTGAAGGTAGCCAAATAGCATTGTCTAAGTTTTCAGTTAAAGTTACTGGGATGGTTAGCTACAGGCATTTGAAGTAGGTCTTAATTGTTGCACCTGATTGAGTACTTTTGTTTGACTGCGCATCATATTCAAAATTTCCAATGCATTCCTAAGTACGGTAGGATTGTAGACTACCTGTTCATACTTCACCTGAAAGTCAGATCAAGCTTCTCATGCATATATCTATGTGCAGAGGCTGAATACTACCTGAACTAATTGATTATACAAATAGCACTTTAGGTAGGCTCTCTTGGACCTGTAGTGTTTGCTTGGTTAATATATTCCTCCGATGTAGCTTTAGTCTTGCACGTTGATTAAGTGACGTTTTTTTGTAGTGTTCGTTTTCTTCGTGCACCATGGTTTTTGAGTCATCGACTAATCACCGAGTTGGTGGGCAGGAATTGGGCGACTAATCACTGACTAATTGCCGAACTGGTACAGCATGTAGAATGAATTTGGTGGTATGTCTTCTGAGCAATGTCTAACCAATCATTGGCATGTATGTACTCCAGCACTAGAAGCAATGATGTGCTATCAATCACCTAGAAACAATATTCGATTCTGTTTTTCATTATCCATGAAGATAAATTATGCTGCTTTCTAGAAAGATGTTAGCTGCTAGCATGTATACATAGCTGGGTAGAATAGAATGTTTTTGACTAGGAATACACAGATCTTGGATGCCCACTACCTTCAACACAGCTTTCAGGAATGTTAAGCAGCAACAACTCTCAGGAAATTGACATAAACTCCACTGAGCTGAGAACTATGAACTTATGGTTTAAAGTGCACTACGTTGCCCGCTAAGGTGATTATACTCTGGCCTTTCCAACAAAGCTAATCTTTGTTTTTGTTACGTAGTTGTGCTTTAGAAATCTTGTTCGTATGTACCAAATTAGCATCTGAGTTGTCTCTTATAGTATCGAGACTTTCTGTTATCATATTTGGCAGCAGCCAAGTGTTCTATTACTGAATAAGTGTTCTAATTTCCGCCCTATGCAGATGAATGTCAAAAAGCTCAAGTTGGGTGGTGCTGTGCGCACGCTGTGATGTGAACTGAAGTGTGGTCTGGCTGCTGCTAAACGCCTGCTGGTCTGTTGCCTAAATCGGTGGCTGCTCCATGTTAGCGTTAGTTGGATGCGGTTTTTGTAGGTAGCAGCTGGAGGGGTCCTGGGAAGCACATGGTGGAAGCTTTCACATTTCACAAGAGTTGGACATTTATATTTGAGCTGTTGTTTGTTTTAAAATGGCAGCAAATTGTTTTGGATATTGTGCTATCGATGTTAATTCCACTTTGTTTGTTACGTACGAGTGTCTGATCATATTGTGTTGTTGATGCGGAAATGTAATATGTATTTTTATTTGAAAAATATTTTTTTTGTTTCTAAAATATATACCAGTGACGGGCTAACTACCAAACTAGCAAAAGATCTGTCACTGCAAAGATCATAGAGCACTACTTGTGAAAACTAACTAGTGACGGGCATGAATAAATGACTGTCACTAGTAAACAAATACTAGTGACAGGCGCATGCCCGTCACTAGTAACCTATTACCAGTGACTACTTATTAGTGACGGGCGCTATGCCCGTCACTAGTGGGCCTTTCAGGCCTGTCACTGATAGACTATTCTGCAGTAGTGTAGAGCTGGTTGTCGCCTCGCTCCAGCCTCGCTGACGCCTTCTAGGCCGCAACTCCCTTGCGGTCCCGCGACGTCGTCGAATTCGGCTTGTCGGGTGGTAGTTGGTGATCAGTGGCGAAGCCCACAAGAAACATTGGGTTCGTCTATATTAACATTCAGGGTCAAACTAACTGATATAAGGTGCTAAGGTATCCATTGGTACTAGGTGGTGCAAGAGAGGTGGGTCGGACCAGTGCTCATTGGAGAAGAGAAACATAAGTGAAAAAGAAACGGAGTGGGGAAAGTGGTGGGGTCCACACTTTGGTTTTGGCGCGTGCATATTAAGGCTGGTGCCAGTGCACCGCCTCACTATCGCCCCGCCACGTCAGCTTTTACCCCCACTCTCACCCCACTCTCACCTCCGTCACCCGCCGCTACCGTCTCGCCTCCCTCTCGCCTCTCTCTCGCCCGGCGCCGGGCGGTACCGCCCGCGCTATCGCCCCCACTGGTACCAGCCTAACCGGGTGTACGATTAACCGGGAGAGAACCGTTCGTCAAATATAACCCATTCAGAGCGTTGATTAGGTCACTTATAAAATCTATAGAAATTTCTGATAAATTTGTACAAACACTACGCTGAAAAGTATTACCTCTGCTATACAAACATAGAATGTTTTGTAGGCTAAAATGGCTTATCAAGACATATTATATTTTAAAACGGAGACAAGTATTTCATAACCACCCACTCCTCCGTATCATAATATTAGGTGTTTTATACCATGCAAACTATGTGCATATGTATGTGGACGTGTTTAATGTGTAGATTCACTCATTTTGCTTCGTATATAGTTCGTATAAAAATAACTAAAATATATACAAAGAACATGGGAAACTTTTTTTTGGCACACTAGTTTTTGCCCATTTTACTTTGGCCACTTTAAATTTTGACATTTTGCTTTTGTCCTGCCAGTTCTTGGTAATACATCATTTTTGTTTTATGTGGGAAAATAAAAATGGTAAAATTTGGTTTTGGTTTTGTCCCTACTCTTGTTGTTTTAGTTTTGTTTTTACAACTCAAAAGGGCAAAAGCAAAATGTCAAAATTTAGAGTGGCAAAAGCAAAATGGGCAAAAAATTGTATGGCAAAAACAAAAAATTTCCTGAAGAACACATACGAAGGAAGTAGAACATAGTCCGGAACCAAAAGAGCTCCTTTCGAGATGGCTGTTAGAGACTGGTACGTGTAGGCACGCGCCGTCAGGGAGAGAGAGAAAAGGCGATCTTATTTCTGGCTGATCTCCACGGCCATCGTGCTGGTCCCCTCTCCCTCCGTCTGCTGCTTCGGCGGCTGGAGGGAGGGGGGATCCGGTTCCTCCTCTCTTTAGTTAGGGTTTGGTATTGTAGGTCGTGGTGTGCCGTTGGGGTGGTGGGAGCGGCGCCCAGACGAATAAATCTGCCTCGGCTCCACTCTCATATCGGCGGTGTCCTTCATGACAGCGTCTCGGAGTTGATGGCATCGTGTGTTTGCCGATCCCTCAGATCGGTGGCTTTAGAGCTCATGGTGTCGGCGAGACGGTGGCGGCGACTCCACCAAGTGTGTCTCTCCTTCTGCTTTGTCCCGGTTGGTACGGTGTTGTCTCCGATGTCATGGTGGAGCAGGGATGATGTGTCGTCCAGGAGTACGCGTAGATAGGAGTACGCGTAGATAGGAGTACGCGTAGACGGTTGCCTGCGCATGTGATAGCTGGAACATGGTGTATCTTGTGTTGGGTTTGTGGTTGGAGGCTGACAGTTCTGTTTTCCTCCTTCGACGTCGTAGTCGTGCGGGGATGTCAGTTCTAGAGTTCGATGGCGTGTCCGGGGACATGTTGCCCCGGTCTGATTATTTCAATGGTAATGATTTTGCTTCTGGCAAACTAGTTTGAAGGTCCGTAAAGCTGCACATCAGCGATGGAGCCGCATCGAGCTCGGGTGAAGAGGTGATCTGCCTTCCGTTTCTTTGATGGTTGCTTCGGTGGTATTGAAGGAGGTGTATAGGCACTAGTTGTTTGTATAGATTTATCCTATCTTTTTTATTCTTTAAAATCGGTGTGTACTTGCTTTATAAATTAATCTTTATTTTATGACATCTTGTCCTCCAGTAACACATAGGCTGGCAAATACTGGACAGTCAATTGTTGGGAGCTCGCCGTCCCCCTATGCGGCCCCCTCTGCCGCTGTCGTCGCTGGCCCCGGCCGCGGCGGTGGCGGCACCCCTCCGCTGCCAAAGGTGGCCGAAGGGAGGCACTCTGGTTGGGGGTTGACCGGCCCGTGGGGGGGCGGCGATGGTCGGGGCTGCGGATGCCGAGCTGGCGGGCTCGGGCGGAGACGACGAAGATGGAGGCGGCCAGCGACGGTGGCATCGGAGCCGCCCCCTGCGCCTGCAGGGGTGAGTTGTGCGCCGGATGGGCTTGGCGGGCCCGGTCTGGGCTCGCCGGGCCTAGGTGGAAGTGCTGCATCCTCCATGGGCGCGTGGTGCGGGCGGCGTTGGTGGCAGTGGCGCCGTCCTGTGCGCCTGCTAGATGGGGCAGTGCGCCCGATGCGCTTGGCGGGCCTGATCTAGGCTCGTCGGGCAAGGGTGGCGGAGATGCGCTGCACTGCGCGTCCTCGACCCTCTTCATCGCCGGTGTCTCCGAGGGTGGTAGTGGCTGGTGGGCTTGCCAGCGCCAGTGTGTGTGATGTGCGTCGAGGTGGTGAGCGGCTAGGGTGAAGACCCTGTCTCGGCCCCGTGCCGTGACCGGCGATGGCGGCGGCTACGGCCGTCGCTAACCTTCCTGGAGGCGTCGCCGTTCTGCTGCTGCCCACCTCCTGCACGGATCCGGCCTACATGGCTCTCCGGGGGAAACCCTTGATCTCGTGATCGGACGATGACGGCGCCTTGGTGCTGTTTTCCTCCTGGGGGCTTTGTTTCGGAGGCCGGCTTTGGCAAGAGGGACCTGAGGTTCGCGGTGGTTGGTGTGAGTGGCAGTGAGAGTGCCGAGGCTGATGTGGCGGTGGCAGCAGCGGCCGTCTTTTAGGCCGGGGCGGCAGCCCCGGATGTTGGTACGGCGACCGTGGTCTGCGAGCAGCTCTCCCTGGGCAGCTTGGGCTGCGGGTGGCTGAGTCGTGCGGCGTCGTGGCTCGGATGCGAGCGGTGTTATGTCGGGACGGTGGTCCCGGAAGGTGGTGCTGGCGGCGAGGCTGTCGGGGCTGCGGCAGCAGCGGTTGCCTTTTAGGCCGGGGCGGCGGCCCCGGTTGTTGGTGCGGCGGCCGTGGTCTGCGAACGGTTTACCTCGTGCAGCTTGGGCTGCTGGTGGCTGAGTCGTGCGGCGTCGTGGCTCGAGTACGAGCGGTGGTACGTCGGGACAGCGGTCCCGGAAGGTGGTGTTGACGGTGCGTAGCCAGGGTGATTGTGTTTGCCCTCGCGACGGTCGTGTTCCATGACGGTCGTTGAGTGTGTTGTATCGGGTTTAGGCCCACTTCTTTTTAATTAATGAAAATGACAAATCTTTTACCTCGTTTCAAAAAAAACTTTATTTTATAAATGAGAGACGTATTATGGCCGTTCGAACCGGAATGCGCGACGCACACCAAAGAACTCCGTGACACCCAGGCCAGTAGGATCGACCCTGTGCATGTCCACGAGACCACGACCGGTCCCCATCACCGATTTCTTCCTCTTTCTCACACGCGTCGTTCATATCTATGGAGCAGTGCAATCAATATTTTGGAATCGGTACAAAGCTAAAGAGTTGGGTGCGCAACACATTCTACAAAATCCTACTCCGTACATTCGGAGTACAAGAGGCATGCAAAACTAAGCACGGGGAGAAACATGTCTAGGTTTTCTCTACATATTCGATTTCTTTTGCTGTGTGGACATAGTGGCCTATCACCCACAAGAAAACTAGTGGCCCATCAACGAGATACTATACGCTCCAGAATCTCCTATTACGGCACTAAACTATCTATCGAGAAGATATTTAAGACACCAACACTCGTTTGCATTTATCTTATATAATATAGGCATATCTAGGACGCAAGGTAAAATTACATATAAAGTAAATTATGTTCTTATTAACACGATGAAAGGAAGATAAAATCTTATAGAATTATGATGATCTTATCCTAATTATGAGTAAAAAATTATTTTATGTAACTACCCGACGAACAAAAATTCGCCATCCAAGACGACATAGCTAAAATGCATTGGACTGATCATTTTCTATTGATGTTACATCAAGGGTTGGTCATGACTTAAATTTCATTAGTTCGACCACTACAAGTCGTATGGACTTTAATATTATTTCCAAGCCTCATGAGATCATGAATACGAACTACAGGAATATGTGATTTTATTCAATACAAAACATGTCATCATATGCATCAATGCATGCACGTATATAGATATATTGATATTTTGTAAAATATGAGTTTGATAATTACTCCACATAAAAGCATTTGATAATTTCTCCGCATAAAAGCATTCAATCAAAGGCTAGAACAGCAATAAAAAAATTTGGTATGTATGAAATGCCCATATGATGTTTAGAAGTTGGACAACCAAGTGCAACAAGAATTTAAAAAATATGTAAAATATAATAAAAACACAATATGTTCATTTAGAATAAATATTGTTGCTGGTTGAATCAAGCTATGTTTGTTACCATTTCATAACTTAATATAGTTCTTGAAATATGGTGGAACTCGTTGATGATTCAATTATATGTTCAGTGGTAGAATGATTGCAACCCATGATATAAACTACATATCTACGCTTGATACATTGTCCAATGTTGTTCTGAATTGGAATGTGTATTTTGTTCACTCTATCATAGACATATACCATTTTGGAAAAAATGCTTATATATATAACCCAATAGCACATTTGATCTGGGCCGTTTGTTGTCGATCCGACGGAAAAGAAAAGAAGTTTTCAGGTTTTCACCCAATAGCAGTTTTCACCTAATACTTCGCCATTTAAAATACCATTATATTAACTAAAAATTAATATAGCATCTTATCATTAAATTGTGCACATTTAGCATTTAATGGTTGCATCAACATAATTTTTTATCTTAAAATTTTATGTATCTTGATATGAATGCGTACGCATTTCCTCATCCTGAAAGGGTTCCGTGACAAAAAAACAAAAAAATTCCTAGCAACATAAACCATAAACTCGCCAAGATCTATTACTATGCAGATATAAAGTAACCGAGGGAATCGGTGATCATAGCCTTGAAGACTGAAAGCGTTTCACGTTCTCACAAACATTGGCGATGGAGTCGTACGATGTTGACCTTAGGGTCGTGTAGTCGTACTTGCGGTGAGTGCTACAACTTGCAGCACTTCCGTAGCTCTACACCCGTCCGGCGTAGACAACGTTCCCCCGGCTCTGGTCCAGCGGCAGTAGCGGAAGAAGAGTAGTTCAAACCGAAGAACCAAGGACACGACATCATGCGTATGGTGGAGAACTCTCTACTCTTGCACAACTCCAAATTGTGGAACCACGCTCAAGTCCGAGAGAGAATGGATGAATTGGAGTGCCTTTTAGGGAGGAGGACCCCCCCCCCCCTGTATAGGATGAGGAAGAAGGCCACCCTCAGTGGCCAGGCAATGTGGGACTATCCCACATGGCCGGCCACCAAGGGGGCAGCCGTCGGCCTGGGGTGGGCCCACTTGGGGCCCCCCCACTTGGCCCAGTCGGCCGGCCTCCTCCTCCGTTAGGTGGTGCGGCCCCCACTTGGGCCTCCCCTTTTAGGTGAGGCCCATTTAGGTGGGCTGCCCATTAAATTAAAATAAAATATTTATTTAATTACTTTAATTAATCTTAAATACATATATTTAATTTCTCTCTCTCCGAAACACCTTTCGGACCCCTCCGATCACCATCGGATATTTCCCGGAACGATTCCGGTTCTCCTTTCTCTTTTCTCTTCGGTGTCGAAACTATTCCTAAGTGTCGTATACGCTTAAGTGTGCTACCCTACGGTTCGGGATCACCCCAGACAAGACCGAGATGCCTCTCCGATCAATGACAAACAGCGGGGCCTGGAAACCTATGATGGCTCTTGCGTGTTCTATGAATATTGTCGCTTGAACTTTAACGTCGATTCCGATTCCCTTTGCCTCATGATACCTAGTTTGTCCGAGATCCAATCTCATCACCGACAAACATATTTACTCGTCTCGTGATATTACATTCTCGTGATCTAGTCACATGCTTGCAAGCTTCATTAAATGTAATCTCACCGAGTGTGCTCAGTGGTATCTATCCGTCACGCGGATGGACAAATTCCGATCTTGATACATACGCCTCAACATATTCCTTTGGAAACCTGAGAGACACCTTATGATTACCCTGTTACGGTGTGACGGTTTATGTAATCAAAGCTCCCTCCGGACTAGTGATTAGATACGTTCTCACGGTCTAAGGATTGGTTACTACGTTTCTAGTTATCGCAATGTTGATCTTCGTGATTGGATCTTATTGCACTAACTATATTAGGTGGAAGTCCATCACATCATTCATCCAATGATGTGACTCCATTGTCAGTTGACATTAATGTCCATGATCAGGAAATCTTGATCATCAGTTAACCAATGGACTAGTTAAACACTAGTAGGGACCTGGTTTGGTTTCATATCACACATGTATTAATGTTTCCGTTTAATACAGTTATATCATGACATAAAACTTATTATGAACATTTTGAGATATGATAATAAAACATCTTTATTAATTGCCTCTAGGGCATATCTCCAACACATCCATGTCATATAAGAACAATTAAGCTACTATAATATAAGAATCCTCTCAAGAAGCGAGCTGAGTATTGTTATACCATTCACATTGTGGTGTAAAAGCCATTCCAAGGGGTATTTGAACAGATATGATACAATGCAGGTGTTGATTAAATAACAAAAATGCTTGATGTCGAACCAACTTGTTAGTTCGGTTCCAAGTGAATCAAAATGCAAAATACTACTAGCTCCATGTCTTGTGCTCCTCCCACTCCAAACTACTCCTCTGTAGCTCTTCCATTGTTGGTAAACATGCGAGATGTAGATGTAGAATTTAGAGCATCGGAGGACTTCCTCTAAGGAGAAAATGAGAACTACTGACTCTGTTAGTATAGGGATTCCAATTTTATGGACATGGAATGAGATATGTCACGGTTTACCATGGATTTTGATGGGGTAGTTAATTCATTTTGGAGGACATAGAAAGGAAATGAAATTAAGAAGAAAACATGCAAGTTTTCCTTATTTTGTATGGCTTGGTGCAGAGGCAGACCCAAAATTGGCGTAATCCTGTTGTGTACAACCGGCTATATGGGACGAGCCTTGTTTACCACTAAAATTCTCAAATATTTAATAGAAAATTGTTTGGATTTTTTTCACAAAGGGCTAGAGCGATGGTTTCCCTGGGCCTAGATCCGGTTTGTCGTGGTGGGACTCGATCACCGATGTCACACACTAGAGAAAGTAGTCACTAGATCAACAAAATTGCATTTTCCCGTTTGAACAGATTCAACTACGGCTCATGTCTTCATGCTACCGTGTTGGTCACGCAATGTTGAAATCTTTTCTCAAGGCTTCATACATCACGATGAACTCATAACACACCTCTTGACAAGCTTGGCAAAGATGAAAAACTGCACAAGCGCCAAAGAGGAGTATGATCATCATATGATTGAGCATGAATTTGCTATTAAAATTACAAACCATGAAGAACCATTATGAGTCTTCGTTTCTGACGAATTCGATTCTCGGCCAAAAAAATATTCATTTTTATTTAATCTTCACAGGTGACACTAGTCCCGGCCATGGGAAGCCCAGCCCGGTCGGCCCGCTGATGTCTACTGCGCGCTTCTATTCTTGTAGACAGTGTTGGGCCTCCAAGTACAGAGGTTTGTAGGACAGCAAGAATTTTCCCTTAAGTGAGTAACCCAAGGTTTATCGAATCAACGAGAGGAAGAGGTTGAATGTATCCTCTCTCAACCAACCCTGTAATTAAGATACAAGAAGTCTCTTGTGTCCCCAACACACCTAATACAATTGTCAGTTGTATAGGTGCACTAGTTCGGCGAAGAGACGATAAAATACAAGTGATACGGATGGTAAAAGATGAATTTGTAATTCTATAATAAAAATAGCACCAAGTAAACATGCAACAAAAGTGACTAGAAACGGTGTTCCGATGATTGGAAACAAGGCCTAGGGGTCATACTTTCGCTAGGGAACTCTCTCAACGCACAACTGAAAGCAAGCAAGTGCTACTCGGAATTATTCTTCTTCTTGATAAAACAAGAGTACTATGCGTAGGGCTACAAAAGCACATCTGAAAGTCTGAGTAAACAAACACCACAATTCCACAAAGAATAATCCATGGTAAATATCACTCTAGATAATCTATCATCCAAGGAGTCACTCACGCCCCGTTCTATCACCAAGGCTTTGTGTCACTAACTTTGGAAATTATACTAGACAAACCAATTGAGTAGCATAACATTACATAAGAATTCAGTCGTACTAACAATGCTCACGATCACATAAAGATCACACCATGGGAGAGAGAGATAACCAAATAGCTACAGTAGAGCCCTCAGCCCCGATGAAGGACTACTCCCGCTGCATCACGGGAGGCAGCGACGGCGATGAAGATGGCTCCGGGGGCAATTCCCAATCCCGGCAGGGTGCCAGAACAGGAACTTCTGTCCCCTGAATTAGGGTTTTTGGTGGCGGCGGAGCTCGGGAAATTTTTTGGAGAAATCGATCAGGGTTTCTCGCGTTTTTAGGTTAGGGGAGACTTTATAGGCGAAGAGGCGATGCGAGGCGGTCGACGAGGCGACGAGGTGGGGCCCATGCGCGGTTGACCTTGGGCCGCGCCTGGGGGCTGTGTGCCCCTCCCGAACTTGTCCTTCTGGCTCCCGGGGTTTTCTGGAGAGATAGAATTTCTGTAGTTTTTTTGGATTTTTCTGACCACTTTGGATTTTGGACCTTTTCTGCAATGCACAGACATAATAAACAGAAACTGGCAGTGGACATCTTGTCAATAGGTTAGTCCAATAAAATATGCCAAAATGATGTAAAACATTATAAAAACATTTGGCAATGATATATAATCAAGCATGGAACATCAAAAATTATAGATACGTCGGAGACGTATCACCCACCGAGTCCCGACCCAAAATTTCAGGGTCTAGGCCTGTGTTTTGAGGATCGCGGGCGGGCCTGGGCTTGCGTTTTGAGCCCATAGGATTAGACGGGGCGGGCTTGGGCTTCACATATGGGCGATTTAAGGAGAGCCCCGGCCCAAGGCCCACAAGCCCGTCTCTATTTTTCACCGATGGGTCGGGCTTGGGCCTGAAATCTAGGCCCATCAGGCGGACCGGGCCGGGCCTGGGCCTAGGTTTTCTGATGTGGGTTTTTTAGGGCCCGGCCCATGGCCAGGTCTAGGTGACACCAAGCTTTGCACTTAAAGTTGGCCACTGATGTTACCATGAAAAAAATACAACATTACAAACGGATCGGGTATGCCTTGTCGAAGATCTCAATCCCTGTTGATATATGTCGGACGAAGAGCACGTCATTTGACATACTCCAGATGAGGAGTGTTCGTGCTACCGCGCTCGCCGCCCAACGTAGGACATCATCGCCCGCTGAGGCTTCATCTAGACCTCAAGAAAGCACGATGAACGTTCTTACTGCTCGTCACCCAACGTTGGACAACGTTTGCTCAAGGCTTCATCCACATTCCGAGAAACAGGGAGCTAACAATGAACAGATCACACGATTAGGGAAGGGGATGGAGACGGAAGCTGAGATCCGATCAATAATCAGAACAGAAACCAAGGGTAACATGGACTCACTTTCAGGGTCACCAACTCACCGAACATGAGGAGAGGAAAAAACCCTTACGGAGAAAAACTGTATCGGTAACACCTTCCATGAAATTTTGCATATTTAGCGTTCAATGGTTCGCAACTTCGTACTAAGTGGACGACACTTTTTATGGATCGGAGGAAGTAACTTTTTAGGGAGTGTCTAATTCTCAGTCGACTTAGATTTAACTAAATCTCAGTCACTTGCACACAGTTGCAAATCATGTGCAACTCATAGACCAACACAAATCACGACACAAATCAAACGGCCAATGAGGCGACTGAGATTTAACTAATTCTCAGTCAGTTGCACACGATTGTAAACCATGTGCAACTCACAAATCAACACGAATCACGACATAAAATCTAACGGTTAAGAAGGCGACTGAGATTTAATTAATTCTCAGTCGACTTAGAATTAGCAAAACCGAACTTTTTATTTTTCAGTTACATATGTGTTAATCAAATCCTTTTTATTTTCACAAATCCTTTTTTATTTTCACAATCTTAACCGTGCTCGTTGCATAATGTTGGACATTATGGCCCGAGGATTAATCTACATCCTGAGAAAACACGACGAACTCGGAACTCGTCAACTCGGAACAAACTTCTTATGAAAGATGCCGAAGAAGGACAACCGCCCAAAGCACCATAGATGAGTACGATCACCTACGATCTGGAGCATGGATATTCAAGTAAAATCCCAAGCTGAGAAGAACAATTTGAGATGTTGAGCAATGCCGAATCCGTTTATGTTGGTAAAGAAGACGCTGTATTTACTCGTGACAAGTGACACCAAAACTCTGCAGTTAAAAGTCGGCTAATTAACACGGAGAGACACGAAGCACACAACTCTGCGGGCGCTCGCTCATGGCCAATGGGTGAACTCGAAGACCTTGCCGACGATCTCGAGCCCCGTGGGGATCTGCCAGATGAAGAGCAGGACGTTGATGGTGTTGAGCGCGATGTGCAGGCTCCTGGCCGTCTCGTTCCCCTTCTGCATCGCGGGCACGAGCGCCGCGGCCACCGCCCAGAGCACGGTGATGGCGGCGCCGGCGAACAGGTGCGGGCCCGGGAAGAGCTTCCCCGTGCGGAGCCAGGTGTTGAGCGCGCCGCCGACAGACTCCGTGACGCCCAGCCCCAGCAGGATGGACCCCGCGTTGAAGTGCCGGTCCTTGTACGACCCCTTCACCAGCTTCTTTCGCTCCTGCATTCATTCATGTCGCCGGAGCAGAGAAGAGCAGAGCAATCAGACACGTACGGCGCAATTAGTTGCCATGGCAACATATATGTCCGGATGAATTGTTGATTGGTTGGTTACCTCGGTGAGCTCTGCGATCTTGATCTCCGTGGGCGACTTGGCGGCGGGCGGGGCGGCGGATTCCTCGGCGCCGACGGCGACGGGTGCGGGCTTGACCTGTTTCTTGAGCTCGGTGATCTCGTCCTGGACGGTGCGCACGCGGCGCCACTGCCAGCCGAGGTAGCCCGCCCAGAGCGTGTAGGCGAAGAGGCCGCCCATGATGGCCGGGTGCAGCAGCGCGACGGTGGTCCCCTCCAGGATGCCCAGCTCGCCGCCCACCGCAAGCGCGTCCGGCGGCGGGAGGGCCGCCAGCAGCAGGGGCGCCGCCGCCGCGACGAGCGCCGTGGGTAGAGGAGCGGACGACGGCCGTGGAAGTTGCGGGAGTTGAGATTGCTTGGAGTTCTTGGAGGTGGAGGCCGAGCAGGAGACGGGGTGGAGGCGGGCGGCGCGGACGACGACGGCCGTGAGCGGCGAGGCCATCGGTGCGGCCATGCGCGTGCTGGGCGTGTGTCCTGGGCGCGCGATCGGTCGGTGGAGGTGTGGCTGGCGGTGGGGGTGTGGAGGCAGAGGAGGAGATAAGGAAACGGACGGCGCGGAGGGGACGAGCTAGCTAGTAGCCGGTGTGTCCTCGCGAGCGTGAGCTTGGTGTGGAGTGTGGTGGTCGGGCAAATGGAGGGGACGTGGCGCGCGCGCGCAAGCCCAGCGCTTTTGGCTGGGCTGGTTTTTTGGAGTCTTCCGGGCCGAGAGAGCGATGGGTTCTTTGCCCATCATCGATGGCTCTTCTAGGCCGACCGCCTCCGGGCTCGACGCGGTCGGATGGAGTGTGGCAGGGTAACTCCGTATGCACTATGGTATAACCCATGTGCGATTGGAGCTTAACTATTTTCATGTGAAGATTATTTTAAACAAAATAAATAATATATTAATTACTTATTGTTAAAAGCTCCATCCATCTATATGAAATGCTCCATCCATGTGCGATTGGAGCTTAAATTGCCCGATATATACAACACTGGTGACTAGACCTGGCCATTTCTCGGGCCGGGCCTAGAAAAAAGCCGGCCGCAAAAAAATTAGGCTCGAGCCCGGCTTGGTCTGACTGTCGGGCCGTAGAAATCGGGCCTCAGCCCGATAAAGCCCAAAAAAGCCCGACCGGCCCGGCCCGACTGCAGCTAAAAATGTGTTTCGCGTAAGCCCGAGTCCGGCCCGACCGCCGGGCTCAAAGTCAGGCTGGGTGTCGATGGATTAGATCAACGGTGAAGATACGGGACTATGTACGCGCGGACATCGTCGATTTGGGTTAATGCACGAACGACACAGGATAAAGGATTTATACAGCTTCGGGACCCGGGAAACATCATCCGGTAATATCCTTACGTGCTGTTTGTGGCTAGGTCTTATTTCTCTCATGGTGGAAGTCGCCGATGAGGCGGCTCCTTTTCTCTAGATCTGTCTGATCCTCCTCTCTTGGTGCGCCTTGCCCCTCCTTATAAAGGTGGAGGAGGCCGGCTTATATGTCGAGTCCTTTTAGGACACTGCTAATCTAATACAAGTCGAGTCCTTGTAGGACACTGCTAATCTATTACAAGTTGGCAAGGTGAGTCCTTGTCCTAATCTGACTGTGGAGTCGGCCTGCTGGGCCACCCCGGATGGGCCATGTTAATCCTCCTTGCGGGTACCCGTGTCCCATATCCCCGACAGTAGCCCCCGAGCTTTCGGGTGACTTGTAGAGTCATGCGGAAGGTCTTGATTTGTTGAAGAAATGGGACACAGAGTCCGTGCCGGGTTCTTTGCCGGCTTGTCGATGTAGCGCTTTGCCGAGTTGTAGATGTCGACGATGTCGCGGAACCCGGCTTCAGCATTTGCCGAGTTGTCGATGTAGACTTTGCCGGGTTGTCGATGTAGATGTTGCCGGGTTGTCGTTGTAGATTTTCCCGAGTTGTCGATGTAGGCGTTGCCGAGTCGTCGATGCCGGCTTCGCCTGCCGACTTGTCAATGTCGGCTTCTTCTGCCGACTTGTCAATGCCGGCTTCTCTTGCCGGCTTGTCAATGCCGGCTTCTCTTGCCGACTTGTCAATGCCGGCCTCTTCTGCCGACTTGTTTTGAAGCGACTCGGATTTTTCTCCGAGTTCTTTTGACGAGTTGTGTGATTTTGCTCGAGTTTGTTTACACCAGTATATATGTAGCCTCCAAGCGCCGAGTTGTTAACTTGTGACAACTTGGAGCTTGTATAGATGACTCATAACTTCAGATGATGTAGCCCCCGAGTGCCGGGTCGTTTGCCTGCGACGACTCGGGACTCCTTGATGTATAACTCATGACTTTCAGATGATGTAGCTTCCGAGTGCCGGGTTTGTTAACCTGTAACAACTTGGAGATAAAAACTTTTGGAACTTGATTACTGCTTAACTTGTAGAAAAAACCTGATCCGTGAGTAGCCCCCAAGCGTCGGGTTGTTGGCCTGCGACAACTTGGAGCTTCCAACTCTGTATTCCCTTTGACTTAAACTGAAAACCTGATAACATGTAGCCCCCAAGTACTGGGTTGTTTGCCTGCAACAACTCGGAGCTTGAAACTTTTTAAACTTGATTGATGCTTAAGCTGATTTGGTTCTTATAACCCTTCTTAGTTTTATACTGATGAATAAGTAGGCCCTGCCCGGTCTTTGCTAATTAGCAGCTAGTTTGTTGTACAGGTTGCATCTGACTTACCAGATAAAACTAAGGATAAGTTGGCTTCTGAGCCAGGTCAATGAGTTTAGAACTTGGCTTTTTCCTGAAAGACAAGCCTCCAAGGACCTAATGATCAAAGTTAATAAAGACGCACTTACTGGGTGTCTCGGCAAAACTCTTACTGTAGAGAATCCGACTTTATCCATTTGATCACAATAATCATGTTATAATGTTGCAGAGCTCTCTGGGCTCGTTGGTATTGCGGAGCTCTCTGGGCTCGTTGGTGTTGCGGAGCTCTCTGGGCTTGTTGGTATTGCGGAGCTCTATGGGCTCGTTGGTGTTGCGGAGCTCTCTGGGCTCGTTGGTATTGCGGAGCTCTCTGGGCTCGTTGGTGTTGCGGAGCTCTCTGGGCTCGTTGGTATTGCGGAGCTCTCTGGGCTCGTTGATGATATATAAGCTGGAGTATAGAGACATTGATATTTTTTAGAAATCCCTTTGTGGGTGTAACTAAATCTTTCCAATAAATCTGATGCAAGTTATAAAGAACTTGACTTTTAAAAAAATCCATTGCGAGCAATATATAACTCGACTTTGAAAAAATCCGGTGCAAGCAGTAGATAGCTCGACTTTGAAAAATCCGGTGCAAGCAATAGCTCGACTTTTGAGAAATCCGTTGCGAGCAAAGGATAGCCCAACTTTAAATAAATTTGGCGCGAGCTATTTGAGAGCTCGACTTTTTAGAAATTCGTGGCGGGTTTAAAAAACCCAACTTTGAGATTTGGCTATATTAAGCCTCAAAGAATCGATTTGATATGCCACCTAGAATTTTCTGAGATAATAACGGTACTCAACTTATATTAGCCCCCTTGCATTATTTAAAACTTACTTTGTAATCTTCTGATTTATCTCTGCAATTTCTTCATAAACCAGATATATAGCTCTCGGAATTAACTCGGAATTAATTTACACTACTAGGAAACTAGCTATAGGTGGAATGCTATTTTGTGGCGCACCAATATTTCATGCGCCACTAAATTTTTTTGTGGCGCACCAGTTTCCATGCGCCACTAAAAGAAGACATTCTGTGGCGCATCTGGAGGACATGCGACACTAAAAGAAGACATTCTGTGGCGCACCTTCCTCCATGCGCCACCGAAATTCTGTGGGCCCCACAACCAACGGCTGGCTTGCATCCTACGTCGCCTTTTCTGTGGCGCATGGAGCAAGGTGCGCCACAGAAATGTACATTTCCGTGGCGCATGGAGCAAGGTGCGCCACAGAAATATGGTGGGCCCGGCACCAATGATTAGGGGCTGCACAATTCTGTAGCGCATGGGTCCACATGCGCCACAGAAAGTGACATTTCTGTGGCGCATGTGGTTCCATGCGCCACATAATTGTGCAGCATTTTTTCACCCCACACACCCCCTTGTGGATCGTCTTTTTAGTTTTGCACGAAGTGAAAGAAAATGATAAAAAATTCAAAAAATAAAATCTTTTTAGATATAGGGAAGGTTTAGGGTCTAGTTGTTAGGAAAAATTTAAAATACACATTTTGACTTTTTTCCAAAAGTAGGTGAAAAAATATTAAAACGGGCATAACTTTTGCATACGACGTCGAAAAAATGCGTTTAATACCTTAAAAAAAACTAGAGAAAATTTCTGAACCGCCCTCACCCGGGTTTACCCGGTTGGACATTTCTCGGATTCTCAAAATTCCAAACGAAAAAAAAGTTATGGCCAACAGAAGAAATTTTCCAGCAAAATAAAAAAAAAACAATTCTGTGGCGCATGTCTAGCCCATGCGCCACAGAATTGTTGGGCGGGATTCCAAATTTTGAATCCCGCCGGCACCCCTTCTCTCCTCCACTTCTCTCCTCCACTTCTCCCTCCACTTCTCCTCTCCCCTTCTCCTCCACTTCTCCTCTCCCCTTCTCCTTCCTCCTCCTTCTCCTCTCCTCTCCTCCACATCTTCTATCCTCCTCTTCCTCCACCTCCACCTCCGGCGACCTCCTCCACCACCCCGGCGACCTCCACCTCCGGCGACCTCCTCCACCACCACGGCGACCTCCTCCTCTCCACCTCCACCTCCACCTCCACCTCCGGCGATCTCCTCCACCACCCCGGCGACCTCCTCCTCCACCTCCGGCGACCTCCTCCACCACCCCCGGCGACCTCCTCCTCCACCTCCGGCTACCTCCACCTCCGGTGACCTCCGACGACCTCCTCATCCACCCCGGCGACCTCCGGCGACCTACTCCACCATCTCCGACGACTCCCATCCTCCACCCACCTCCGGCTACCCCCTCCTCCTCCACCCACGGCAACACGGCCTCCGACGAGCTCCGAAAAAATTCCGGCGAAATTCCGGCGGCTAGATCTAGATCTAGATCTGGCCGCATTTTTTTTTTTGAAATTCAAAAAAAATTCTGTGGCGCATGGTGGTGGGTGCGCCACTAAAATATTTCTGTGGAGCACGGTTCTGGGTGCGCCACAGAAACTTAGCATTTCTGTGGTGCACCGTCAGCATGCGCCACAGAAATATATTTTAGTGGCGAGGATTCTGTGGCACGTGGGCATTTCTTGTGGGTGCGCCACATAATTCTTTTTTGGTGCGCCACTAATAGCCCTTTTCCTGGTAGTGTTAAAGGGGCTGACTTTATATAATTTAACTAAATAAATAAAATATGAAATTTAAATAAAAAGGCGACTTAGCTGGTTTTTTTCCGTAGCTGACTGCCGATGAGTCGGCGAAGAAACGAGTCGACGATCACCAGGGATCGGCTTTGCTCGTGAGGTGAGTCGGCGGACAAATGACCTTGATCACTGTAGTTGGCGATATTCAGCGCATCCGAGTAGTATTCGGCTTCTTTTCTTCTTTCCTTTAATCTTGCACACACACGGAACGCTAACTTCTTTTCTTTCTCTTCCGTCTTGGACTAGGCGATATGGTCGCTCCTTCTCTTGGCCTTTTTTTTTATTGGAGACGTGATGGCTTTGATTGCTTCGTACGTGTAGTTGTACTAGGTGCATCTGGCTCCTCCATCTTTTTTCTTTTTGGTTACTTTCCTTCGATCCGTGTACGTGAGTAGTACTCCACGCTGGCCACCGTTTTTTTTTCATCTTTTTCTTCACGTAGTAATCCACTTGAGAACTTGTTGGGACTTGTATCCTGGCTGGTTTCCACTTAATTTTTTTATTGAAACGAACTCCGTGTCCGTGTTGAAAGTTGATCAAGACGTTGTAGGTTGGCGCTGACGCGGAAGTTGTCTTCGGGAGTCAGACGGGATGCTGCAAGCCGGCGCAAACACTGAAGTCGACCTTGATGCTTGATCCGGTGGATTTGATTAGTTGCATACGAGGGTGATGTTGATGTCGAACCCTCGCGGCCGTGTTGACGAAGAACTTGAAGCGTCCGAGTCGCTTGACCGTCACGATGATGAACTCGCCGCCGTCGTTGATTAAGATTTGGACCCATCGAATTGTAAATCCACGCGCACTTAGCCCCACGGTGGGCGCCAATGTCGATGGATTAGATCAACGGTGAAGATACGGGACTATGTACGCGCGGGCATCGTCGATGTGGGTTAATGGACGAACGACACATGATAAAGGATTTATACAGATTCGGGACCCGGGAAACATCATCCGGTAATATCCCTACGTGCTGTTTGTGGCTAGGTCTTATTCTTCTCATGGTGGAAGTCGCCGATGAGGCGGCTCCTCTTCTCTAGATCTGTCTGATCCTCCTCTCTTGGTGCGCCTTGCCCCTCCTTATAAAGGTGGAGGAGGCCGGCTTATATGTCGAGTCCTTTTAGGACACTGCTAATCTAATACAAGTCGAGTCCTTGTAGAACACTGCTAATCTATTATAAGTTGGCAAGGTGAGTCCTTGTCCTAATCTGACTGTGGAGTCGGCCTGCTGGGCCACCTCGGATGGGCCATGTTAATGCTCCTTGCGGGTACCCGTGTCCCATATCCCCGACACCGGGCCTGGATGGGCTTTTTTGGGCCGGATCGGGTCGGGCTGACCATGGCCAGCACTACTCTTCCTCAACTATTTTCATGTGAAGATTATTTTAAACAAAATAAATAATATATTTCTTATTGTTAAAAGCGATAGGCAATATAAACGATGAACACACTTAATATCACGACAGGAAACACGAGATCTTAATGCGGAAAACCCTTTCAAAGAGAAAGAGAAAAAACTACGGACGTCAGCCAACAAATCTTAACTATAGCGGGTGAGGTTACAAACGCTGAAAATTATAACAATGATCATATCCCAAACCGGTGGCTTACAACATGTATTTTTATAGTGGTCCTGGCCTAAACCTACGTAGGGTTATTTTTGAGGCACCTAAACCTACGTAGGTAACGAGCCTCGCTCACTCCATCAAAATTTAGCTGGTCTTTATATAAATTTAGATCATAATAAAATAACACTTATCTCCTATTGTAACCCATTAATGTCACTAAGTTTGGTTCCATCAATCTGATACCATAGTCATTGGTTTCTCAAGTCAAAATCTCGTTTAGATTGATCCCTTGCTCCATTAAAAACATTTTCGTGGTTACTCCTTATGGTACTTTCGTGCACATGGCACGCAAGTAAGCATATGTTAAAAAAAACAAAGAAAAGCAGGATGGAACACATAAATTACGGAGAAACATAAATAACCCAATAAAAACAATAAATATTTTAGGACTCTAAAGAAGGCGTAAATATGCACTAAAGGTTTCTTGTGATTACTATTTCAATTTTTAAAAATCACATAATCTTAAGTAGGTATTCTGGATAATTGTGATTTTTTAAGATAAATATTCCTCCTCGTTGTTGCATTTTTCCGTATTTATTGGAAATCCTTATTCAAGAAATTCTGCTGGTAATAAGTTTCAGCGAACAAAATAGAAACTTATATTTACATTCTAAATTTATGAACATTCTTTAATTTAATTAAATTTAGAAGAACAAAAATGAAAGCTTCAGTTTTTTATGTTTGTCTGGTTTCTTCTATTTCATGATTTTGTGAATTTTAGTGTTGACGAGCTTGCCAATCATGCAAAATCGTAACACATCATCATTTTAAACCCACCAAAATGACGAAGATACCTTTTTATAATATACTACATCATAGTTACAAAGACTTGGTCCATGGTATGGCGTAGAGGTTTTTTCGGGCGAAAACTCAGTGTTTTGGCACCAGCGGCGGCGATACATGTGGGTGTCATGACCCTCCTGGGGCGTTGTTGTGTTACCTCACCCATACTAGAGTTGCGGGCGAAAGCCCTTGATCGGTTCGGTCTGGACGACGTCGGCACGTGGGGCTTGCGGGTGTCATGACCCTCCTGGGCGTCGTTGTGTTACCCCACCCATACCAGAGCTGCGGGTGAAAGCCCTTGACCGGTTCGGTCTGGACGACGGCGGGACGTGATGTCGTGACCCTCCTGGGGGCGTCGTAGTGGAGCTCATAGTCCTTTTGGTCCTGTCGCACTGACATCGACAAACATGCTCACATCCTTTTTTGCTACACTTCAACCTCTGCGTGGGGGATATCGGCAACCTCCTATCTTCTACACGTGACATCGTTGTCTCTGGCCCCGGTGCTTGTTGTCGGCTGACAGGATTGGCGCTCCATGGCCGAGAGCGAGATGGCAAGCGGCCCTTTCCACCAATAAGTTGTTGGGTCTGCGACAACGATGTCCGCGACGATTACATAAGGAGGCGTGGTTACTTCCTAGTTGGTTTTCTTGGTTGTGTTGTGGAGGGTGAAGCTTCTTCTGTGTTTTTCTTTTATTTTGATCTGCTTTGTAAGAGGGTTTTCTTTATCACCTTGTAGCGGTTTGGCTGTGTGACTTTATTTATAAAGCGGGCAGCCCGTTTCGAGGAGGTACAAACTAAGGAAGATTAAAAAAATCTTAGAAGGTAAAATAAAAAGTATTTGAGTGGTAAATTAAACATTACTGATGCATATTATTATTAATATTTTTGACATCTAATACTTGTATGGGTGCCATCATGCTTCCTTTCTGAGAGGGACAATCATTGATGATAATCCATAGGAGTAATGTACTGATTTGACTTTATTAATGGTTGCATTTCCTCTGCTCTCATATTTTATTGAGTTCAATCAATGCATGGAAAGTTCGGCTAATTTATACTAAGCACTTTTATTTTTTTTATCATTTTTTCTCTAAATAAAAATTGTTGATACAACTTTTAACATACAAATTTGAATATCTTTACTATATGTATCTAAGAATATTTAAAATGTGTGATATTAATTATAACTTGAGTTTCAATGTTATAAAATACAAACATGTCAATGCTAAAGAGGAACTCTATTTGTTGATATTCCAATAAAATTATGTTGTTTTCTAAATTTGTTTTGAGACATTTTATCTTGTTATAATTATATGCAATCTAATTAAGTGATAAAATAAGACAAAATCACATTTATCTCCAAAATAATTGGTGCATTCACATATACTATCGTATCCTTATGTTTGTATGTTCCATTTTCTCTTTGTATATTTCATGATATTGATATGATGTCGTTCAATGTCTGAGTTTAGTAAATATCCTAATACAATTTTGTAGAGTAGTTTCTACATTTTATGAGGCGATAACGTGTTTATCCTTGAGTTATGCTCTTATCTTTGCTAGTTGTTATCACACGTGTCGTCAAATCAGGATTCATGTCTTCATGCAGTTTTGATGATCATAAATGTGTGCTCCATCCAGCTCCACCCATTTTAAGTCCAAGGTTAATAAAGAATGAAGAGGGAGGGGCGGAGACTCCGCGACGGTGGGTTTGAGCTGCTTCTTGCGTTCGCTGATCTGGTCCTGCATAGGTTGGATGGCGGAAGAGGCCGCCCAAGACGATCGAGTGCGTCAGCGCGACAACCATTCACTCCAGGATCCCCACTGCCAATGCGTTCGGTGGTGGGATGCGGGATGGCCATCAACATTAGGGGTGTCACCATCGCCACCAACATTGTTGGTAGAGCAGCGGCGAGGGGGCCATGGGGCTGGCGTCCGTGCCGCGCGTGTCGTGTTCCTTCCCGCACGCACGATCGGTGGGGGGAGAGGTGTGTGGTGGTGGGGGTGGAGTCGGAGAGAAGCATGGAGATAAGCGAACGAGCAGAGAGGTAAAGGAGCGAGGTGGTGTGTTCTCGCGAGCTCGGGGAGTGTGAGCTTGGAGCGAGAGGTGACAACTGGCGGAGGGACGTGACGTGCACAACCACAGTTTCTCGCTCTTTTCAAGTTATTTTTTGAACAACTCTTCTCGAGTTGGAGTTCCGCCTCGCCCCCATGAACAGATGACATGGGCCAGCCCATTCTGGGTTATTTTGTTCGTTTTCATTTTTTTTTGTTGTTTTCATTTTTGTTTGTTTTGTTTCTTTCCTTTTTTCATACTTTCTTATTCATTTTCTTCCAATCTTTTTTTCATACTTTCCAAATCTGAACCTTTTTTATTTTCATTTTTTTAAACACTTACAAAAATGAATATTTTTCAAATCTGACACATTTAAAAAATGACAATTTTCAAAATCTGAACCATGTAAAAAATGAACATTTTTTAAATATGTATATTTTGTAAAATCTGAATAATTTTAAAAATCAAATATGAACCATTTTTAAAAAATGAACAAGTTTCAAATATGAACCATTTTCAAAAACCGATTTTCGGTTCATCGGTATTTTCGATTCACTATTATTTTCGTTTCACCTAAAATTTTAGTTTCTTCTTGGTTCATTATTATTTTCGGTTTGCTGATATTTTTGATTCACTATTATTTTTATTTCACCCGAATTTTGGTTTCTTTTTGTTTCACTGTTATTTTCGGCTCACCGGTATTTTTGTTTCAAATTAAAAATATTCAAAATGCATTTTTCAAATCTGAACAATTTTTAAAACTTGAGTTGTTTTCAAATCTCAACATTTGAACATAGAAAAAGGGAAAAAATACTCCCTCCAATCCCATATAATTGTCGTGAGTTATACTAGAGATATGTACGTGAGTAGTTGTTTTGCTGCGACATTTAATACGGATCGGAGGTAGTAGCAAAACAAAAACCAAAGAAATGAAAAAGGAAAATAAAAATGGGTCGGCCTAGGTGGGAGGAGTGGTGCGGGCGATCCAAGGAGCGGGCGAGTCGAACGTACGACTCGCTTGAAGCGAGGCATAGGGATCCCGTGGTCGAATCCTATTTGCTGCATGTTGCGGCGCGGGAGGCTCGCGCCGTGCACCACCGTCGCCACAACGGGCCGGCTCATTTACAGTTTTCTTATTTTTTCTTTCTTTATTTTTTTTCATTTTTCTTTTCTTTTCTTTTCTGTTTTGTTTTCCTTTTTCTTTTTCTTTTCTGTTTCTTTCATTTGTCTTTTTCGTTTCTTCTTTTCGTTTTTTACTTGTATATGAATTTGTAAAAAAACATTTTTAATAAATGTTCATATTTTAAAAATGTTTAAATTCAAAAATTATTCAAATTCGAAAATTGTTCAAATTAAAAAATGTTAAAATTTAAGATTGTTTAAATTAAAAAGTTCATATTTTTGAAATATTTATTTTAAAAAATTGTTTAAATAAAAACATGTTTAGATTTTGAAAATATTTAAGTTAGAAAAATGTTCAAAAAATAACATTTGTAAAAAAAAACAGAAAACTCTGAATTTTTTTGAGAACTCCACTCTTTATTCATCATAAGATAATGTTGTTACACGCGCCATCAGGTGGATTTTGAAACCAAACATGCCTACGGCCTACCCACACTAGAACATAATGAACTCCTAGCAAGGCCATGTGCTTCAGTATTTGAACGACGCCCCTCATTAGCAAACACAAACGGTTGGAATTCTGTTGACGCCCTCATTAACTCATTTACTAGCTGGCCATAAGAACAAGGTTAATAATAGAGTCGGCTTCTGGCTATATGCCATTGCCATGTCATTTATAGTCAGCTTATAGCTAGCATATATAATAGTTGGCTATATACATATACTACTTTATCAATGTATGACACACTTTACACTCTCACAAGACGCCTAGGAGCACGTGCTGCTGGCTCTTACATAAGAGCCCGCTTTCATTCTCTCTCCTCTATACAAGCACAATTTTTTTTTTAACCGTTACAGCCTGCTAACTAGACCTTATTATACTTGCTCTAAGGACCCATCTTATCTCCCAAATGAATGCATCGAATAACGTTAGCATAATCACTTGCCAATTTGACCTTTCGCAGATTCAGGTCATATGCTAGCGCCACGCGGCCACGTCTTCTCTACATGTCGCCGCCCCAGCCTAGTATGAGGGATATGTACATGCCATAAGCTTTCTATTTCTTGGCATGCATCTTTCGTTGTGAATTAAACTCAAGGAACCTCAACACCATCCTGTTGAGAAAAGGAACCATTTACAGTTACACTAACGTTTAAGTCGTGGGGCTGTTCGTCTGCAGAGCGTAGCACCCTTCAGATTCCAGGTCACCATTAAATTGTGCCCACTAAAATAGACCACGGTTAGGGCTCCAAACGAGTCGAGTTCGAGCGAGTTATACTCGGCTCAGCTCAGCTCATACTAAAATTCGAGCGAGCTCAGACTGAGTCGAGTTAATGGTTAAGCCGTAATATTGGCTCGTGCTCAGCTTGTAACGATCTCGAGTCGAACTCGAGCGAGTTTCGAGCTAAGCAAGACAAAAGAAATTTATATATTCGAAAGCAAATAATTACTATAGTTAAACCCCAACGACATCATAAGAAATAGATCGTGGACAAACTAACGAGATATTATGGATGAACTAGCAAGTGTAGAGAGAGAGTGTGTGTGCGCCTGCTTTCAAACTTTGAACAAGACTCATATGATAGCTTATTCATACTGTTAACGTCAAATTTTGCTCGCTTCATTAACTTGGAATATTTGGTTGCACGTACAAAAAAAGAACAATCCTGTTCATAGCAAATTATCTATTTTCTTCTAATATATATTAGAATCATTATAAATAATTATGAGATTTCGAGCTAACGACCTAAAATCGAGCGAGCTAACACTCGCTTAAGATCACCTTATTTTCTAGTCGAGTTATAGAACACGCTCATACTCATACTCAGCTGATTTGTTTTCGAGTTGATCTCGAATCGAGCTAAAAAGCGAGTCGATCTCGAGCCGCTCACGAGTCTTGAGATTTTTTGCAGCCATAACCACGGTGGATATTTAAGGACTGCATAATCACCCCTTTAGACCGGCCCCAACGCGGGTAACATAACTGGTATCATAACCTGCAGCTCAGCAAAAACGCTGACGTGGTAGAGAATTAAGGAAGAGAGAGAGGGGTACGGTAACATGAGTGGATACCGTATCATAGCGCAGGTTATGATAAAAATTAATGCCAAGTTGATCCCGTGTATTCTTCCTACTCCGTTCCAATCTCACTCGGCCAGCTCCTCCACTCCTACCAAGCCGCCTCCATCTTCCATCTCCGCTCTCCATAAATCCTACCGGCTGCAGCGGGCGGCGGCCGCCGGCGGAAGAGATCGGCGCGACCTGAATCATGGTGAGATCTAGCTGGAGCACTTAATTCCCTGCCCCCCGACGAGTTCCACCGCCAACAAATTCACACAGTCCAAATGGATCAAGTTTGCATAAAACCTTTATCTGATCTATATAGCTCCCTCGCTCCTGTATATTTCTCTGTTTTAATTTACTTGATGCGTACACGTGCAAGTCCGGTACCTCAAATTTGACAATCTGTTTGTGCAATTTACAAAGCTTTTTGTCCATTATTTTTACTATCGTTGTGAACTTGACCAGATATTAAAATCAATATCAGTATGTAACCGAGGAATGAAAGGCAGCTATGTATATGTGCGCATTGGTGCCTTCAGATCCTGTACTGTGACGAATACCATTGTTTTCTCTTTGGCAATTATTAGTTCTATTTGATTTTGTTTTGGTATTTATAATAAAATTTCATATCGCTACATGCCACAAATAGATCACAAAGTTGAAATACTAGTATAGATCCCACGAAACAATAAATGTATTTGTCTATGTTACCACACATATGATACTACCCACTTTAGAGATAGTAACATAGAGTAGTAACATGTGCATGTTAGAGCATCTCTAGCAGAACCCGCAAAAGGGGCAGACCCGCAAAATTCCGGCGAGTTTACGGGTTTGGTGCTCGTTTTGGGCCAGACTAGAGCCTGCATATTTAGCCCAGCCCGCAAACGTTTTGCGGGGGCCCGAGAAACGAAGCGGCGAGCCCGTATTTAGCCGGATTGCGACCGCTGATGCGGGTCGAAATCCCCACTCCTCCGCCGTCTCCGACGAGCAATCCACCCGCCCCTCCCGCAGATCCGGCGTCCCCGAGCCGCCATGGCGCCGAAGAGGGAGGCTACTCCGCCCCTCCCCGGCGACGACTCCGAGTTCGGCGGAGACTTCTCCTCCGAAAAGCGGGCGCAGGTCGCCCGCAGCGACGGCGCCCGGAAGCGCGGCTCCCGCAAGTACAAGCTCGGGGAGCCGATTCCGGCCGGGTGGAACGTCCGCAAGTTGCCGGAGTTCGACCGGCTCCGGCGCGAGCGCGAGATTGAGATCCGCCGCCGCCAGCAGCTGCGCCTCCGCCACGGCGAGGGCAGCTCCTCCGCGGGCGCCAGCAGCTCCTCCGCGGCCCCAGGTGCTCCGCCGCCGGAGGACTACGACCCCGAGCATTTCGGGGTCACGCTCGGGCCGGAGGACTTCGTCTCCGACGAGCAGATGGAGCGGCAGCTGGCGGCGACGATGATGCGCTCCAAGTACGAGGAGGAGGAGAAGGCCGCCACCGCCAAGCTCGCCGCGGTGGTCAACCAGGGGCTCCTGGAGCAGGCGCTGGTCATCAGCACGCTGCCGCCCGTCGTCGACCTCGTCACCGACTCCGACGAGGAGTGAAGCTCCTCCGCCGCTGCGTCGCCGCCGCGCCTATGGCTCCAGTGAGGAGCCGCATTTTCACCAGTAGGGTTTGATCGGCGGCGACCTAGGCTAGGTTTGATCGGCGGCAAACTAGGCCGCATTTTGTGCAAGAATCAACTGCTGCTGCTGTCGAATATGAACTAGTTCGTTCCGGCGAATTCTCAAATTTCCAAATCGAAGAAATGCAGGTTGCGTTTGCATGTTCTATTCTTCGCAAACGCGAAAAATATGACCCGCAAAATGCTTTTGCGGTTTCTGGTTTTGCGGGTTCTACTAGAGATGCTCTTACTACTCTATGATAATCCCCATTGTGGCTAGTCTTAAGTTACACTTCTCATGAGTTAGTTTCAGAAGTAGCACAACACCTAAGCGACTAGATCCTGTGTAGTAGTAGTACTGCACACACCACACCACACCATGTCGAGCAATGGCGGACCAACAGTTGCTGTCAAGCTGTTCATCGACAAGGAGAAGAAAAGGGTGCTGTTTGCAGAATCTGACAAGGACTTCGTCGACATCCTCTTCAGCTTCCTCACACTGCCTCTCGGCACTATCGTGCGTCGCCTTGGTAAGCAGTCTCAGATTGGGTGCCTCGATGAGGTATACAAGAGCGTGGAAAGTATCAGCGAAGAACACTTCCGAACCAAGGCTAGCAAGACCATGCTTCTTAGCCCCGTCAATGCTGCTGCGTTTCACTGCGACCGCCTTAAAGTCCAAATTGACGATCAGAATTCAAGAAAATTTTACGTCTGCAATAGCAATTGTGGGATGATGACTCCGGTCAAGGTTAGTTGTTGCAAGTGTGGTAGCGGGGCAAGTTCTTGGGAATGTCCACATAACGTTTTTGTCACTACTGTTGAAGGCAATGATGACGGGGTTTTTGTAAAAAGTGGTCCGAAGTTCATCGTCAGTGATGATCTCCAAGTGACTCCTGCTTCTACAACTCTTGTGTTTTCGCTGCTTGATAGGTTTGGGCTACAAGACCAAGCCAAGAGTGAGGAGAAGATATTTCAACTCAGTGCCAACAAGGTTTGTATCTATAACTGCATTTTAAAAGAATTATCATTTCTGTATATTTTAACAAGACACAAATCTGGCTCTGTTTTTCTCTTCGGAGATTTGGGTTGGTTTTTTAATCAAAGGAGCGGCACGCACCCCTAATTTCGCATTACACATTTTGCTGGACTATATTATTTGCTAACCACAACCATGTTAATGTTCTTTCATATAATTAGCCTCCTTAAGAGAGCATCATTGTCCCAACCTTTAACCGGACTATATTTTGATGTTGCTATCTCACCGGATGCTGTAAATAAAGATAAACTCCCTGAAATTCTACCCCCAAAGCAAGCTGATGGTACTTTCACTGCGATCAAGATAAACCTTGTGCATACAAAGGACGGCTCCAAGGTGCTGTATGCTGAAGTTGGGGAAGATTTTGTCGATCTCATCTTTGGCCTCCTTAGCGTCCCACTTGGTTGCGTCATAAGGACTTACGGCCAAATGTCTCCAAATGGATGTCTTGATAGCATGTACTTTAGTATTGATGGGAGCGCGAGAGGATGCGTGAAACCAGGATGTGAATCCATGCTTCATAGCCCGCAACTGGCCCCCTTCTTCGGTTGCAGCAGAAATGTACTGCATACAGAAGAGCTTTGCCGAAGAAGCCTTACCTTCGGTTGCTTGAAGTGCCGTTGTACCACTGGTCAACTGCCATGCAGATGTATCTCTAAGCCATTACACGCACCTATTGAGGAGATGAATCCAAAACACGCAAGCAAAGGAAGTTTCTACAACAACGGTAAATCATACATCAAGGGAGGCCCTGGTGACCAATGATCTGCGAATCATCCATTTCTCCTTGACAAACACTCTGCAAGTCATGCGTGCAGCCAGGATTCCGAAGGAGAAGCTGGTGGAAAATCAGTTTACTCTCGACAAAACCCATGTAGATCCCCTTCAACTGTTAAGCAAAACATGCCTGAATTAAATTCGACAGACATGAAGCCTATCACGTCCTCAATGACTGTTTTATTCTGAGGAAACTAACTGCTCGATGATTTTTGTTTGCTGGCATCAGGTTTTGAAGCTAGTGAGGGCAGCATTGGTGACTCGCGGTGCACTCAGCAGCATGCTCTTGCCTCCCAAGAAGTAGCGGCATCACTTCACTACATAACGTGAAGCGGCCGGAAGATGCGAATAAGATTCACCGTTCCACCATTAGTTTACTGTTCCGTCCGTGCATGTTTCACACTAGAGATTGCGGCTGTTGCTTCCAGTTAGTATCATGCTTCGAGTGCATGTAACCACTTTCCTGCGGTTCACGCAGCATCTATTTTGTTCATGCACATTTTAGGTGCTTCAAATTTCCATTTTCCTAATATAAGTATCATGTTTTGAGTAAAATGAAACCAGTTGCCTATCACGGCGTTGTAGTTGTTCCAAAGCTTTCTCTCCTTTAATACCCGCAAAAAAAATATAAGACGCACCATCCTTGCTGTATTCTAGACAGAAACTTGCCTGTGGTAAATTGAATTACAAATGGTGTTTGCCTATGATTCAATTGACTACAAAAAAGTGTAGCAGGCCATGGTCCCACACTACTGGGATTTTTTTTTATCAAGTGTTGCCTTTTTCCGAGTATAATAGTTTATGAAAACAGAGAAACTTTACCTAGTCTGTATTGAAACAGTCCTTCGAGATATCAATGTACATCCAAGTGTTTTGAAAACGTCTAAAATTTTGAACCCAGTCTTTTGAGATAATAAAATGATCATATGCCACTTTGATAATTTTCAGCTTGGTTTTGTGTTTAACTTTGTTAAAGATTATTATCACGTACTCCTCCTACGTACAAGCATGTTAAGATTAGTGGTTGTAACGACTGACATATATGAAGCTTGGTGGGCCCTTGACATGCATGCATGCATGCATGCATGTCAAGTTGTGCCGGCGCGCGTGCATGGACGGTAAACGGCATCATGTAACCAGTTGACGGAGATGGAGACTCTTTGGTTGGTCATGTCCAGCACAGTTTGCAACAGATCGTCTCGTGAGGCTGCAGGTTTGACCAACGATAGCTGCTTTGGTGTAGTTTGAAAAACCGAGGTCGGAAAGTAAGAGGCCCAACATGCACGTTTTGATCACCACAGCCCTCACGAGAGGAACACTCTGGAATGAGCCCGTCCTGCTCCTCCAATCTCAGCTGCCCCTCACACCCAAGCCACTGTCGTTGGGGTCACCTTTTCCTTGGCCCCACTGCGCAGTGAGAGAGGGAGAGGCCACCCGCGTTCGCTTGCTTGCTAGTAATATATATCAGCCCTCACCCCTCCCTGTTGCGCCCACGCCACCCAAGCTTTCTCTTCTGTACTCTCTCCTCCTCCCTCGCGCTCAAGGCTCTCAACCCTAGCCACATGGCCACCACCGCCGCCCGCCGCCTCCGTTCTGCAACGTGAGATCTCCTGCCGCCTGCCCCTAGCCCTTCCTCTCCACCTTCTCCTCTCCCTAGCTCCTTCCTTATACCTAACAGGTAACCGGATCTTCTTTCTTTTTTACTTGCAGGGCACCGGCCGTCGTCGCCGGAGCGAAGAGCCTCCTCGGGTTATCACCCGACGACCCTTCCCTCCCTTCTCCTCTTTCTCGCTCGCACGAGCTACCCCTCACCTTCCCGTCCCTTCCCTCCCCTTCCAGGGCGCTGCCGACCACCACCACCACCACCGCCTCCGCCGGCGCAGGGACCGGAGCTGCCATTTGAGTCCTAGGTCGTGAGCATGGGAAGTTCAGCTAGTTTATACTAAACACTTTTATTTTTTTATATTATTTTATCTCTAAATAGAAAATGTTGATACAACTTTTAACATATAAATTTGAATATATTTACTATATGTATATAAGAATATTAAACATGTCTGATATTACAACTTGAATTTAAATGTTATAAAATACAAACATGTCAATGCTAAAGAGGAACTCTATTTTGTGTTATTCCAATTCAATTCTGTTGTTTTCTAAATTTATTTTGAGACATTTTATTTAGTTAGAATCATACGCAATCTACTTAAGTGATAAAAGAAGACAAAATCACATTTATCTCTAGAATAATTTGTGCACTCACATATACTATCGTATCCTTATGTTTGTATGTTCCATATTTCTTTGTATATTTCATGATATTGATATGATGTCTTTCAATGTATGAGTTTAGTAAATATCCTAATACAATTTTGTAGAGTAGTTTCTAGATTTAATGAGAAGATAACGTGTTTATCCTTAAGTTATGCTCTTATCTTTGCTAGTTGTTATTGCACGTGTCGTCAAATCTGGATTCATGTCTTCATGCAGTTTTGATGATCATAAATGTGTGCTCCATCCAGCTCCACCCATTCTAAGTCCAAGGTTAATAAAATGAAGAGGGAGGGGCGGAGTCTCCGGGATGGTGGGTTTGAGCTGCTTCTTGAGTTTGCTGATCTGGTCCTGCATAGTTTGGATGTGGCGCCACACTGCCACTGTCATCCGAGGTGTTGCCCGTCCAAAGCATGTAGGCGGAAGAGGCCGCCCAAGACGACCGGGTGCGGCAGCGCGACAACCGTTCACTCTAGGATCCCCATCTCGCTGCCCACTACCAATGTGTACGGTGGTGGGATGGCCGTCACCAATAGGGGTGTCACCGTCGCCAGCAGCACCGTTGGCAGAGGAGCGGTGAGGGCGCCATGGGGCTGGCATCCCTGCCGAGCGTGCCGTGTTCCTTCCTGCGCGCACGATCGGTGGGGGATAAGCGAACGAACAGAGCTAAAGGAGCGAGGTGGTGTGTTCTCGCGAACTCGGGAGTGTGAGCTTGGAGCGAGAGGTGGGGGTGTGTTCTGGCGGAGGGACGTGGCATGCACAGCCACATTTTCTCGCTCTTTTCAAGTTGGAGTTCCGCCTCGCCCGCACCAACAGATGACATGGGCCGGCCCATTTTGGGTTATTTTGTTCGTTTTCGTTGTTTTTTTTGCTTTTTTTGCTGTTTTCATTTTTGTTTGTTTTTCTCTCCTTTCTTTCCTTTTTTCAGACTTTCTTGTTCATTTTCTTCCAACCTTTTTTCATACTTTCAAAATCTGAACCTTTTTTATTTTCATTTTTTGGAACCACTTACAAAAATGAATATTTTTCAAATCTGAACCATTTAAAAAATGTACAATTTTCAAAATCTGAACCATTTAAAAAATAACATTTTTCAAATATGTATATTTTGTAAAATATGAACCATTTAAAATATGAACCATTTAAAAATGTTTTTTTTTCAAATATGAACCATTTTAAAAAATCGGTTCATCGGTATTTTTGATTCACTATTATTTTTGTTTCACCTAAATTTTAGTTTCTTTTTGGTTCATTATTATTTTTGGTTTGCTGGTACTTTTGATTCACTATTATTTTCGACTCACCAGAATTTTGATTCCTTTTTGGTTCACTATTATTTTCGGCTCACCGGTATTTTTTGTTCAAATTAAAAATAATCAAAATGTATTTTTCAAAATCCGAACAATTTTCAAAACTTGAATTGTTTTCAAATCTCAACATTTGAACATAGAAAAGGAAAAAACAGCAAAACAAAAACCAAAGAAATGAAAAAGGAAAATAAAAATGGGTTCGGCCTTCGATGACACTGCTTTAAGAATTATTGTGGTGACCTTGATACTGACTACGCAAACCTGTGTGAACGTGTTTTCGTTGCCAATGCTTGCAATCGTCTGAACCAAGCATATCTGGAAACCTCTTTCAGCTCCGATGGCCATTAACTTTTCGGTGTCCTCAACATTAGGGTCTTTCAGATATTCCGGTCCAAACAACTTCACCACAATATATGCAAATTTGACCATGGCCTCAATGCGGGTGCTCTCTCCCGTCCAGACATACTAATCAACGACATCCACAATTTTACCATAGGCAAGCATTCTCAAAGTTGTTGTGCATTTGCGCATTGGAGAGAAGAAAAGTTGTCCGCAACAATATTTTTCAACGTGAAGTAGGTATCAAAATTTCCACTCATTCCTATATGCGTCGGAACAATCTTGAACTCATCCAGACACGACGTTAAGAAAACTCCCCGCGAAAGAGAGGATCGGTCTTGAAATAGTCATTGTAGAGATCCGCGCGGCGTAAACGTAACGGGGGTAATTCCAGCGGTGTATTTCATATTATAGATGTTGCTATTTTTTCTATTTATTTAGTCAAAATTTATATAATTTTACTTTTACTAAACCCAGAACGAAGGGTAATTCTGGAGAGAGGAAGCAATATGTTACCATAACAAAGCATATCTCAATACAATGCGTCCTACAATCTAATAAATGGAACTTTACTTCACATCACACATAGGTTAGCACCTCTAAACTAAAAAAAGTTGTGGGAACTAGTTCTGCTACTCGCCTACTCCACTTCCTTCAAGTATGAGGGATATGTACGGGCCATAAGCTTTCTATTTCTTGGCATGCATCTTTCGTTGTGAATTAAACTCAAGGAATCTCAACACCTTCCTGTTGGTAAAAGGAACCATTTACATCTACACTAACGTTTATGTAGGGGGGGCTCTTCGTCTGGAGAGCGTAGCACCCTTCAGATTCCAGGTCACCATTAAATTGTGCCCACTCCAATAGACCTCGGTAGATATTTAAGGACTGCATAATCACCCCTTTAAGTTACGTGCACTTCTCATCAGTTAGTTTCAGAAGTAGCACAACACCTAAGCGACTAGATCCTTTGTAGTAGTAGTAGTACTGCACACACCACACCATGTGAGCAATGGCGGACCAACAGTTGCTGTCAAGCTGTTCATCGACAAGGAGAAGAAAAGGGTGCTGTTTGCAGAATCTGACAAGGACTTCGTCGACATCCTCTTCAGCTTCCTCACACTGCCTCTCGGCACTATCGTGCGTCGCCTTGGTAAGCAGTCTCAGATTGGGTGCCTCGATGAGGTATACAAGAGCGCAGAGAGTCTCAGTGAAGGTCACTTCCGAACCAAGGCTTGCAAGACCATACTTCTCAGTCCTGTCAATGCTGCAATAGCAATTGTGGGATGATGACTCCGGTCAAGGTTAGTTGTTGCAAGTGTGGCAGCGGGGCAAGTTCTTGGGAATGGCCACATAACGTTTTTTTCACTACTGTTGAAGGCAATGATGACGGGGTTTTTTGTAAAAAGTGGTCCGAAGTTCATCATCACTGATGATCTCCAAGTGACTCCTGCTTCTACAACTCTTGTGTTTTCGCTGCTTGATAGGTTTGGGCTACAAGACCAAGCCAAGATTGAGGAGATGATATTTCAACTCAGGGCCCACAAGGTTTGTATCTATAACCGCATTTCAAAAGAATTATCATTTTTGTATGTTTTAACAAGACACAAATCTGGCTCTGTTTTTCTCTTCGGAGATTTTTCGCGGGGGTTTGTTTTTTCAATCAAAGGAGCGGCACGCACCCCTAATTTCGCATTACACATTTTGCTGGACTATATTATTTGCTAACCACAACCATGTTAATGTTCTTTCATATAATTAGCCTCCTTAAGAAAGCATCATTGTCCCAACCTTTAACCGGACTATATTTTGATGTTGATATCTCACCGGTAAATAAAGATAAACTCCCTGAAATTCTACCCCCAAAGCAAGCTGATGATACTTTCACTGCGATCAAGATAAACCTTGTGCATACAAAGGACAACTCCTCGGTGTTGTATGCTGAAGTTGGGGAAGATTTTGTCGATCTCATCTTTGGCCTCCTTAGCGTCCCACTTGGTTGCGTCATAAGGACTTACGGCCAAATGTCTCCAAATGGATGTCTTGATAGCATGTACTTTAGTATTGATGGGAGCGCGAGAGGATGCGTGAAACCAGGATGTGAATCCATGCTTCATAGCCCGCAGCTGGCCCCCTTCTTCGGTTGCAGCAGAAATGTACTGCATACAGAAGAGCTTTGCCGAAGAAGCCTTACCTTCGGTTGCTTGAAGTGCCGTTGTACCACTGGTCAACTGCCATGCAGATGTATCTCTAAGCCATTACGCACGCATATTGAGGAGATGAATCCAAAACACGCAAGCAAAGGAAGTTTCTACAACAACGGTAAATCATACATCAAGGGAGGCCCAAGAAACTTCCTGGTGAATCATCCATTTCTCCTTGACAAACACTCTGCAAGTCATGCGTGCAGCCAGGATTCCGAAGGAGAAGCTGGTGGAAAATCAGTTTACTCTCGACAAAACCCATGTAGATCCCCTTCAACTGTTAAGCAAAACATGCCTGAATTAAATTCGACAGACATGAAGCCTATCATGTCCTCAATGACTGTTTTATTCTGAGGAAACTAACTGCTCGATGATTTTTGTTTGCTGGCATCAGGTTTTGAAGCTAGTGAGGGCAGCATTGGTGACTCGCGGTGCACTCAGCAGCATGCTCTTGCCTCCCAAGAAGTAGCGGCATCACTTCACTACATAACGTGAAGCGGCCGGAAGATGTGAATACGATTCACCGTTCCACGACATTTCAGTAACGCCCAACCTTATCCCCTCCCCTCCTCTCTCGCGACTTAGGAGGCGAAAAGGGCGTCGGCGGTTCTTCCTCTCCCACTTCCCGCCGGCAAGGCCGCGGGTCCTCCTCTCCTCCTTCTGCTGCTTCGGCGGCGGTCGGAGGAGGGGGGACCCCGGTTCTTCGCTTGGGGCGGTGTAGATAGGGTTAGGGTTTGGGTCCAGGGCGTCGGCGCTGAGGTGGTGACGGCGGCGGCGTTTGGAATAAGTCTTCCCCGGCTAAGTTCCCATCTCGACGGTGAGGACTTCGGCTTCGTCTTCGGGGAGCTGGTGGGAAGGTGGTGCTGCCTCTGCGCCGTCGTCCTCCAGGTGGTCGGCGTGGTGTGTGCGGCTTGTGGTGGCCAGGGATCTGTTAATTGTGGTCGGTGTTGTCTCCAGAGGTGGTCTTCGTGCCGGAGGCGGAGGCCATGTCAGGGAGCTTTTGTCCCCTGCCCTCTTCTCCGTCTTCGTAGGGCTTCTCCTGGCCTTACGATGGAGGTGTTGGGGGTGCGGTGGTGCGGTGGTGCGGGTGTGGCGCCGGTCGTTCGCCTCTGCTGCTGCTTGTACAGGAGTTTTGCCTGCTCGGGGTCGTGCTCAGCGCAGGGATGGTGGTTCGTTGGTGGCAGTTCCGGGGCAGGTCGGTGCTTGCAGCGTCTGCTGCTGGATCTGGAGTCGGGAGCGCCGTTGCCGTTGCTCGTTCATCGCTTCAGATTCCGGCGCTCGTCGTCGGATGGCTCTTGCTTCTCAGGCGTAGAGGTGCTCCTTCTCTCAGGTTCGATGGAAGCCTGTTTTCTTCTCCGTCGGTTTGCTGGCGGTGTAGTTTGTCAGGTGATGGAGTGTGTGCTGGTGTTCTTTCTCCGGCAGTGTGTGTGCAAGCTTGTATGTGTGAGTGTTCGTGTATGTTACTTTTTATGAATATATGCAGGTTTTCTCAAAAAAAAAAAGATTCACCGTTCCACCATTAGTTTACTGTTCCGTCCGTGCATGTTTCACACTAGAGATTGTGGCTCTGTTGCTTCCAGTTAGTATCATGCTTCGAGTGCATGTAACCACTTTCCTGCGGTTCACGCAGCATCTATTTTGTTCATGCACATTTCAGGTGCTTCAAATTTCCGTTTTCCTAATATAAGTATCATGTTTTGAGTAAAATGAAACCAGTTGCCTATCACGGCGTTGTAGTTGTTCCAAAGCTTTCTCTCCTTTAATACCCGCAAAAAAAATATAAGACGCACCATCCTTGCTGTATTCTAGACAAAAACTTGCCTGTGGTAAATTGAATTACAAATGTTTGCCTATGATTCAATTGACTACAAAAAAGTGTAGCAGACCATGGTCCCACACTACTGGGATATTTTTTTTATCAAGTGTTGCCTTTTTTCCGAGTATAATAATTTATGAAAACATATAAACTTTACCTAGTCTGTATTGAAACAGTCCTTCGAGATATAAATGTACATCCAAGTGTTTTGAAAACGTCTAAAATTTTGAACCCAGTCTTTTGAGATAATAAAATGATCATATGCCAATTTGATAATTTTCAGCTTGGTTTTGTGTTTAACTTTGTTAAAGATTATTATCACGTACTCCTACGTACAAGCATGTTAAGATTAGTGGTTGTAACGACTGGCATATGGAGCTTGGTGGGCCCTTGACATGCATGCATGCATGCATGCATGTCAAGTTGTGCCGGCGCGCGTGCATGGACGGTAAACGGCATCATGTAACCAGTTGACGGAGATGGAGACTCTTTGGTTGGTCATGTCCAGCACAGTTTGCAACAGATCGTCTCGTGAGGCTGCAGGTTTGACCAACGATAGCTGCTTTGGTGTAGTTTGAAAAACCGAGGTCGAAAAGTAAGAGGCCCAACATGCACGTTTTGATCACCACAACCCTCACGAGAGGAACGCTCTGGAACGGGCCCGTCCTCCTCCTCCAATCCCAGCTGCCCCTCACACCCAAGCCACTGCCGGTGGGGTCACCTTTTTCCTTAGCCCCACTACGCAGTGAGAGAGGGAGAGGCCACCCGCGTTCGCTTGCTTGCTAGTAATATATATCAGCCCTCACCCCTCCCTGTTGCGCCCACGCCACCCAAGCTTTCTCTTCTGTACTCTCTCCTCCTCCCTCGCGCTCAAGGCTCTCAGCCCTAGCCACATGGCCACCGCCGCTGCCCGTCGCCTCCTTTCTGCAACGTGAGATCTCCTGCTGCCTGATGGTAAATATTGATAAGTTGGGTGGTTCCCCAAGCGAAAGCGGAATTGTAGCTAGTAGCAGTTTTCCCTCGTTCAACGAACCGAGGTTTATCGATCTAGTAGGACTTTGAAATCAACAACGAGGTGAATGTTGAAGATCTCTGGCGCTTAGGGATACCTTCAACAGACGTGGACCTGCTGGAAGAACAAGCTATGCCCGAGATGTCGCCTAGAGGGGGGGGGGGGGGGTGAATAGGCGATTAAAACTTTTTCTATTTAGGGGCTTGATAATTGCGGAATAAAACTATGTGTTTAAATTAACAAGGCAACAACCTAAAATTCTAGGTTTACCTAAAGTGCACCAACAACTTATGCTAAACAAGACAAGCAACAAGGAGATAGCTAGATATGAACTTCAAGCATGAAGGCTATCACAATGTAAATTGCATAAGTAAAGCTCGGGTATAGAAATAACCGAGGCACGCGGAGATGAGGATGTATTCCCGAGTTCCTCCTTGTTAAGGGAGTACGTCTCGTTGGAGGGGTGTGAGCTCGCCACAAAAGGCCTACTCAAGATGCCACAAAGGCCTCACCCTATTCTCCGATGAACCTCACCCAAGGGATTGGTTCACCTTTCACTATCGGAATCCTTCGAGGCGGATTCTGGAGCCCTTTACAACTTCTCTTGGGGCACACACCCACAACTTAATTGGGGGCTCCCAAACTCGTGCCGAAGCTTCACAACTCGAAGTCTTCGTGGCACCTCCAAACCGTCTAGGGTACACAATGCACCCAAGAGGCACAAAGCTCTTGGGAACACAATGCACCAAAGAGTAACAAGCTTCAAAACGTCGATCTTCAAGTATCACCGTAGGGAGAGCAACCCGATGCAACAAATGCAAGAGGCAAGAACACACAAAGTGGTCAAGTCCTTCACTCCCAAATTCCAACCAAGCAACAAATGCTTTGGGGGGAATAAGAGAGGAAGAACAAAGGGGATGAACACAAAGCAACCCCAAATCTAGATCCACTAGGTTCCCCTCACTTAGAGGAGAATTTGATTGGTGGAATGGTAGATCTAGATCTCCTCTCTTGAATCCCTAAGTTTGGGCAAAAATCATTGGAGGGATTGAGAGGAATCAAGCTCACAAGGTTAGCAACAATGGAGGAGAGAGGAAAACAAGTGAGCAAGGTGAGCAACCAGCACTTGGGGGAAGAAGGGGGCTATTTATAGCCTCCCCCAAAAACTAGCCGTTGGAAAAACGAGGGGCCGGAAATTCCGGGTTAAAGGGCCGGAATTTCCGGTGCCCCGGAAATTTCCGGAGCAAACCTCCGGTGCAAAGTTCCGGACCCCCACCCGAGAGAAAACGCGAAAATGACTTAGCCAAATTTTCCTTGGGCCGGATATTCCGGACCAAAGACCGGAAATTCCGGACCCCCGGAAATTTCCGAGGAAAAATTCCAGACCCCCTTCAGAGAGAAAAGCCAAAAAGACTTAGCCAAAAAAGCTCAGATGAAAATATGGGCCGAATATTCCGGCCTCAGGGCCGGAATTTCCGCCCACAGAAAACAGCAGAGATTGCAATATGAAAATGGGCATATCTTTTGCATCCGGACTCCGTTTTCGATGATCTTGGTCTCGTTAGACTCGCAACGAAAAGCTCTACAAGATCATGCAGAGAAACATCATTGTACATCATGTGAGGAGGAAATCATAAGGAGAGAGTTTGACCTCTCTTAAAAGAGACAAACCGGAAAAACCTCCAAAATAAAAAACGCAAGAAGGTATTCATGAAATCCGTTTTTGATGAACTAGAGCTTGGTATGGAGATGAACACAAGCTCTAAATTCTCACATGGATAAAAGCCAAATAATAACCAATAAAGATGATTGCATGAATGCAAAGGTTTGTGCTCTCTACGACGATACGATCACGATATACGGTCGAGAGCCCCTCTTGATAGTACGGCTATCTATCCTATAACCCGGTCTCTCACTAAACATCATGAGACCGGTAAAATAGAAACCCTATCAAGATCATACCTTTGCCTTGCGCATTAATCCACTTGAGGTCGACGAAGTCGATCTTCATCTCCTCAAGACGCACCACCTTTCTTGATTGTGCTTCGCTTGGTGAAGATCCACATGATGCTCCCCCATACACCAAGATAGGAGAAGCACCACATAGACAAATCTTCACTTGGCCTTTATCTTCAAATGGTTGGAAAGATCCAAGCATATGACATCTTCTTATTGATCATCTTGAACTTGAACCACACCACTTGACACCGTCCTTCATGAGCTACACGAGATCTTCCTTTTGATGCAAGCTCATGACAAGACACCTAACCCAACATAGATATACCAAGCACATAGATCATGGGTTAGTTCACAAGGCTATATTGACGAGTGCTTACCATACCATGAGATCACATGATCCCTCATGGTACATTACTAGCCTTGTGTGTTGATCAACTTGCACATAGCCTTGATCAACATATAATCTTCTTCTTCCATTAGCCTTGATTCCAACATATGGAGATCAAGCAACGCAAATGAACACATCCTACAATTAGCTCAACACAAATATTAGTCCATAGAGATTGTCATTAATTACCAAAACCATGCATGGGATCAACCATGCACTTTCAATCTCCCCCATTTTGGTAATTGATGACAATCCCTTTTTAAGAGGGTTTATATAATGAATAAAGCATCCTGCAAGACAAACGAGCAAGGATGCAAGGCATTAAAGGCAAATGCAACAAAAGCATAAAACCCAAATTCCCTTAAACCCTCTAAACTTCTCCCCCATTGGCATCGATTGCCGAAATGGGAAGAAAAATTTAGAGAGCCAATATAATATGAGTTCCTCCATAAAGGTGATGGCAATCCCTTTTAATGAAAACTAGAGGAAATCACACTATATTGAGGATCCAAAGATTGCAAAAAGGATGAAATCATTCTAAACATCTCCACAAAGGAGAAAAGCAATCAAAAAGATCCAAAGCGAGAGTTCTAAATAACAACGGAGAAACTCCCCAATGTTCATGCACAAATGAGGAGTGCATAAATATGGTATCCTCACTCCCCCAAAATCATCTAGAACACGCAACAAGTGCAATTGTGCATAATGCAAAAGAAAATCATAACACTTGCACCAAAGATGTGGTTGAGCCATAAAAAGATACCAATTTTAAAAAATCCACCATAAGATAGGCCCAACGGAGATAAAAGGATCTTTTAAAGAAATATGTTCACAAGCTTAGGGATACCAATTGGAAACTAAAACCAATTGAAAATGCCAAAAGCTAGTGAGAACATTTAGCCAATAAAATTCAACATGCTCACCATGGTAAGCATGAAGTCAAAAGATCCAACAAATACATGAGTGTGTAAAGATACCAATAAACATAAGACAAGCACTCACGAGACAAATTTGGAACCACCAAGGAATTATAGATGAAAAACAAGGTGGCTCAAAAGAATTAGGATACCAAATAAAAGGTGACCTCTCTCATATGTATAGGTTTCTAATTGGACAAACCATTGAAGATATACATCCGCAAAGAAACATATACATACGAAATGGTTTGGAAAAAAAAACAAGGTATCCAAAAGGAAGTCATAAATATACAAATGAGATTGTTGCTTAAAAGCATAGCACATAGCTCAAATTTATCTCATTGTACATCAATGAACTTCAAATATATCAAATGCATCACACATATCACTAAGGGAACAAGAGATAGTGGAGATGCTTTGAACTAGGCAACAAGTATCACAAAGGAATAATATCAATTGAAGAAAAGGTTTTTGCAAATTCATCACACATATCACAAAGATATATTAAGTGAAGAAAATAAGCCAAAAACACAACAATTGCACATAAAAGCTTTCATGCCAAAAGGCAACCTACACAAGGTTGAATACTAGAAAAGTATGCATGGGATAGATACTTGTTACCGAGATGACATTGGTGATGAAGATGATGAGAGTTGGTTTGACATCAAAGCTTGACTCCGACAATCACACGGTGAGAACACCTTCCTTATGAATGAGGCAAGCATCCAATGCATCTCCATTGTACCTAAAACAAGATTAGAATACAAAATGGTTCCCAAACTCATTGGGTTCCATAGTAGTTAGATCAACTACAATATATAGGACATACTCCACATAAATATGTGCATATAGATATGAAATTGAATTTCATGCACATCTTAGCCGATTTAGGATTCGGTGGAGCATACCCTATATATTGGATCAAGAAAGATAAGCATGCTAAAATAATATAAATTAGTAACCGAGCATGCAAAAGCTTTCTAGAACCAAAAGAGATACAATTTGGACAAAAACACCAAGTAAACCAAGAAGAGAGCACACAAGAGTGTGACACTAAAGGTTGTCCAAATTATATCAAAATCCAAATCAACATATGATTGAGGAAAAATCAAATCAACAAATAATTGATTCCAAAACACATCAACACATGAAGTGTGATATCAAAAGGAATCAAATCAACACAACAAATGATCAATAAGACACCAATTGAAATAAGATACCAATTAAAACAAAAAATATCAACTAGGAGAAAAGATACCAAGAAGAGGATGATACTTGACCGAAATCAAGTAAAGTAAAATAAGGCAAAAAGGTATCAAACATAAGATAAAGAATCAAATGCCAATTGAGAGGATCAATAATTGATAGATAGAATAGTGTTCTAAATAAAAAGGAATGCTCCCCCAAGATTAATGCATTATCTTAGATATTTGCATTTGAATACAAAATGCATGCACAAGGGATCATTACTCTCCATATTTTATCTAAAACACTAAACACTACCGATTGAAAGATAGGATCCTTGCAAGAGGCAAAGAGGGCAATAAATAGAGCAATTTAAAAGCAAGTGCCAATGTGAAGATGATCTACAAAATCCACCACAATTACTAGAATCACTTGTCATGAACAAGGAGTATATGGAGAAATTTCTCGGTGGTATATAGGAATGATGATCAAGATCAACTTCACAACAAATAGGCATATGGCAAAAGATAAGAGTTAAAGGACCATATTTTGAAGAAGGTTTGTTGGTAGTTTCAATTATTCGAACCAACCGGCAACGCCATGGTTAAAATAAGATGAAACAAATGGTTTCTCACATAATATATGGAAATGGATATTAGAGAAAAACCACACCAAGCAAACTCACGCAAACAAGAACCAAAGGGTAACCACGAAGGAAGATTGGAACTTGTTTGAGCACACATGCCACATAGAAAGGATAATTTAATATATCAAATCTAAGTGGCAAACCTCAAATGTTCACATTTTGTGGGATTGTAATATGCACATAGCTTATTACTCCCCCATAATGTGATAATTCATTTTATTTAAACAAGAGGCAAATAAGACCAACTAGAGAAATTAATGGACATTGTAGAATTTGAATTTCTCATGAAAATGACATACCACATAGTAGCTAGATAATATGAAATATCAAAACTAGGTGGTGTGCCTCATGTACACACATTTTTAGGTTTGTGAGGTGCACAAAGCACATCACTCCCCCAAAATGGGATAGTCCATTAATATCTCAAAGAGCCAAATGAAATCCACACAAGATTCAATAAAGCTCAACACACAAATTACACATACATGATATACAACTATCATACACAACCTTGAATAACAAGACAAGTAGGAAAGTAGCATATCATATACAAGCACATGCTAGGAACAAAACTAACACATGCAAGGGAGCAAGCAACTTTCAATGTATATATGAATTAAATACAAGTTACCACAAGGAGGAAGCATTGGATATGAGATAGATATGTGATAATCCAATTGACGTGGCTTGAGAAATAAAACCATGAAGATCCCTTAATTCTTCAAATAAAAACCAAGTCACCAATGTCCTCCACAATCACCTATTGATCAAGTTGAAGCTTGTTGGTCCCCAACCAAGTTGGGTCCTAAAAGGTTAGTCACAATAGGCTTGGGAACCCAAATGGTGCTTTTCTTGACACCACTTTGAGCTCCCACATATTTGGCAAACACATTGCCAATTCTATCCTTCCCAAGAGAATAAGCATCATCAACTATAATAGGGTTGGATACGGTACCGTTAGTGCATGAAGAAGCAAAATGACCTTTGCCACGGCAAAGGTAGCAACACCGACTCTTCTTCTTCTTAATAGGCTCCTCAACTTGACGATCATTGGCTTGAGTCTTCTTAGGAGGTGGCCGTTGTTCAACTCGTGGTTGAGCACGAGATTGAACAAGAGGCCGCTTCCCTAGTTGCTTCTCACTAAGAGGCTTCTTCTTCATTGGGCAATCCCGAACATGGTGCCCTTCTAGCTTGCACTTGAAGCAAATGATGTTGGCCGGATTCTTGATTTGAACTTGGCCCTTCTTCTTCTTCTCAACCTTGGACTTGCTCTTGTTGTTGGAGGTGAATCCAAGTCCACTCTTGTCATTAGGGGATTGTTGCACACTCAACATGTTGTCAAGTGCACTCTTCCCCTCATGACGCTTTTCCAAGCCTTTCTTTAAAGAAGTGGCTTGGGCCTTGAGCTCTCCTCTTTTCTCTACATGGTTAGTGACAACACAAGTACTAGAGGAGGTAGATGCATCATTGTTAGAGCAACAAGGCAAAGCAAGTAATTCATCACAAGATGTGCCAATATTACGAGTGGATGAACTACTAGGACTAGCACATGGCAATATGGCATTTTTAGTTAAGGTTGTGCTATTATCCACATGAGGCTCAATAGATGTTACCTTTGTAGTGATGGCCTCATGAGCTAACTTTAGACAAGCATAGGATGCAAGAAGTTCATCATTAGAGCTAGATAGCTTTTCATGATTTTCTTCCAACTTCCCATAGGATGCTAGAAGATCATCATTAGAGATAGATAGCTTTTCATGACTTGCTTCCAACTTCTCATACTTGCTAGTTAGCAACTCAAGTTGAGCCCTTAGCTCAACATTCTCCTTCGACATAGATGCTTCACAAGAAATTGAGTTAGTAGCACAAGCATCATTGACATTAGGGATGGAAGAAGAAATCTTAGCAAGCTCTTCATTTAATCTAGCATTTTCATTTTTCGTGACCTTATATTTAGCAATGGCATGGTCACGTTCTTTAATGATTTTAGCAATTATTTCATTATGAGACTCCTCGATAGAATCTAGTTTCTCCTCAAGAGAAGCATGAGTCTCTTGCTCTTCCTCAAGAGCATCTTCTAACGAAGCTTTCTCCATAGCATCATCTCTTTCGATCTTACCCTTTTCTTCAAGGCTTGCTTCCAAGGCCTCAATAGTTTCCCCATGATCAATAAGAGTGCTCATGATTTCAAAGAGGTTAGCTTGGGCACTTTTATTACTAGGAAGGGCTTTAAGAATCATTAGACCTTTATTTTGAAGAAGGGCATTAACCTTTTCGATATCATCTTCTTCATCATTATTATCATCATCATTATCATCATTATTATTATCATTGCTAGAAGAAGATTTATCCATAAGGCAATGAGTGATGGATGAAGAAGAATAATTGATTTTTGAACTACTCAAGTTCAAATCTTGTTCCACAATTAATTGGGTTTCCTCTACTTTAATATTCATGCAAGAGTTAGAGGGAACACAAGCATTTTCATCATGGGAACAAGATAAAGCAAGCATATCATCATTAGATTTATCTAAGCAATTTTTGGATGATATGCAAGGACTATCAACACTAGCATAAATGACATTTATAGTGCTAGAAGAGTTTTGGTCCAAAGATGAGGCATTGCAACAAGATAGAGACAAAAGATCATCAAAGAAGAGCTCACTATCAATATTGCAAAACCTATCACTACTCACCATCACATTGGTTTGTGACTTACCACATTTTGGTGAAGTAGACGAAGACGAGAGCTCGTCACGGCCGGAGGTGGAGGGAGAGTAATAATCCTCAATAGAGTTGGACACTCCATATTTATCTTGAAGCTTTGTCCAAAGCTCATGAGCATCCCGGAGAGGCAAGATTGACTCAAACACTACAACACTCACAAATTTGCAAAACTCATTAGAAGCTAGAGCATCTAGGTATAAGTTTTTCTCATCCTCTAAAGTCTTACTTTCATAATCCTCCGGAGGAGAAAAACCTATATCTAAGATACGCTCAATATTGGGGTCCAAGACCCGTAAGTGACTAAGCATATGAGTTTTCCAAACATTAAAATTTGTGCTATTGAATATAAACATGGAATTGTGCACTAATTCCCTAGACGACATCTTTTACTCTCTAGGCGGTAAAGCCAAACAAGAGAGACGAGGCTCTGATACCAATTGAAAGAACAAGCTATGCCCGAGATGTCGCCTAGAGGGGGGGGGGTGAATAGGCGATTAAAACTTTTTCTATTTAGGGGCTTGATAATTGCGGAATAAAACTATGTGTTTAAATTAACAAGCCAACAACCTAAAATTCTAGGTTTACCTAAAGTGCACCAACAACTTATGCTAAACAAGACAAGCAACAAGGAGATAGCTAGATATGAACTTCAAGCACGAAGGCTATCACAATGTAAATTGCATAAGTAAAGCTCGGGTATAGAAATAACCGAGGCACGCGGAGACGAGGATGTATTCCCGAGTTCCTCCTTGTTAAGGGAGTACGTCTCGTTGGAGGGGTGTGAGCTCGCCACAAAAGGCCTACTCAAGATGCCACAAAGGCCTCACCCTATTCTCCGATGAACCTCACCCAAGGGATTGGTTCACCTTTCACTATCGGAATAAGAGAGGAAGAACAAAGGGGATGAACACAAAGCAACCCCAAATCTAGATCCACTAGGTTCCCCTCACTTAGAGGGGATTTTGATTGGTGGAATGGTAGATCTAGATCTCCTCTCTTGAATCCCTAAGTTTGGGCAAGAATTATTGGAGGGATTAAGAGGAATCAAGCTCACAAGGTTAGCAACAATGGAGGAGAGAGGAAAACAAGTGACCAAGGTGAGCAACCAGCCCTTGGGGGAAGAAGGGGGCTATTTATAGCCTCCCCCAAAAACTAGCCGTTGGAAAAACGAGGGGCCGGAAATTCCGGGTTAAAGGGCCGGAAATTCCGGCCGGGGGCCGGAATTTCCGGTGCCCCGGAAATTTCCGGAGCAAACCTCCGGTGCAAAGTTCCGGACCCCCACCCGAGAGAAAACGCGAAAATGACTTAGCCAAATTTTCCTTGGACCGGATATTCCGGACCAAAGACCGGAAATTCCGGACCCCCGGCCCGGAAATTTCCGAGGCAAAATTCCAGACCCCCTCCAGAGAGAAAAGCCAAAAAGACTTAGCCAAAAAAGCTCAGATGAAAATATGGGCCGGATATTCCGGTGCAACGGTCAGAACTTCCGAGGGCCGGAATTTCCGGCCCACAGAAAACAGCAGAAATTGCAATATGAAAATGGACATATCTTTTGCATCCGGACTCCGTTTTCGATGATCTTGGGCTCGTTAGACTCGCAACGAAAAGCTCTACAAGATCATGCAGAGAAACATCATTGTACATCATGTGAGGAGGAAATCATAAGGAGAGAGTTTGACCTCTATTAAAAGAGACAAACCGAAAAAACCTTCAAAATAAAAAACGCAAGAAGGTATTCATGAAATCCGTTTTTGATGAACTAGAGCTTGGTATGGAGATGAACACAAGCTCTAAATTCTCACATGGATAAAAGCCAAATAAGAACCAATAAAGATGATTGCATGGATGCAAAGGTTTGTGCTCTCTACGACGATACGATCACGATATACGGTCGAGAGCCCCTCTTGATAGTACGGCTATCTATCCTATAACCCGGTCTCTCACTAAACATCATGAGACCGGTAAAATAGAAACCCTATCAAGATCATATCTTTGCCTTGCGCATTAATCCACTTGAGGTCGACGAAGTCGATCTTCATCTCCTCAAGACGCACCACCTTTCTTGATTGTGCTTCGCTTGGTGAAGATCCACATGATGCTCCCCCATACACCAAGATAGGAGAAGCACCACATAGACAAATCTTCACTTGGCCTTTATCTTCAAATGGTTGGCAAGATCCAAGCATATGACATCTTCTTATTGATCATCTTGAACTTGAACCACACCACTTGACACCGTCCTTCATGAGCTACACGAGATCTTCCTTTTGATGCAAGCTCATGACAAGACACCTAACCCAACATAGATATACCAAGCACATAGATCATGGGTTAGTTCACAAGGCTATATTGACGAGTGCTTACCATACCATGAGATCACATGATCCCTCATGGTACATTACTAGCCTTGTGTGTTGATCAACTTGCACATAGCCTTGATCAACATATAATCGTCTTCTTCCATTAGCCTTGATTCCAACATATGGAGATCAAGCAACGCAAATAAACACATCCTACAATTAGCTCAACACAAATATTAGTCCATAGAGATTGTCATTAATTACCAAAACCATGCATGGGATCAACCATGCACTTTCACCTGCACACACTCAACCAAATACTTTGTCCCCAACGGCGGAGAGTGATCGGTTGTGGTTTAGGGGGGTTTTGTCGTTCTCTCCACAGGGATCAAAATCTTATTGGTGCTTTTCCTTTCCAGAAGCTTGGCACAACGAAAAGGTGGGTTGGTGTTTTACGGATCTAGGCTAGTTCTTGCGGATCAAGCAACAGAAAATAAAAGCGGTGACAGCAAAGGGGAGGCTAAGGAAGATCTCGCGGACAGCAAAGGGGAGGCTAAGGAAGAGTGGATCGTCAAACATAACAAAAACTCAAAACTTCAGCAAGGTGGAGGCTAAGGAAGAATCAACAAACACATAACATGAACAGCATCAAAGGGGGGCTAAGGAATAGTTCACAGGCAACAAAGTCACAGCACGATTACTAAGTTCACACAAACAGAGCGATTCAGAGAGTTACAGAGAGTTTTCACCGAAGGGGTTGGAGAGGATCGAATCAGTTCGTCGCGGCGGCAGCAGAGGAAGCAGAGGCGGGAGGCTAAGGAAGATACAGACGAAGTAGAAGCAAGGAAGTAGACAGGGACATATACGGATCAAGGGCTTCTTCTTTCCTCTCGTTCCTCACGGATCGTCTTTGCCATGCTTCTCCAAAGTTCTTCCTAGTTCTTCGGTTCTTGATCTGGGTGGAGTGGTTGGTTGGATCTTGGATCTGGTGGATGCGGTGGAGTGGTTCTCCTGGATGCCGAGAGCTCTTCTTCTTGGACAAGGAAGCCGCTTTATAGGCGCTGCGGAAGTGGCGAGGGCCGCGGTCGATGGCGTGGTTGGTGGCAAGGCGGGAACTTCCGCCGTCGCTTTTCAGCTTTTTTGCCCGGACGCACATGGTCTGCTCCCTACTTTATCACCTTTTTGACTCTTCTGGTTTCTTCTCCTCCAAGTTGATCGATTCCCTCCTTGCTGATTCAAACGCGTGCGCAGCGCAAGGGAGATACGCTCGAATACTTCTCTTCTGGCTTCGAGAGGTCCTGGCTTCGAGAGGTTCTGGCTTCGAGAGGTGGCACCCTCGCGAGGCATTCATCCTCGCCAAGCGAAACCCTCGCGAAGCACATCTCGCGAGGCGTCCGTTGTCTTTTGGCGCGAAGTATCTGCCCTCTTGAAGTAGCGTCAGGAACATGCCTCGAGAGGCGAATTGCCTTGAGAGGGATCCTCCTGAAGCTTTTCTCTCTACAAGCGTTGGAGATGAAGAAATATGTGCCTTGGCGCACTGATCTGCAAAAAGTGGATAACTGATGTAAAAAGCATTTAAAATCTTGACTGAACTTCCCAAATATGAGCAAGATTTGGGATTTTGGACGTCGAAAAGATGTGCATAATTCAGAGTGATCAAACCCCCAGACCCAAACCTTTGCTTGTCCCCAAGTAAAGCAGATATGATGAAAACAGTGCTCAACTTCTGCATACACAGCAGTTCATACATATTGGATTCAAAGCAGTTTCTGCATACCTGGTTGCAATCTCTAGTTCAGAGTCAAGTTTCAATTAACAACTTTTATATATGTCTCAGTTCAGATACTTTTCGATTACCTAGATAAGACATTTGGCAGGGAAATCAAATGAAGTGATCCATGAAATAGCCATGAGTGTTAAGTAAATGCAAAGTCAGTGCTTCACCTACTACCGTTCCCGAGAACATAGTAGGCTAATGCAAAAATTAAAGATGGGTTAGGATCATTGTTACTTGTCAGATTCTTTCAGTTAGTGCTTCACAGGTTACAATCCCGAGATCATAACTGCTAATGCAAAAATTTGCTTTCAAATTACTATCAGAACTTCAGGTTAGTGCTTCACAGGTTACAATCCCGAGATCATAACTGCTAATGCAAAAATTTGCTTTCAAATTACTTGCTTCAAGTTAGTTTCACTGTTAGTGCTTCACATACCACCATCCCGAGATACTGGTAGCTAATGCAGAAATGCAGTTAAAACATGGCTCTTCGAGGATCAACTTATTCAATTTCAGAGCCACTTGCATTATGAAGGTATTCCAACAGATCTGAGCAGAGACATATATAAACTCTGTTTTGATACATGATTCTAACACAAGAGTTTGCAAGCCTTATAGACAAAAACACTGCAAGATTCTCAATAGCATGAAAGATTGTTTAGGCAAAATTAAGCACTCCAAGAAACTTTTAATCGACAAGCAACTTCGAAAATATAGCCAAGAATAGATAGAAAATTAGTAATCATGGCATAGCAATGATATTTATGGTGTAACAGGATTTGTGAATTGGAATGTGTTCACCTGGTTTAAGGGTCGAATCCTCGAGAAGCATTCCTCTTGAAGCATAAAGCCCTCGCGAGGCCTTTTTCCTCGCGAAGCATCAAGCCTTCGAGAAGCTTCCTCTTGAAGCAGAATCCCTCGAGAGGCCTTTTTCCTCGCGAAGCGACTTTCTACTCCTTGCTTGCAGGGATCTCTGCCAACCCACTTTACTCTCTTTTATTCAACAATCTGAAAGACAAAACAACAAACAAAAAGGAAAAGGAACACACAAAACAAAAATAACTCTTGAAGGGAAATAATATATAAAAAGGATATCAGGCTGCCTCCCGATGAGCGCTTGTTTAAGGTCACGAGCCTGACCGTAGCTTCTTCTCACTGCTTCATAGCTTCAGAGGATGGATTGGGAACATCCTCTGACTCGTCATTCTCGCGTTCTTCGGGATCTTCAATGTCAATCTTCTCTCCTGCTAGGTAATGCTTCAGTCTTTGACCATTTACCTTGAAGGTACCTGGTGATGGGGTCTGGACTTCGAAAGCACCATTTACCAAGTACTTCTTCACTATGCAAGGACCAAACCATCTTGACTTGAATTTTCCAGCAAACAAATGCAACTTGGAGTCATACACCAATACTTGCTGTCCAATGCTGAACTCCTTCCTGAGGATATGTTTGTCATGCCATTTCTTGGTCTTCTCCTTGTAAATCTTGGAACTCTCATATGCATCATGCCTCAGCTCTTCAAGCTCACACATCTGCAGTTTCCTTGCACTTCCAGCTTTCTTCATGTCGAGGTTTAGTTTCCTGATAGCCCATTGAGCTCTGTGCTCTAACTCGACAGGCAAATGGCATGCTTTACCATATACAAGCCTGAAGGGTGACATTCCAATAGGTGTCTTGTATCCAGTTCTGTATGCCCACAAGGTATCAGGCAATTTCAGGGACCAATCTGCTCTGGACTTGGACACAACCTTTTCAAGGATCTGCTTAATTTCTCTATTGGATAACTCAACTTGTCCATTGGCTTGAGGATGGTAGGGTGTAGTAACTCTGTGATTCTTCACACCATACTTGCTCAACAGCTTCTCTAGCTGTTCATTGTTGAAGTGGGCTCCTCCATCACTGATCACAACTCTGGGAACTCCAAATCTGGGGAAAATTACAGTTTTGAACAGCTTGCAGACTGACTTGGAATCTGCACTGACAGTTGGTACCGCTTCAACCCATTTGGACACATAGTCCACTGCTACAAGGATATACTTGAAGCCTCGAGAGGAGGGTAAAGGTCCAACAAAATCAACTCCCCATACATCAAACAGTTCAACTTCAAGAATGCCTTGCTGAGGCATTTCATTCCTTCTCGAGATTTTCCCAGTTCTCTGGCAGGGATCACACTGCTTGACAAAATCATGAACATCTTTGAACAGGCTGGGCCAATAAAATCCAGCTTGAAGGATCTTTGCTTGAGTTTTCATTACTCCAGCATGGCCTCCATACATGCCAGAATGACATTGGAACATCACATCATGAGTTTCTTCAGAGGGCACACATCTCCTCACTATACCATCTGCACAATGCTTGTAGAGGAATGGTTCATCCCAGTAATAGCTCTTGGCTTCATGCATGAATTTCTTTTTCTGCTGGTAGGACAAATCAGCTGGCATAATTTTACACTCTAGGTAATTCACAATGTCAGCATACCATGGAGTCTTGGCTTCTCGCGAGACATCGATCCTCGCGAGGTATCCCTCACGAAGCATTTCCTCGAGAAGCACATCTCGCGAAGCATCTCCTCGCGAAGCTTGAAGAGTTAGATCGTCCTGAGGCCTCCCTCGCGAGGCTTCAAGGAGCCCTCGCGAGGCATTTACTCCCATCAGTTGCTCTCCAGGGATGCTGTCTTCTATTTTTCTAGTTTCAGAGCAACTTATTCTTGACAAATGATCAGCTACCACATTCTCAGAGCCTTTCTTATCCTTGATCTCAATATCAAACTCTTGAAGCAGGAGAATCCATCTGATTAGCCTGGGCTTGGCATCCTTCTTGCTGACAAGATATCTTATTGCTGCATGATCAGTGAAGACAGTACATTTTTGCCCAACTAGATAAGGTCTGAACTTGTCAAATGCGAATACCACTGCAAGCAATTCTTTTTCAGTAGTGGAGTAATTGATCTGAGAATCATCAAGAGTTTTGCTGGCATAGTGGATCACATGCTGAGCTTTCCCTTTTCTCTGGCCCAGAACTGCTCCAACTGCAAAATCACTTGCATCACACATCAACTCAAAGGGTAGGGTCCAATCTGGAGGCTGCACAATTGGAGCAGAAATAAGAGCTTGCTTCAACTGGTTAAAGGCCTTCAGACAAGCTTCATCAAAGTGGAATTTGACATCTTGACTGAGCAGTTTGGTTAGAGGCTTTGCAATGCTAGAGAAATCCTTAATGAATCTCCTGTAAAATCCAGCATGTCCAAGGAAACTCTGTATTCCTTTTACATTTTCAGGGGGTGGTAACTTAGCAATCACATCAACTTTTGATTTATCCACTTCAATGCCTCTAGAGGATATCAGGTGTCCAAGCACAATACCTTCAGTGACTAAGAAGTGGCATTTCTCCCAGTTCAATATCAAGTTCTGCTCTGAGCATCTATGCAGGACTGCTGCCAGGTTCTTCAAGCAGGTGACAAAATCTTTTCCATAGACAGTGAAATCATCCATGAAAACTTCCATAATTTTCTCAATATAGTCAGAGAATATTGACGTCATGCACCTCTGGAAGGTTCCTGGGGCATTACACAGACCAAATGGCAATCTTTTGTATGCAAATGTTCCATATGGACATGTGAATGTAGTTTTTTCTTGATCTGCTGGATGGATGGGAATCTGAAGAAATCCAGAGTATCCATCAAGGTAACAATAGAATTCTTGCCCTGCTAACCTCTCCAACATCTGGTCCATAAATGGCAAAGGGAAATGATCCTTCCTAGTTGCCTTGTTCAATTTCCTGAAATCATTGACCATTCTCCATCCAGTAACTGGTCTTGTGGTCATCAATTTTCCTTCTTCATTTTCAACCACTGTATAGCCTCCTTTCTTGGGCACTATGTGGATAGGACTCACCCACTCGCTGTCAGAGATGGGGTAGATCATGCCTGCTTGTAGGAGTTTCAGAACTTCCTTTTTTACTACTTCTTGCAGGGCAGGGTTTAATCTCCTTTGGCCTTCTCTGGAGGGGGTGCTATCCTCTTCAAGATATATCCTATGAGAGCAGACCTTCTCATCGATTCCCTTGATGTCATCAATGGAATATCCAATGACATTCTTGTATAGTCTGAGAACTGACAATAGGCTGTGCTCCTGTTCATCATCAAGTGCAGAGCTGATTATCACAGGGTGAATTTTTTCTTCCTCTAGAAACAGATACTTCAGGTGAGCAGGCAACTCCTTCAACTCAATAATAGATTTATGAGACTGCTGAGGAGATTCTCTCCAGGGTTCTGCTTCCTCGAGATTTCCCTCGCGAGGCATTTCTCCTCGCGAAGCTTGAAGAGGCTCTCGCGAGGCATTTTGCCGGACCTCGCGAAACATTTCTCTTGAGGTATTTTCTGCACTTCCAGAATTTTCATTACAAAGAGTGATTCCAAACAACTCTTGAAAATTAGGACTATCAGCTGTCACAAAGACTTGCACTTCAGGCTCTTGGGGTTGCATTTGCTGCTGAGATTCAATTACACTCTTGTCGACGACATCCATGGCATGGCATTGTTCAAGCATGTTTGGCAGGTGGGATGCATGCTTCATGTTAAACTCTGCTTGTTCAGAACCAAATTGCAACTTCAGGGTCCCTTCACATCAATTATGGCTCCAGCTGTGGCTAAGAAAGGTCTGTCAAGAATCATTGACTCTGAGTTGTCTTCCATTTCTAACACAACAAAATCCACTGGATAAGAAAATTTCCAACTTGGACTGGCACATCTTCAAGAATTCCAGTTGGTTTTCTCAGTGTTCTGTCAGCAAGCTGCAGTGTCATAGAGGTGGGCTTCGGCAAGCCTAGCTGCAGCATCTGACTGGCAGCTTGGGGTAACACACTGACTGAGGAACCTAAATCATAGAGAGCTGTGAAGGTTCTTTTTCCAACCACACAGGGGATACTGAAACTCCCTGGGTCTCCTAACTTCTTGGGCAAGTTGTTTTGGATAACTGCACTGCATTCTTCTGTCAAAGCAACTATCTCAGGATCTTCTATACTTCTTTTCTTGGTTATCAGGTCCTTGAAGAATTTGGCATACAGAGGGATGTGCAACACTGCATCAAGGATGGGGATTGTTATTTGCACTTCCTTCATTGTCTCTAGGAACTTGGCATACTGCTTTTCTTCCTTAGTTTTTTCCAATCTTGAAGGGAATGGGATCTTCTGAACTAAAGGCTTCTCAACCCTTGGTACTGCTGCTGGTTCTACTGGTATTACAGGCTCTTGAGGAGGATCCCTCGAGAGGCTTTCCTCTCGAGGCAAATTTTCCTCGCGAGGCAAATTTTCCTCGCGAGGCCTCCTTGGTGGGGCTACATAGGTGACAGTTGGAGGTGTCTTCAGAATGGGTTCAGTGTTTAATCCACTTCTAGTGGTGACAGCCTCTACTGCTTCGGTAGTTGTAATTGCACCACATTGCTTAGGGTTCTTCTCTACCTGAGCAGGTAGTTTGTTCTCTGGCTGATTTCCCTGGGTATTGGAGATTCCAGCTGTAAGCTGCTGCATTGTCTTGTAAAATAATTCAGACTGCATCTTCATTGTTTCTTGCATTCCACTGAACATTTCTTTTTGCAAACGCATCATTTCACTAATTTCAGACTGGCTACTGCTTGAAGAGGCATTTTGCTGGGTTGCTTGGTGAGGATGCTGCTGTGGCTGCTGCATATGGCCTTGAGGTCTGAAATTCTGCTGAGATGTTGAGGCATAGTTATGTGGAGCTGCTTGAGGGTAACTTTGTGGGGTTGCATTCTTGTAGGACAGGTTTGGATGATGTCTCCAGGAGGGGTTGTAGCTCTGAGAAAAGGGACCTTGATTCTGAGTGTAATTCACTTCTGCCACTTGAGATTCACTGGCACTGAAATAGGGACACTCCTGAGGCGAATGACCTTCAATTCCACAAATCTGGCAGGGTGCTGAAACTGAACTTACTGGCACAAGGGCTTTTCCATTCTTTTCCAACATAAGCTGAGATATTTGACTGGTCAGGCTATCAAGCTTTGCTTCAAGGGCTTCTGGGCTTCCATGTTGCATAACTAGTGGCTGAGGAGGCTGCATTGCTCTTTCATTTGTCCAGGAGAAATTGTGTGAAGCCATGCTCTCAATCAATTCAAAAGCTTCATCCAGGGTCTTGTTCATTATACCTCCTCCAGCAGCAGAATCTACAAAGGATCTGGTCTGATCTGTTAGACCCTTGTAGAATGTCTGCAGAATTAGCCACTGCTCTTGCCATGGTTAGGACACATTCTAATCAGGCCTTGGTACCTCTGCCAGGCATCATATAAACTTTCTCCTTGGTATTGCACAAATCTGGTAATTTTGTCTCTGCAATCGGCTGCTTTGGTGGGGGGAAAGTATTTCTCAAAGAAAGTTTGCACCAGATGTTTCCAAGTGTCCCTAGCATGAGTAGGCAAGGCATGGAACCATAACTTAGCACTTCCTGACAGGGAAAAAGGGAATAGCTGCATCCTAATGGCTTCAGGAGGCACACCATTGTGCTTGAGGGTGTTATAGTACTCCAAGAAATTTCTGATATGTTCATGAGGACTCTCCAAGGCAGAACCTTTGAAGGGATTGTGCTGAACCATACTGATTAGTGCTGGCTTGATCTCCCAGTTGTTTGCCTGGATGGCAGGCATTACAACATCTGTATTTGCCAGCTGATCCTTGGGAATCCATAAATCTCTCAACTTTTGGTCACCCATGCTAATAACTGACTGTCTCTCCTCTGGGTCTTCTACGGAGGACACTGATGCTACTCTTCTTCTTGCAAGAAAAGTTCTTTCTGGCTCTAGATCAAATGGGGCTAAAGGTGAATCTTCAGATGTATGCATACACGAGCTCTCCAACCTGCACAAAGGGGATCATGTTTCCACTGCACACACGCACAGACAAGAACTTTATCAAGGGTTAGTGAACTAAATCCCCTAATAACCGTTCTAAATGCAAGATTAAGAGACTAAGAGTAACAAAGCAAACAGATTTATCACGGAGGTGAACTACGAGGAAAGAAACACAACCAAGACTACTATACTCTGAAAAGCAATCAATATTTGATCCCCGGCAACGGCGCCAGTTTTGATCGGTTGTGGTTTAGGGGGGTTTTTGTCGTTCTCTCCACAGGGATCAAAATCTTATTGGTGCTTTTCCTTTCCAGAAGCTTGGCACAACGAAAAGGTGGGTTGGTGTTTTACGGATCTAGGCTAGTTCTTGCGGATCAGGCAACAGAAAATACAAACGGTGACAGCAAAGGGGAGGCTAAGGAAGATCTCGCAGACAGCAAAGGGGAGGCTAAGGAAGAGGGGATCGTCAAACATAACAAAAACTCAAAACTTCAGCAAGGTGGAGGCTAAGGAAGAATCAACAAACACATAACATGAACAACAGCAAAGGGGGGCTAAGGAAGAGTTCACAAGCAACAAAGTCGCAGCACGATTACTAAGTTCACACAAACAGAGCGATTCAGAGAGTTACAGAGAGTTTTCACCGAAGGGGTTGGAGAGGATCGAATCAGTTCGTCGCGGCGGCAGCAGAGGCGGGAGGCTAAGGAAGATACATACGAAGTAGAAGCAAGGAAGTAGACAGGGACAGATACGGATCAAGGGCTTCTTCTTTCCTCTCGTTCCTCGCGGATCGTCTTCGCCATGCTTCTCCAAAGTTCTTCCTAGTTCTTCGGTTCTTGATCTGGGTGGAGTGGTTGGTTGGATCTTGGATCTGGTGGATGCGGTGGAGTGGTTCTCCTGGATGCCGAGAGCTCTTCTTCTTGGACAAGGAAGCCGCTTTATAGGCGCTGCGGAAGTGGCGAGGGCCGCGGTCGATGGCGTGGTTGGTGGCGAGGCGGGAACTTCCGCCGTCGCTTTTCAGCTTTTTTGCCCGGACGCACATGGTCTGCTCCCTACTTTATCACCTTTTTGACTCTTCTGGTTTCTTCTCCTCCAAGTTGATCGATTCCCTCCTTGCTGATTCAAACGCGTGCGCAGCGCAAGGGAGATACGCTCGCATACTTCTCTTCTGGCTTCGAGAGGTCCTGGCTTCGGAGGTTCTGGCTTCGAGGGGTGGCACCCTCGCGAGGCATTCATCCTCGCCAAGCAAAACCCTCGCGAAGCACATCTCGCGAGGCGTCCGTTGTCTTTTGGCGCAAAGTGTCTGCCCTCTTGAAGTAGCGTCAGGAACATGCCTCGAGAGGCGAATTGCCTCGAGAGGGATCCTCCTGAAGCTTTTCTCTCTACAAGCGTTGGAGATGAAGAAATATGTGCCTTGGCGCACTGATCTGCAAAAAGTGGATAACTGATGTAAAAAGTATTTAAAATCTTGACTGAACTTCCCAAATATGAGCAAGATTTGGGATTTTGGACGTCGAAAAGATGTGCATAATTCAGAGTGATCAGAGAGGTTGTCAATCTCTCCGGTCTCGCAGAACACAAAGCGGTTAATTGTATGATGAAATAGATAAAATATGAAAAGTGACCAGAGGAGTAATGATGATTAAAAGCAAGTAAATAAGGTTGTAAACAATGTAAAAAGATGGACCGGGGGCCATGGGTTCACTAGTGGAGTCTCTCAAGTAAATAAAATATGCATGTGATGGGTGAACGAATTACAGCTAGGCAATTGACAAGATCATGATACAAACCCAATTTAGCTATGACAAAAAGGACATGATAATATTTATGGAGGCATCACGACAAGGAACAAAGACCGTTGAGTCCAACTGCGTCTTTGTCTAAAAAGTCCACCGTGGGATCGCTATCCAGCCTGTCACCCAACGGTATTAAGTTGCAAGCAAAAGACAATTGCATTGAGTAAAGTGCATGATGTAAGCAATACTAATATCAAAATAGACATTAACACCGCTGTTTTACCCTTAGTAGCAACATCACACCCTCGCCCTTAGACGTTTCTGTCACTCGTGCCCAGGAACAAAAGGGGGCATGAACCCACTATCCAGCATAAATACCCTCTCTTGGAGATATACACAATCAATTGGCCAAAGTAACTACGCACATCGGAGAGCATGCAAAAACATAAATTACTCATATAAGAATCATGCACAATCTGAACATAACTTCATAATCCATCAGATCCCAGCAAACACATCACATAGCATTACAATAATCGATCTTGATCATGTTAGGCAGCTCACAAGATCATAACACATGAAGCACAAGAGAGAGAGACTACCAACTAGCTACTGTCATGGACCCGTAGTCCAAGGTGAGACTACTCACAAATCATTCCGGAGGAAGGCATGGCAATGAAGAGCCCTCTGGGATCGATCTCCACTCCGGCAGAGTGCCGGGATCAGCTTCAGATTCGACCCCGAACTAGGGTTTTCGGTGACGGCGCGTCGGGGTTGAGTTTCTGGAAAATAATGGCCCCCTCCTCGGTTTTAGGTCAAAAGGGATTTTATAGGCATCGCAGGGGGGCGAGGCGATGCCTAGAGGGCAGGGGCGGGCCCCACCCATGGGTCAAGGGGGCCGCGGCCGCCACCCGCCCCTGGCCCCTGGGTGGCCCCCAGGTCACCATTTGGTCCACGTGTGTCTTCCGTCGCATAAAAAATCTCCGTAAATTTTGAGGGCAATCCGACGATATTTCTTGTTGTGACTTTTCTGAAATACAAAAACAGCAAAAACTGGGAACTGGCACTGTGCATCTTGTCTATAGGTTAGTCCGACAAAATGCATAAAAATGATATAAATGACAGGAAAAACATGTGACAATATCACAAAACTAGCATGGATCACTCAGAAATTATAGATACGTTTGAGACGTATCACTGCCTGCCCCTAGCCCTTCCTCTCCACCTTCTCCTCTCCCTAGCTCCTTCCTTATACCTAACAGGTAACCGGATCTTCTTTCTTTTTTACTTGCAGGGCACCGGCCGTCGTCGCCGGAGCGAAGAGCCTCCTCGGGTTATCACCCGACGACCCTTCCCTCCCTTCTCCTCTTTCTCGCTCGCACGAGCTACCCCTCACCTTCCCGTCCCTTCCCTCCCCTTCCAGGGCGCCGCCGACCACCACCGCCGCCGGCGCAGCGACCGGAGCCGCCATTTGAGTCCTAGGTCGTGAATGAATGGGAAGTTCAGCTAGTTTATACTAAACACTTTTATTTTTTTATATTATTTTGTCTCTAAATAGAAAATATTGATACAACTTTTAACATATAAATTTGAATATATTTACTATATGTATCTAAGAATATTAAATATGTCTGATATTATAACTTGAATTTAAATGTTATAAAATACAAACATGTCAATGCTAAAGAGGAACTCTATTTTGTGTTATTCCAATACAATTCTGTTGTTTTCTAAATTTATTTTGAGACATTTTATTTTGTTAGAATCATATGCAATCTACTTAAGTGATAAAAGAAGACAAAATCACATTTATCTCTAGAATAATTTGTGCACTCACATATACTATCGTATCCTTATGTTTGTATGTTCCATATTTCTTTGTATATTTCATGATATTGATATGATGTCTTTCAATGTATGAGTTTAGTAAATATCCTAATACAATTTTGTAGAGTAGTTTCTAGATTTAATGAGGCGATAACGTGTTTATCCTTAAGTTATGCTCTTATCTTTGCTAGTTGTTATCGCACGTGTCATCAAATCTGGATTCATGTCTTCATGCAGTTTTGATGATCATAAATGTGTGCTCCATCCAGCTCCACCCATTCTAAGTCCAAGGTTAATAAAATGAAGAGGGAGGGGCGGAGTCTCCGGGATGGTGGGTTTGAGCTGCTTCTTGAATTTGCTGACCTGGTCCTGCATAGTTTGGATGTTGCCCATCCAAAGCATGTAGGCGGAAGAGGCCGCCCAAGACGACCGGGTGCGGCAGCGCGACAACCGTTCACTCTAGCACTACTAGGAAACAGCCTAGTAGTGGCGCACCTTATAGACCTTTTATGGCGCATCCGCGAAATAGAAGGTGCGCCACAGAAATATATCTGTGGCGCATATGTCGCCCGTGCGCCACAGAAATTCATGCGCCACAGAAACCACGAACGGTGCGCCACGGAATATATCATCCGTATTTTCATTTTTCTGCTGCCGTACAAATACTGGTATATTATAGAAAATACAGATATATCATTACAGGAAAAAACTAGTATATTATAGAAAATACAGATATATCACATTACAGGAAATTCATATTCCAATATTATATAGAGAGAAATATTTGATAAATCAGTACAAATACACAATTTCCAATCATAGTTCATCGATCATATTATTACACAAAGTTGATCACAATCATAGTTCATCGATCATATTATTACATATCCAGTAGCTAAAACATGAAGCTTAGCTAATTTCAACATGAACCTTCTGATTCATCGACCTGTACTGAGTCGACGGCGGCGCTACGCATCCAAAGAGAAGGAACCCTCACAGGGTCATAGCTCACGTGAGCAGGAACCCTCTGAAGAAACGACCACCTACCGTCATACTGCCTAACCAGCAGATACATGTATCGACGGACGTGCTCGTCCTCCTCCCTAATACGGCGACGTACCTCCTCCTCGGGGGCCGGCTCCCTCTGCACCGAGCATGGCCCACGCGACTGCCACCATAGAAGATCAGGGTCGACGACGTCACCCCGGATTTCTCACCAAGCTGCTCGTCCCGGAAGGTAGCACCTCCCAGTGCCAGCCCGGTGGAGCCCAGTCCCGCACATCGCCCTCTGGTCCAACATGGACATCGTCACCGAGAACACCTAAGTAAAAAATGCTTAAGTCAAAATTTTGTTACAAAAGTAATATTAAAATTTACGAAATGCGAGAAGTTAACAATGGAAAGCCTCATATATCATTGCCGTGCAAAACAAGGCAAAAAGAGTGTCTACAAGACCATGTATTAATACAAACACTCCAATTGTATATACTACAAGGCATTGTAAACACTCTCCTTGCCTTTACCGTGGCATAGTTTAAATCATCGGCTTTGTCAATTCATAGAGAAGAAACAAAAAGATTCGAGTTTATGCCTCATACATAGATTGGAAGAAAAAGACAAAACAAAATAAAAATGACTTAAATTTGTGCCTCATACTTAGGTCGGACACACAAGTAGACCTGCAGGATCCTCGGCAATTCATCATTGTGTCACCCAAATCCAGTGGCTGGATTCAACCTACCTGAGGGCTTGTGTTTCCAACAGCATCGTTGTATTGTCTTTATTCACCGACCTACAGGAGGTGGATCCAATGGCTGGCCGGTGAACAAAGACAACACAATAATGCCAGGGAACATGCCAGCAGGTAGGCTAAATCCAGCCATTGGGTTCGGTGACAAAGGTAGACGCTCGTTGTGTGCCGTTCGCTGCAGGGAGGCTAAAATGCCTAGTGTCACAACATTTTAATCATCGGCTTTCGAAGAAAAATAATTTTGGATTTGTGCCTCATATTTAGATTGGACACACATTGATCAGGTACGGGGCAAGCGGACCAAGTAAAAGTATGCACAAGATGTTTATTTGTGCATATCACAAGGTCCGCTAGCACCTACCTGATTAAAATAGTGTGCCACACAACATTTTAATTATCGGCTTTAGAAAAAAAGAAAAAACAAAAATAAAGCATGCATAACACAATAAAGATAACACCACTGTGAAATATGAACACAATAAAGGTACCCCATATGTCCCTTTTTTAACAAAGTCATGCCAAAATTTACGAAAAATTTCAGCATGACCTTTGCTAAAAAAAGGATATATGGAGAGTACCCGAATTTGCCGGAACGGAAGTTAATCGACATTCCGGCAATCTCAAGGGCCTCTCGGGGTACCTGCAATCATTTCACAAAAAATCTACATCGGCCGACATCTCCACGACACGATGGTCGGAGCACAAACAACCACAACTAATTAATTTAACCACAAAACTAACCTAATTTTAACTAACCTACACTAACTATTAATTTGACCACAAAACAGTAGCTAAAACTAACTAACTAATCTAAAACAGTGGATAAACCTAAATAATCAAAAAACTAACTAACTAATCTAAAACAGTAGCTAAAAAAGTAGGTAAAACTAACCTAAAACTAACTAACTAATCTAAAACAGTAGCTAAAACTAACTAACTAATCTAAAACAGTAGCTAAAACTAACTAACTATTAATTTGACCACAAAAAACAGTAGCTAAAATTAACCTAAAACATTAGCTAAACCTAAATTTTCCCTTTGTGGAATTTTCACAAACACCTTGCTTGCAAGGGAGAGGATGGAGGAGCAGGAAGAAATGGCAAGGAGCCAAAGGAGGAAGAGAAGGGGAGGGTCGGTGCTCACCGCAGGGAGAGGGGGGGGAGGAGGAGGGTCGGTGCTCACCGGCCGCAGGGAGAGGAGGGGGAGGAGGAGGGGACGGCGGAAGCGGGCGCAAGGACGGCCGACCGTGGAAGGGATGGAAGATGAGCAGCACCTCGGGGAGGGGATGGAGAGGAGCAGCACCTCGGGGATGCATGGGATGGAGAAGGCGGCGTGTGGAGGGCGGCGGTGGCGGCGGCGTCGAGGTGGCAGGCCGGTGGGCGCGGTGGAGGTGCTCCTCGTGGGGGCCGAGGTGCCGCGGCGGAAGGATTGGGCTGGGGCGGCCGGTGGCAGCGAGTTGGGGCGGTGGTGGTGCGGCGGCCGGCGGTTGGGCATCGAGGGGGCGTGCGCGGGTGTGTTGGGGGCGAAAGGAAGGAGAAGGGAAGATAAAGGGGAGAGCCCAGCAAAATGCCTAAGTGCTGGCATTCTGTGGCGCATGGATCAACATGCGCCATAGAAATGTAACTTTCTGTGGCGCATGGAGTTGGATGCGCCACAGAAAGGGCACCCACCCAATCATTGGTGCCGGGGACACCATATTTCTGTGGCGCATGCGTCTAGATGCACCACAGAAATATGTCTTTCTGTGGCGCATGCCCCATGCGCCACAGAAAGACATATTTCTGTGGCGCATCTAGACGCATGCGTCACAGAAAGACATATTTATGTGGCGCATGCCAAGTGGTGCGCCACAAAAAAACAATTTAGTGGCGCATGGAATAATGGTGCGCCACAAATAGCATTCCACCTATAGCTAGTTTCCTAGTAGTGTAGGATCCCCATCTCGCTGCCCACTACCGATGTGTATGGTGGTGGGATGGCCGTCACCAATAGGGGTGTCACTGTTGCCAGCAGCACCGTTGGCAGAGGAGCGGTGAGGGCGCCATGGGGCTAGTGTCCCGGCCGAACGTGCCGTGTTCCTTCCTACACGCACGATCAGTGGGGGATAAGCGAACGAACAGAGCTAAAGGAGCGAGGTGGTGTGTTCTCGCGAACTCGGGAGTGTGAGCTTGGAGCGAGAGGTGGGGGTTGATGGTGGATATTAATAAGTTGGGTGGTGCCCCAAGCGAAGGCGAAATTGTAGCTAGTAGCAGATTTTCCTCAATTAAAGAACCGAGGTTTATCGAACCAGTAGGACTTTGAAATCAACAACGAGTTGAATGTTGAAGATCTCTGGCGCTTAACCTTCAACAGACGTGGACCTGCACACACTCAACCAAAACACTTTGCCCCCAACGGCGGAGAGGTTGTCAATCTCTCCGGTCTCGTAGAACACAAANTAACCAAATATTTGTGTGTAAATGGTTTTCCATATGGGTCTCATCAAAAGACAAATTTCTACCGATTCGATTGGAACCGAGTCAAATTTGAACAACAACTACCTCGTAGTTTGCTCGTGATTTTGTGAAGAAATAATTTTTAGGTACAAAACTATCTATTTCATCATATATACACAGATAGTTTCGCAAGATTCGACACCTAGCTAAGAACGGTCGTGTCGTCAATTTTGACCGCATTTTGAAATCGGCATAAAGAATTCAAAAAAATCAAAAGAATGGAAATCCAAGATACGTGAGTATAGAGAAAACACTAAACCCCTTATTCAGCACTATTCTACATCCAAGATACACGAGTATGTGAAATATAGGCTCATTCCGATAAACTATGCTATGTTAAAGGCCATACCCTAGCTCATTTGAGTGAAAAGCCATACATCTTTACCTCGTAGCTCATTTCTGAGAAGAGTCTTCGAGAAAAACTTCCGAACCCAACGTTTGTTATTTTTCCTAGGTGGTAGGTCACATAGAAGGAAGCCACGTGGAGGCTTCCCATTTTTTGAAACCCGACATTTTTAATCTTGCATTTGAAATTAAAAGAATAATCCCAAAATTAAATTTAAATTTTCAAACCCTAAATAAAGCAATATATAAGCTTAGGGGTAGTTTGTATCAAATTTTGACTAAGAACACTACTAATAGTCTATAATGACAGAGGACATATTTATAAAATTTATTTGGTTGAAATTAGAGTTCAAAATTAAAAGTTATAAGAGAAAACAGAAAAGAATACAAAGAAAAAAACCCTTAGCCCGAGCCGACCCGGCCAAGCAATGTGACCGAACCATGCCTACAGGCCCACCGAGTGAAACGTTCAAAAGAAGAAAAAAAGGCCTGCGCCCACCGAGGCCCAAGTCCAGCAAGTAGTTCAGTTTAAAGCAATTCGGTGCGTTCACTTGACAGATCCATTACGTTTGCATTGTGGTCGACCACGGAGAAGCTTGAAGTGTGGTCGCGGGTTCGAGTCTTCGTATCGTTCCTATTTTGCGATTTCGGCTCATTTATTCTGCACGGACGGTAGTAGGCCATAATATCCTCCTGCTCTTGAGTCGTACAGGGCGGTCCCACCTGTAAGGCCAGTCCTACGTGCCTGTAAGGCCGGTCCTACGTGGTCTCTGTGCTTCTTGCCCGCGGTCCCACCTGTAAGGTCGGTCCTACGTGGCCTCTGTGCTTCTTGTCCTTCCTCCCAGCGTGGATGGTACATGTAGGCGAAAATGAACCCTTCCTCCCAGTGTGGATGGTACATGTAGGCGAAAATGAAATGTAGACATGACACATGGGCAAAATTTGTGATGTGGAAAGTCATGGCCATTTAAATTATTTAATATATAAAAAAATCGGGAAGTAGATCCGTGCTGTTTGTATTATGACCAATTTATGTAAGGAGACTATGACCTTTCTTACCGAAATGGTCGTTATGTTTTTAGGTTTGAACCCTCCCAAACAGCCTACGACCAACTGGTTTGAAATGGTCACAGATCTGTGACCAATTTTTTAAGGGTCATTGACAAAAGGTCACCAGTTGACATATTTCTTGTAGTGTGCGGCGCCACCGTCTCCTGCGCCGACATCTCCGCAATCGCCACCCGCACCGTCGTCGTCGTCTCGGGCGGACCCACCTTCGACGTTCCGCTGGGCGTCCTCGACAGCCTCACACCGGCGCCCCAGAACCTTGTCAACGGCCTCCCGGCGCCGTCCACCTCCAGCGTGTCCGCCCTCGCGAACGCCTTCAGCCGCAAGGGCCTGTCCGACCTCGCCGACCTCGTGGCGCTCTCCGGCGCGCACCACCATTGGCAGGGCGGACTATGGGTTCGGTGACATGCTGGCGGCCAACTGCAGCAGCGATTCCAGCCGGCTGCAGAACCTGGACGTGGTCACGCCGGACCTGTTCGACAACGGCTACTACATGGCGCTGGTGGCGAGCCACATCAGAGAGGCGAGCATGGCGCCGATCATGGGGCAGTTTGCTGTTGGCCCTAAATATGAATCGGGAGAGTGAGAGAGCGGGTTGGAAAGGAGAGCACCGGGAGAGAGGGAGAAGGGGAGGTGTGTGTGTTTGTGAACAAAGTGTTTGCCTCAATTTTCTCTTTGTGTATTCCTCCCTTTAAATAGGGGTTGGGCTAGCCGGAGCCACAAAGTCCATTATCCCGTCACGTCAGACTTGATGTGGCGGGTCCTACACTACGTCATGCCATACCGCCACTGTTGACGACGTCATGACACGAGTTCACTGTGGATGACGCCACAGACTCGTTTATACTGTAGGTGACGTCTAGCACGTCCTATCTACCTACTCTACTGTACGAACTGTACAGTGCACCTGCCGGACCCGACGAGAATTTCGAGTCCCGGTTACAACACTAATGTCGAGTCAGAACAGACTCCGACTCGACGACTCGACTCGGGACACTCCCCGAGTCGGTACACTGGCTCGGGTCCCTTGGACCCGCCAAAGCTTCGACTCCTCGGAGCCGCCCTAGAACACAAGCCTATTCCAACAATCACTCCCTAGGCTTGAGTTCCGGCGACACCTCCACCATGCCGATCCTTGAGCATAGCTCCGCCAGGCGGACTCGTCCAAGTGGCTTGGTCAGCATGTCCGCGAGTTGATGTTCGGTGGGCACGAACTCCAACTCGATCTTCTTCGCCTCCACGCAGTCTCGAATGAAGTGGTACTTCAGCTCGATGTGCTTTGAGCGCTCGTGGAAGACGGGATTCTTGGCGAGCGCGACTGCCGACTTGTTATCGACCTTGAGCACCACCTGCTCAGCTTCGCCGCTACTGAACTCGGCCAGCAGCCGAGAGAGCCAGATCCCCTGGCAAGCAGCCGTGGCAGCAGCACGTACTTGGACTCGCAGCTCGAGAGAGCCACGATCGACTGCTTCTGGGACTGCCAGGTCACTGGGCTGCTCCCCAGAAAAAACAGTGTGCCAGACGTACTCTTGCGCGAGTCGACGTCCCCACCCAAGTCGCTGTCGCTGTAGCCGACTAGGTGTGGTGCACCTGTACCTCTGCCATACCTACATCCGAGTCGAGGCGACCCGGCGATGTAGCGTAGGATGTGCTTCACGGCCGCCAAATGCTCTTGAGTTGGCGCCACCATGAAGCGAGACACGAACCCGACTGAGAAAGTCAGATCTAATCGAGTATGTACCAAGTACCGGAGGCTCCGGACGATGCTCCGGTACTCGGTCGCATTCGTCGGTGGAGCCGTGCTGTTCTTGGACAACTTGAAGCGCGGCTCCATGGGCACCTGGCAGGGGTTAGACCCGGCCATCCCTGCCTTCTCCAGCAGCTTCTGGGCATAGGCTGCCTGCGAGATGTCGATCCCGCTCAGCCCTTTTCGGACCTCAATGCCGAGGTAGTAGCTCAGCAGCCCGAGGTCGGACATCTGGAACAGGCTCTGCATCTCCAGCTTGAACTTGTCGATGTCGCTGGAGTCGGAGCCCGTGATCACCAAGTCATCGACGTAGACTCCGATGAGGAGTTGAGTCGGCGTCGCGCCCCGCGCATACATGCCATGCTCCGACTCGCACCTGGTGAAGTCGAGCTTGACGAGGCATGCGTCGAGCTTGGTGTTCCATGCCCTTGGTGCCTGCTTGAGGCCGTAGAGTGCCTTGTCGAGTCGGAGCACCAGATGCTCCTTCCTTTCGCAGCGAAGCCGGCTGGCTGCTGTACGTACACCTCTTCCTCCAACTCGCCGTTGAGGAAGGCAGACTTGACGTTCATATGATGAACGTCCCAACCCGAGTATGCGGCCACCGCCAGCAGGAGTCAGATTGAATCGAGTCGGGCCACGGGAGCGAAGACCTCGTCGTAGTCGACCCCGTGGCTCTGCACATAGCCCTTCGCCACCAGGCGAGCTTTGTGCTTAAGGACCACGCCGTGTGTGTCCTTCTTCACCTTTTAGACCCACTTCAGGCCGATCGCGCGGTGACCTGGTGGTAAGGTGGCGAGCCGCCAAGTCGAGTTTGACTTGATGGCCTCGAGCTCCTCCTGCATCGCACGCCTCCAGCTGGCATCCGACTTGGCCTCATCGAACGAGCCGGGCTCTTCGGAGGCGAGGAAGTGGAGCTCCTCGTCCGGCTCCTGTGCCGGACCTGCGTCGAGCACGTAATGCAGAGTGTGGAACCGGTGCTCGAGCTCGGTGTCATCTTCTGCATCAAGCATACTTGCATACCTTGATGGTGGCGTGACGAACTCGATGCCAGCGACACCCGGAGTCGAAGACTCGGCTATCAGGTACCCCGGTGTTGTTGGAGAACCGGCTGGGGCGACTCACTCCCGACTCCTAAAGTCGGGGAAGTCGGACCTGGAGAGGGCGGCGAGTCGGGTCCAGGACCCGTACTCCCGTCCCTTGGAGTCGGCTGCGGCTCAAACACCATGTGCTCGACCGTGAAGGAGTCGGCTCCAAACGTGTTCACCGGAGAGTCCGGAGAACTCCAGTCCCAACGCGTGTTCTCGTCGAACACCACGTCGCGGGTGATGGCGACTCAGCCTGTAGCCGGGTCGTAGGCCCGATAACCCTTCGTGTCGGGTTCATACCCCATGAAGTTCATCGTCCTGCTGCGATTGTCGAGCTTCTTCAGACCGGGTCGCGTCTCTCTGACATGCGCCATGCACCCGAACGTGCGCATGTAGTGCACATCCGGCTTGCGGCCATGCCAGGCCTCGAACGGCGTCATGCCGTCCACGCTCTTGGTCGGCGACCTGTTCATGATGAACACGGCCATCGACACTGCCTCACCCCAGAACTCGCTGGGGACTCTCTTGGCCTTTAGCAGACTACGGGCCATGCCCACAATCGTCTGGTTGCGTCGCTCCATGACGCCGTTCTGCTGCGGGGAGTAAGGAGCCGTCAGGTGACGCTCCACTCCGAGCTCCGCGAAGTATGCCGTGAAGGAGCCATAGGTGAACTCGCCTCCATGATCCCTCCTCAACGTGCGCAGCTTGCAGCTGGACTCCGACTCGGCTCCCGCCTGGAGTCGGATGCTGGCGGTTGCGGCCTCGTCCTTCATCACGAGAAGGGAAAGCCACATGTACCACGTCAGGTCATTGACAAGCAAAAGGAAGTACCTCTTTCCGCTTGGAGTCGCCGGGTTGATCGGCCCGCAGAGTTCACCATGGACCAGCTCGAGTCGCTCCTTTGCCTGGAACTTCGCCTGCTTGGCGAAGGAGGCTCGCCGCTGCTTCCCTGCTAGGCAGGCGTCGCAGAGCTGGTTCACGTGCTCCAACAGGGGGAGGCCACGCACCATGCCGCCTTTCGCGAGTCGGCGCAGGCTGTCGAAGTTGAGGTGCCCGAACCTCGCATGCCAAGTCCAGGCCGAGTCGGCACCTGCATGCACTGCCAAGCACACAGGCTGGCCGACTCGCGCTGTCAGCTTGTACATCCGGTTCGGCTCCCGCCTGACCTTCACCAGGAGCTTCCGCTCCCTATCACGCACTCGGAGGAGCCCGTCCTCGATCAGCACCTGGCAGCCATTCTCGTCGAACTGGCCCAGGCTGATGATCCGCGTGTTCAACCGGGGTATGTAGTACACCCCGGTGCTTGTCTGACTTGTAGACGAACAGTACCGTCCCTTGCCCGCAGATGTCGACTCGCGAGCCGTCGCCGAACTTGACGGTTCCGATGATGCTGGTGTCGAGTTCCGCGAACGCGGCGCGGTCACCAGTCATGTGATTGGTGGCGCCCGAGTCGAGGTACCAGACGCCCTCCTTGGCGTCCCCTCCTTGCGCCAGGTTCACCTGCACCTTCTCCTCCAGCAGGAAGAGGGTCGACTCCTTGCGAGTCGACAGGGCCGACTCCTCCCGAGTTGCCTTCTTCGGCTCCTCCTGAGCCGGCATGTTCCACTCCGCGACCCAATGGATCCGTGAGTGCTCATTCGGAGGAGTCGACACTCCCTCCGACTCCACCACCGGTCGAGTCCCTAACTCTGCCACCGGTCGAAACGAGGGTGTCACCTCCGATGCACCCGAATCTGCCTGAGTCGACGCTGGGAGTTGTGGGGCAGACGCCACGGTGCACGCCTGCATCATGAGCAGCGCGTCGTCATTGTTGCCTCCACCGCGGACGAGGTGGGCCTCGTCCTGCTCGCGCTTCTTCTTGCGGCAGTCTCGCGCCCAGTGGCCGACGACTCCGCAGTACCGACACGAGTCCTTCGTGTTGCGATTCCCGGTGCCTTTCGCACCCGGGTTGCCCTTGCCGCGTCCGCGCGGCTTGCCGCCGCCGCGTCCGGCTTGGCTGGATGATGAGCCTCCATCTCGCAGCTTCATCCGCGCAAACCACTCCTCTTCAGAGAGAAGTAGCTTGCCGGCCTGCTTGACCACCGGCTCCTCCAGCTCGTAGCGCTCCTCAGCCACCTTGAGCCGGCCGATGAGCTCTTCGATGGAGAGCGTGTCGAGGTCGAGCAGGGTCTCGATGGAGCATGCCATCTGCGAGAACTTCTTGGGCACAACGGAGAGAAACTTACGAACGACCTCCTGCTCGCCGATGGTGACTCTGAGTACGCCGAGCTACGACACGAGGGATAATAGGCGCATGCCGAAGTCATCGATGTCCTTACAGTCCGCGAACTTGATGCACTGGAGCTGCTTCTTCAGCGCCGTTGCCTTCGCGTCACGCACCCGGGTCACCCCGAGTCGCATGGTCTTCACCGTGTCCCAAGCTTCCTTCGCCGTCTTCTTGGTGGCGAGGGTGGAGATCATCTCCGGCGGGACGAAGCGTAGCAGATACTCCATTGTTGCGCAGTTCGTCTCGCGCTCCGGCGTCCCGTCGCTGACGGCGACCCAGACCTGCATAAGGAGGGCCCAGTCCGCATAGTTTGACCGCAGGAGCATCGGCCATGAACCACCGGAATCACGGACAACTCTCTGGAACACCACCAAGCTTTCATCGGCCTTCTGCTCCTCCTCCGCGAGCTTGCCTGCCCCAGGGATGAGTGCGCCTGTCTCCGGTGCCATCTCCGACGAGCTCTCAAAACTCACAAGGCTCTGATACCAATTGTTGGCCCTAAATATGAATCGGGAGAGTGAGAGAGCGGGTTGGAAAGGAGAGCACCGGGAGAGAGGGAGAAGGGGAGGTGTGTGTGTTTGTGAACAAAGTGTTTGCCTCAATTTTCTCTTTGTGTATTCCTCCCTTTAAATAGGGGCTGGGCTGGCCGGAGCCACAAAGTCCACTATCCCGTCACGTCCGACTTGACGTGGCGGGTCCTACACTACGTCATGCCATACCGCCACTGTTGACGACGTCATGACACGAGTTCACTGTGGATGACGCCACAGACTCGTTTACACTGTAGGTGACGTCTAGCACCACAGTCCCGGTTACAACACTACTGTCAAGTCAGAACAGACTCCGACTCGACGACTCGACTCGGGACACTCCCCGAGTCGGTACACTGGCTCGGCTCCCTTGGACCCGCCAAAGGTTCGACTCCTTGGACCCGAGAAGAACTCGACTCCTCGGAGCCGCCCTAGAACACAAGCCTATTCCAACATTCACTGCCAGCAAGGACGTCTTCTTTGCCTAGTTCGCCAAGTCCATGGCCAAGCTCGCCAACGTGCCGAGGCCCGGCGGGAACGTGGGTGAGATCAGACGCAGAGCGCTATGGACACCGACGTCGAGGACAAGGGCTTCGCGGCGTCGGCTTGATCACCGATCGATTAGTGTGTCGTGTGGCGTGTCCGCGTAGGGATGTATGGCATCCTCTGCCGGTTAATTAATTTCTGCACTAATAACGTGTGTTTCATGCTTTGATCCCATGCATCAAGTAATAAGATCTACTCCCTTTGTTCGGTTTTACTTGTCGTGGAGATTGAGCTGATCAAGTACAAAGGCGTAGTACAAACGGCGACGAGTAATACCGAACAGAGGGAGTAGTACGGGAGAGCACATCTTTGCCGTGTGCCTCATGCACACGGTAAAGGCCAGAAAACACACGGCAACGACTTTACCGTGTGTCACACACGGTAAAGAGCACACGGCGAAATAAGGCACGGTAACGAGCTCTTTGCCGTGTGCCAAATATCGTGGCGCACGACAACGCTGGAAGGTGGGCCCCACCGCCACTTGACGTCGCCGACGGACGTTGACGGCGGACGCCTGACAAGTGGACCCCACCGGTGCACACGGCAAAGACTCGACACACGGGAAAGAGAGATGCTTTTATCAAAAAAAAATCGAACGCCGGGCTGTGGGGCCCAACACCGGGTGTCCGTCGTAGCGCCGGCGGACAGCGAGAGGCGCCGCCACCGGTGGTTGAGCGGACGGTTGACGGTGATCTGCATCCCTTGCTGCCGTATGTTGCCGAGGATGGACACCCCCCAACGCCGACGCCGCGAACGCCAAGCAGTACACGCCCTCGTCGTCCATCCCCACCAGCAGGTTCCTGGCCGGCAGCGTTAGTGCCGTGGCCTCGTCGCCGCCAAAGTAGAGGGCCACCGTCGGCACGCGCACGCTCGCCTACTCGCTGAGGTCGTAGCACGTGTCGAACAGCGACACACCCGGCGCGCGCGGGAGCTCGCCGCCCACGACGTTTACTAAGGCCTCGCGCAGCGCGGCGTAGGAGTCGGGAGGGAGCCGCGTCACGGCCGTTCCTGTGTCCGTCGCCATGCCACTACTAGGAAAATAGCTATAGGTGGAAACTGATTCTGTGGCGCACCAAATAGCCATGCGCCACAGAAATATTTTCTATGGCGCACCAAATAGCCATGCGCCACAGAAAATTTGGAATTCTATGGCGCATGGGTCCAGATGCGGCACAGAAATGTGGCTTTCTGTGGCGCATGGGTCTAGATGCGCCACAGAAGGCCACATTTCTGTGGCGCATCTAGACCCATGCGCCACAGAAATATGGTGGGCCCCGGTACCAATGATTGGGGGGAGCCATTTCTGTAGCGCATGGGGCCACATGCGCCACAGAAATGTGGCTTTCTGTGGCGCATTCTTCTACATGCGCCACAGAAAGTGACATTTCTGTGGCTCATGGGTTTTGCACCAAGTGAAAGAAAATGATAAAAAATTCAAAAAATAAAATCCTTTTAGATATAGGGAAGGTTGAGGGTCTAGTTCTTAGGAAAAATAAAAAATACACATTTTGACTTTTTTCCAAAAGTAGGTGAAAAAATATTAAAACGGCCATAACTTTTGCATACGACGTCGAAAAAATGCGTTTAATACCTCAAAAAACTAGAGAAAATTTCGGAACCGCCCTCACCGGGGTTTACCCGGTTGGACTTTTTTCAGATTCTCAAAATTTCAAACGAAAAAAAAATTATGGCCAACAGAAGAATTTTTCCAGCAAAATAAAAAAAAAGAAAAAAAATAAAAAAGACAATTCGCCGGTAGTAGGTGAAAAAATAAAAAATACACATTTTGACTTTTTTCCAAAAGTAGGTTAAACAATATTAAAACGGCCATAACTTTTGCATACGACGTCGAAAAAATGCATTTAATACCTAAAAAAAACTAGAAAAAAATTCGGAACCGCCCTCACCCGGGTTTACCCTGTTGGACTTTTTTCAGATTCTCAAAATTCCAAACGAAAAAAAAGTTATGGCCAACAGAAGAATTTTTCCAGCAAAATCAAAAAAAAAGAAAAAAATAAAAAAGACATGTGTAGCCCATGCGCCACAGAATTGTCGCCCCCCTTTTCCCTCTCTTTTCTCCTTCTCTCCTCCACTTCTCCCTCCACTTCTCCTCTCCCCTTCTCCTCTCCTCCACTTCTCCTCTCTCTTTCTCCTCCACTTCTCCTCTCCCCTTCTCCTCCCTCCTCCTTCTCCTCTCCTCCGCATCTTTTCTCCTCCTCCTCCACCTCCACCTCCGGCGACCTCCTCCACAACCCCGGCAACCTCCTTCTCTACCCCGGCGACCTCCACCTCCGGCGACCTCCTCCACCACCCCGGCGACCTCCACCTCCGACGACCTCCTCCACCACCTCGGCGACATCCACCTCCACCTCCACCTCCACCTCCGGCGACATCCTCCTCCACCCCGGTGATGCATCTAAAATGCATACATGAACTTTGCACTATAATAGTTATATTCCAATCGTATTTGCATCATATAAGGGGTATATTACTGTTATTTAATGATTTTTGGTAAATTATGATGATATTCCCTTTTTATGGAATTAATCCTGCATAGGCAGAAAACCCCTATTTCTTTCCTTATTTATTTCAGGACCTTAAGGACGTCATAATGAGCTATAAATTTATGGGGGTCATTATTTTGGAAGGAGAAGATTTAGGAGCGAAAGAAGTCAACGAACAGAGGCCGGAGGACCAAGATGGAGGGTCCTACGCGGCTACAGTACCAGGCCGCGTGGGCCCATCCAACTCAGCCCTCGTGGCCCCGTTTGCATCGATCCTTCGCCCAGAAGCATCCTCGTGACCTAAAAACGCCTATATAAGAGGTCCCCCGATGTTTTTCCAGAGGAGAGCCGCCACACGAGAGAAACAAGAAACAGAGACGAGGAGGCTGCAGATTGGAGGGGGAAACTCCGGCGAAGCCCTGCCGGAGAGGTCTCCTTCTCCTCCATCGACATCTCCACCGTCTCCATGATGAAGAGGGAGTAGTCCACCTCTGGACTATGGGTTTGTGGCAGTAGCATATGTATCTCTCTCTCTCTTGAGCTTCACTAATTAGCACCGTATGAGCTGCTGAACATGATTACGGTCACCGTTGTATTACCATTGTGGTGGATCTTTCTATGAGTTAATATATGTTGAGATTGAAATGTTTATTTCAGTTATGAAAGTAGATGCATATTATGTACCCCGTTCTTATATCCTTGCTATGATCAAGCATGTTGATGAGAGCATGTGTGGGGGAACGTGTGCATGAGTTGGAGTAACGAGGGTGGTGAAGTGATAAGCGGACAACTTGAATATCATGATCCATTGGGTGTTTACCTTACTTTGTTACCTCACTAGGGATAAACCAAAATACCATGTTGTAGGGTAGGAGGAGTGGCATGCCTCTACCTAAGACTAGATCCATCATGTGTTTATTTTCACTTCATGTCATTAATCTTAAAGCTATACTCTGATGTTATCTTAATTACTAAGGTGCATGATTTAGTTCACATCTTGGTGGAGTATAAGTGAGACTAATAATCAAAAGGTCTCTATGTTAGGACGTGATGCCCATATAATTAGTAACATGATTAAACTTGTTTGCAATCTCATATATTAAATCTATGTCTACTCATTTGCCACACTATATTAAAGAGAGAGTGCATGTGTGAAACCATGAACCCTAGTCCATTTTTAATCATAAGAAACACTTTTCCAACCACTTTTAAGCATCTTTTACATTCAGCCATTTTAAAATCAGAAAATACAAAAACACTTTTACTTCTTGCATTCACATATAAAAACCCCAAAAATACCATCCATCTTCATTACTATCATCCTTGCATACTTATTTACCACCATTGCATATTTATTTACTGTTTTGCATTCATTATCATCTTAATATCATTCTCACACCTTGTGATTGACAACCACTTGGTGAGGTTGAGGGCACAAAGCAATTTACATGTTTGCAGGAAATCTAGAGAAGGACAAGGAGATAAAACCCACACTACTGATTCCCCGAGAGTTCAATATTAAACCCTCGAGTCACCTTCTTGGGGAAAAACTACCACTTCTACATACTCTGCACTTGGAGGATCAACCTATCCCTAATATATTATCTTCCTTTCAGGGTATCATGAGTACTTGTTGGCGTTGTTGAGGGAGAAGAACACTCTCATCAATCCCGTCATCATGTGTTTTTCTGGCGCCATTGCCGGGGAATCATAGCTGGAAGGGTTTGTCCAAGGATATCACAACAAAGTCAACTTCATCACCAACTTCTGCTAACACCTAAGCTTGGGGAGGTTGCACCTACGTGAGCATCATCTTGTCCATCTTTACCTTCAAGCATTTTATTTTGTTTTGTTTTTGTCTTGCATATCATATTTAGATTTCAATTTGCATATTGTATTTTCAGTTTTGCATTTTGTTTTTATTAGTTAATTCGGTTTGCATTGTTTTAGTGTCATTTTATTTTCAGTTTTGCATAAAAAATTAAAAAACAAAAAAATTGCTAAAATGGGTGATAGGACTAAGTTGTGTGACTACACAAACACTCCAAATGATCAATTTATTGCTAAACCTATTACCACACCTGAGATACAAGCTGATAGCTATGAAGTAAGTCCTAGTTTATTGAACTTGATAACTAGGGAGCACTTTGGTGGTAGTGCTATGGAGGATGCCTCTATGCATCTTCATGATTTTGTTGAAATCTGTGACATGCAAAAATTTAAGAATGTTGAAAGTGATATTCTAAAACTGAAATTATTTCCTTTCTCACTTAGAGGAAAATCTAAGGAGTGGCTGCGTTCTTTACCTACTAATAGCATTAAAACTTGGAATGATTTGAGAGAAGCTTTCATTAAGAAATATTATCCTCCTGTTAAAATTTTGCAAAATAGAAACAATATTCTATCTTTTAGGCAAAATGAAAATGAACATGTTGCTATGGCTTGAGATAGGATAAAACTTATGCTTAGAACTTGCCCCTCACATGGAGTTAATGAATGGACCATACTACACTATTTTTATAATGGTCTGAATTACATGTCTAGAAATATACTTGATTCTGCTGCTGGAGGTGCTTTTATGGGAAAAACTATAGTAGAGGCTAAGAATATATTGGAAAGCATTTTGCAAAACTATAGTCAATGGCATACTGATAGAGCACGTAGTTCATCTAAGAAAGTAAACTCCATAGAAGAAACTCATGATTTGTCATCTAAGATGGATACTATTCTTGCTTTGCTTAATAAACCTAGTGTTGAAAATATCCCTTTGCAAGAACTAGTTGGTGATAATTCTGAAAATATTGATGTCAACTTCATTAGGAATTATGGAAACAATGGGTATGGTAACAACAATTATAATTCTTATAATAAACCTCCTTATGTTCCCAACAATCGTCCTTTTGTTCCATATCCTAATGCTAATGATAAATGGAAACCTGTGTCATCAAATAATGATAATTTTGAGACTAATAAAATTCTTATGGAACAAGTTGCTAGTCATAATACCATGATACAAGAGTTGAATAAGTCTGTTGCATCTATTAGTTCTGATATTAAAAACTTACAACTCCAAGCTGCAGGACTAGACAAAGCCCTTTCAAAACTTGCTGATAATCAAGCCACTTTATTGAGTGTGTCTGCTGGAAAACCACAAGCACCACCTGTGGTTGGATTGAATTCTATTAATATTGCTGAAAATGTTCCTCTTACTTTGGAAGAAACTATGAATGAATTGCTAAACTATCCTGAATATCTGTTGCCTTTTATGTCTCATCTTATGGCTTTAAAAGAAGAAGCTAATGAAACTGAATATGATGAAAGAAAAGTTGAAGAAGTTAAGATGCTTAGTGAAGTTAATGATCCTTTGCTTGATCTGAAGAATAGTAGCTTGCATGAATTAATATCTATCTTACAAAAATTTGCAAGTGATCCTTCTATTGATGTTAACAAATCTGGTTTTGGTTCCTATATTGCTAATCATGTCTTGAAAGAGAAAATTGCTAGATACAATCAAGAAGCTATGATACCACCTAATCTTGGGGATGTGTGGATCCCCAAGGTGCTATTAACTATTGGAAAATAGACACACCATGCCATACTTGATCTAGGATCTAGTGTCTCAGTTTTATCTAAAGAATTATATGAATCACTTGAATTAAATAATCTTGAAAAATGCTCTATTGGACTTGCACTTGCATATAAAACCATTAAACATGCTCTAGGTAAAGTAAGTGATGTTTTGGTAGAGTTACATATGACTTTTGTACCTGTGGATTTTCTAATCATGGATATGGAGAATAAAACCTCTAGTCCTATTATTTTGGGAAGACCTTTTCTTCGTACCACAGGGGCTATCATTGATTCAAAGGAAGGGAATGTGAAGTTTCAGTTTCCACACAAGAAATGCATGGAACACTTCCCAAGGATGAAGGGCACAACTTTTAAGCTCCCTCATGAGCTTCATCTTCGGTAAAACAACAAGTAAGTAAGCGTAGCTATATGGCTATAAAGAAAGCGCTTTACGGGAGGCAACCCGGTTGTTTTTATTTGGATTTTCTTTGAGTCCTCTTGCTGTAACAAGAGATTGTTTTCTTAGTTTAGTTTCTGGAATTTTTAATAAAGTGCCAAGTTTTACCCATTTTGGTTGAAAAAGTTGCTATACTTATTCGGAGATTTTATTCCTGCACAGAGTCTGTGCACGGTTTGATTTTTCATTCCTATTCTGTAAATTCAAATGAGCTGAGATTTTTACTGTAACTGCAACTTTTCATCCTCTGTATGTCTGAATTTGTTCGGATTTTTTAGACAAGTTTAAGTAGGAAAGAAAAATACGTTTTGCTGCTGCTGTTTTTCTGGACAGATTCTGTCACATATTGTTTTATTCATAGTTTGAACTATTGAGTTGATCCAATTAAGTTTATGAGTAGGCATACAACATTATACATTCTCTGGTCATTCATATGAATTTTAATCCATGGATTATATGCAGCAAAGAAACTTGTTTATTTATCTCTACTAATATCACCCCACAGAAAAGAGATGGGAGAAATTATGTTTTGAAGTTTTTTCACAGGGATTGGAGGAGATGCACCATGAGTTATCCAAGGATGGTGAAAACCATAAGCTTGGGGATGTGAACATCCCCACTGAACCAAAACACTCTCGGTTTGCACACGTCTAACTTCTGTTTTTCTATCATTGCACTTTATCGCATAAACTTGGAGCGTCTTTTAGTTTGTTTTGCTTTGATTTTTATTTTGTGAGACCACCACACTATCTTTTATATATGAGAATGCTACTGGAAATTTGGGTTGAAATATCTTGCATGCTTTTATTGTATTGGTAAAAGGGATGTCTAAGTTGATTTTTAATGACACATATAGTGGCATGATTCATAAGCCTCTTTATGAGTAATAATTTGCAAATGCTTTATCATGAGCTATCTTTTATTCATGTTTTGATGCTGTATGTTATTTCACTTTGTTTGACATGAATTAGTTAGTTCTATGGACACTCATGCATGCATCTGGATGGTCATCTTTCTCCCTTTTGCTAGCCCAAAAATTTCAACAAAGTAAAAACTTGTTTCCAACACCTTCAGCCCAAGTTTTTCCAGTGAGTCCACCATATCTACCTATTAGCTTTATGCTATTCCAAGTATGTTTATCATGTTATATGTGTTATCTATACCTCTAAATGAAAATGAAGATGTTATTTATTGTAATGGTAAAAGTTGGTTAAAAAGCTCTCGCGAACTTGATGCACACTTTACTTTTATTGCATTCAAAAAGATGAACCATTGTGATTAATATTATGAAGATAGTGGCTTGATAAATGTTTAAGGTTGGGAGTTAGCCCATATGTGCTGTCACATGCAAAGCTTTCAACATGTTTCATCATTTGTTTAGTTGATATCATGTACTTTTGTCTATGGATGCCTATCATGACGAAATAAATGTGGAAATAGAGTTAAGTTTAAATGAGTTTGTATAAATTGTTAGAGAGAAACCAGGGCCGCTAATCTAAGCCATGAATCATTCATGGTGGAAATTTACTTACATGCTATTTTGAACCCTATGTGATACACCCTACAATAAAAAGCTATATCAAGTGGTAAATAAAGAGGGTGTTGAGATTGTTCAATATGTTTGTTTGTCTTGTTGTTTTGATATGGGCTTGATCCATATCATGGGACAAGAGGTACCCCAGTTGAGACTCTTGATGATATCGTTATTACTTACAATGATAGATAATTTAAACTTGCTTTGTTTTCCAAGTTGAGTAATCATGGTGTAGGTACTTGTATTCAAGGGGCATGAGACATCTAACCTTTACTTTATCAAGGCCACTACTCATATTCGCTTTCACATTCAACTTTAATCATTAAAGATGCTATGATAGGGGAATGAGAGCTTGACACCAAGTATTACCATTGCATCCAATAACTTAAGTAGAATAGTTTGGAGGATAGATGAAACTGATGCATGCTTTACCTCTACTTTTTTATATATCATTTCCAAAGTGTCCACCTTTTATATTCAGATTTTCTACACTCTATGGACCTCAAGTATGCAAAAGTAAGAATGTCCATAGTACTATCTTTTATGTTGCACTTTGTGAACTATCATTGATCATCTTTTCATTTGAATACTTGATATCACTTTATAAACTGTTTGCATATTGCTACTTCTTTGAAATAATGAATCATTTGACTTTATGTAGCAGTAGCAATCGTCTTTTATATCCATGTTGTTATTATATTGCAAAGTTCATGTTAGTTTTATCACTTTCATACTCGAGGACGAGCATGAGTTAAGCTTGGGGATGTTGATGCATCTAAAATGCATACATGAACTTTGCACTATAATAGTTATATTCCAATCGTATTTGCATCATATAAGGGGTATATTACTGTTATTTAATGATTTTTGGTAATTTATGATGATATCCCCTTTTTATGGAATTAATCCTGCGCATGCAGAAAACCCCTATTTCTTTTTTTATTTGTTTCAGGACCGTAACGACGTCATAATGAGCTATAAATTTACGGGGTCATTATTTTGGAAGGAGAAGACTTAGGAGCAAAAGAAGTCAATGAACGGAGGCCGGAGGACCAAGATGGAGGGTCCCACGCGGCTACAGTACCAGGCCGCGTGGGCCCATCCAACTCAGCCCTCGTGGCCCCGTTTGCATCGATCCTTCGCCCAGAAGCATCCTCGTGACCTAAAAACGCCTATATAAGAGGTCCCCCGACGTTTTTCCAGGGAGAGCCGCCACACGAGAGAAACAAGAAACAAAGACCAGGAGGCTGCAGATTGGAGGGGGGAAATTCCGGCGGAGCCCTGCCGGAGAGGTCTCCTTCTCCTCCATCGACATCTCCACCGTCTCCATGATGAATAGGGAGTAGTCCACCTCTGGACTATGGGTTTGTGGCAGTAGCATATGTATCTCTCTCTCTTGAGCTTCACTAATTAGCACCGTATGAGCTGCTGAATATGATTACGGTCACCGTTGTATTACCATTGTGGTGGATCTTTCTATAAGTTAATATATGTTGAGATTGCAATGTTTATTTCAGTTATGAAAGTAGATGCATATTATGTACCCCGTTCTTATATCCTTGTTATGATCAAGCATGTTTATGAGAGCATGTGTGGGGGAACGTGTGCATTAGTTGGAGTAACGAGGGTGGTGAAGTGATAAGCTGACAACTTGAATATCATGATCCATTGGGTGTTTACCTTACTTTTTTGCCTCACTAGGGATAAACGAAAATACCATGTTGTAGGGTAGGAGGAGTGACATGCCTCTACCTAAGACTAGATCCATCATGTGTTTATTTTCACTTCATGTCATTAATCTTAAAGCTATACTCTGATGTTATCTTAATTACTAAGGTGCATGATTTAGTTCACATCTTGGTGGAGTATAAGTAAGACTAATAATCAAAAGGTCTCTATGTTAGGACGTGATGCCCATATAATTAGTAACATGATTAAACTTGTTTGCAATCTCATATATTAAATCTATGTCTACTCATTTGCCACACTATATTAAAGAGAGAGTGCATGTGTGAAACCATGAACCCCAGTCCATTTTTAATCATAAGAAACACTTTTCCAACCACTTTTAAGCATCTTTTACATTCAGCCATTTTAAAATCAGAAAATACAAAAACACTTTTATTCATTGCATTCACATATAAAAACCCCGAAAATACCATCCATCTTCATTACTATCATGCTTGCATACTTATTTACCACCATTGCATATTTATTTACTGTTTTGCATTCATTATCATCTTAATATCATTCTCACACCTTGTGCTTGACAACCACTTGGTGAGGTTGAGGGCACAAAGCAATTTACTTGTTTGCAGGAAATCTAGAGAAGGACAAGGAGATAAAACCCACACTACTGATTCCCCGAGAGTTCGATATTAAACCCTCGAGTCACCTTCTTGGGGAAAAACTACTACTTCTACATACTCTGCACTTGGAGGCTCAACCTATCCCTAATATATTATCTTCCTTTCAGGGTATCAAGAGTACTTGTTGGCGTTGTTGAGGGAGAAGAACACTCTCATGAATCCCGTCATCACCCGGCAACCTCCTTCTCCTCCTCCACCATCTCCGGCGACCCCCATCCTCCACCCACCCACCTCCGGCGACCCCCTCCTCCATCCACGGCAACACGGCCTCCGACGAGCTCCGACGAAATTCCGGCGAAATTCCGGTGGCTAGATCTAGATCTGGCCGCCTTTTTTTTTTGAAATTCAAAAAAAAAAATTCTGTGGCGCATGGTGGTGGGTGCGCCACTGAAATATTTCTGTGGCGCACGGTTATGGGTGCTGTAGCACCCCGACCCCAGAACTATACAGTGAAGCGTTGTGCAACCGGTCATGCTACACAATCGAAGGTTACTGGGTTTACCAATCCCAGGCCAAAACTCATTGGCAGGTGTGCTCGGAATGGATCATCGGCACACAACGTATAGTAAAGAGACCGAGACTTGTGGAACAACTGGCACATTGCAGACTCTACGACACAAAAGCATATAGCAACTCATATAAGAGAAGATACAAATATTACACACAAAAGGGATCACCGATCCATCAGTACATCCAGCGGAAATGGGTAGTGTTGTCTAACAACAAGATGCAAAGATATGGCCTAAGAGGCCTACAGATAAAAGATCCCAGCCAGCTTGTTCCACGGTCCCAAGCTGCCACCTGGGAACCCCGGACTACTAGTCGACGTCCACGAAGAACCAACCTAGCTGCTCGGTGTCGTCCTCCTCTGAAAGAAAGTCATAAAGGCAGCAAAGAAAGACTGAGTACGACGTACTCGCAAGTTTAGTAGGGCGATATAGGCCCAATGCTGACAGAGGCTCTAAGGCTATAAATGCATTTCTTTTGCATAAAGCTAATTTTCATAAACAAGACATAAATGACACAAGGCATTCGTCTACTCAGAATAATTTTTATAAAGGGGGTAAGAGAGTAAACTTCATGTTGGTTCTAATCGAACCATCTCGTAAACAAACCCACTCATTCCACCAAAGGCACTCCCTCGAATCACCCTCGAGGAAATGAACCTTTTATCAAACGTTGTATGCAACCTTTAGCTGCCAAATTTTAATTAAGGTTAAAGTTTTCTATGATCCCGTAAATCCATTCCCAAGGCGTCCATAACCGCGGACACGGCTTTTCGAAAAGATTTACCCTGCAGGGGTGTACTAATTTACCCACCGGTATCGTCTGGCTCACCTCATTGGTCCTCTTCCGGGGAAGACCGGCGAGTGGGCGCGGTTAAACCTTTACCTCGCGTGAGACTATCCAAGAGTCATCTGTGGCCACAGGGCAAGTTTACCCAGCCTATTTCAGCCCCTGCCCCATCGCCATGTCCTAAACACCACCATCCTCATCATTCCTTTTTCCGCTCACACACACGGCAAATGGAAAAGCAAACTAGAGGACCCTTGGATACGCCCGCACAAGTTATTTAGTTAAAGGGGATTCCATATGTCCCCACCAATGGCAGCACGCTCAGACCTTGGTTCCGAAGACATGAACTCGCACTTAGGAGCAAGAGTGAGGCAAAACACCATCCCCGATGGCAACTCACGCTCAGAGATTTGAATATTTCTCCTTTTTTTTCTGAATTTTCAAAGCAGCAGGTTTAGCTATTTAATTGAGCTTCTCAAGTAATTTCAGAAAATCTGGAAAAATTCAAGTGGGCTCCCTATGTATTGAGGAACCTCCAAAAAAATTGGGGAGGCAAATAAAATGTTTTGGCCAACATTTGTTCACAGCTTGTAATAAAAAGTATTTTTGACAATTTCCAATGTGTATTTAATTGAAGCACTTAAACATTTCCAAAAATACTGAAAATATTCATGGAGGCTCTAACAATGACACTGAAGCTCCACATGATTTTAGTTGGAATTTTTGGAATGTTTAACTTGGTTTCAAAAATAGGAATTGAATTAATCCAATTTGAATTATCAAATTTATTTCCTTGCTTGATAAGGAATTGTTTCATCAAATGAATTTAACATGCACACTTGGAACTTCCTGAACAGTTTGGAAGTTCAAGTTTATTGGTTTACTAAGTTGATCAAAAACATTTGGTGGAGTGTTGTGGAAGGTTTGCTTCCCCATTTCAATTTGTTTCCAAGTGAATGTTAGGAATAGCAATTGCATAGGGATGCTATGATGCAAAACAAGAATGCAAAAGTGGAAAAATTCTTCGTATTTTTCATTACCAAGTTGGGGCTGTTACAGGTGCGCCACAGAATCTAGGTATTTCTGTGGCGCACCATCGGCGTGCGCCACAGAAATATATTTTAGTGGGGAGATGTTTGTGGCGCATCCCACTTTTTCTAGGATGCGCCATAGAATTCCAAAAAGGTGCGCCACAGATAGGCCTTTTCCTATTAGTGTGCCGCATCCACCCTCCTCGGCGACGTTGAAGAGGTTGGCCTGGAGCGGGAGCCTATTGCCTCAGACGCCGAGCCCCGTGAGCCTCGTGACGCAGAGGATCTAGGTCGAGTGGGCGGTTGACGGGGAGGGACGCGTCGTCGTGTGCGTCGGCGACCGGGACGGGGCTGGGCGGGTGATAACCCCCAAGAGCAGGGGATCACTGTAGCACCTCTCAATGTGGAAGTAGGGTATCGATCCGCAGGAGCAAGAAGGAAAAGTTATCTATTCCCTACAACTAAAGTGTCACAAGTTTTAGTTGATTATGCACTAAACAAGTTTAAGGAACAAGATGGTTGATTTAATGGATGGAAGTTTAATGTAACAAAACAAGAATGTAAAAGTGTCCCAATCCTCTTCAATGCAAGAGGACAAGACAAAGGTTTTCTCTTATAGGAACAATGGACATGGGTTCATGGGTTCACTTAATCCTCTCTTTCCCATCTATGGTGATTATCATGTTATAGATAAAAAGTACACACAATTGTCATGCTTTAATGGTAACTTCTATGACGGCTACATGTCCTAAGACACATATTTGAAAGAAAATAATCATTTGTGTTGCTAGGTCACCCCTCATAAGGCTAGCGTGGTTGGCTGTCACTCCCACATCTTACTTCCTCCTTTTTACCCCCAGATAAAGGATGTTGGGCTGTATTGTGTCACTCAATACATATGCCGTTGTCACATCGGCCATCCCGTACCTACATACATCATACTTCTTAATGGAAAATATTCTAAACACTAATGCAATGATTCATATTTCGTGTGCATGACCACATCTCTCTCATCTATCTACACTTGGTGATGTCAATCACCTCATGACATGGATAAACAAGGCATTATGCATAAATCAAACCATCACATGCATCATAGAATATCCCCAAAAGTATGACAAGTCATAAAAGCTCCAACACAACAGTAAATGCATAACAAATATCATCTCACACCACAATATCCACCATAGGAATTACATAGATAGATCCATACTTATGCAAGGCACATCATATGGACTTCAACAATGATCACACATAGAGAGATTGGATCAAGTTACCACCACAAACCCAAAGTCCAGGGGGTGGACTACTCCCTCTTCATCATGGAGACGGTGGAGAAGTCGTTGGAGAAGATGGAGACCACCCCGGCAGCGCCCCGCCGGAGTTTCCCCCCTCCAATCTGCAGCTCCAGGTCTTCTGTTTCGTGGTTTTGTGTTTCTCGGCGGCCTCCCCTCCGAAAGGCGTCGGGAGACTATTTTTATAGTCGTTTTTAGGTCAAGACGAAGCTTCTGGAAGAAAGATCGACGGCAACGGAGCCACGAGGGCCCAGATGAGTGGTCCCACGCGGCCAAGGAATCTAGCCGCGTGGGCCATCCTCTTTCGGCCTTCGGGCCTCCACTTTTTCGCCTCCTTCGCTCCTACGCTTTCTTCCTTCCAGAAAAATGATCCTCGTAAATTTTCAGGTCAATTGGACGTCGTTTGGGTCCCTAAAACATCAAAATATAGAAAATAGGGTTTTCTGCCAATGCAGGGTTAATTCCAGAAAATAGTAAAACTGTGAAATCTTCCCAAAATCATTATAAAACAATGATATAACCCTTATATGATGCAAATATGATTGAAATATGAGTATTATAATGCAAAGTTCATGTATGCATTTTACATGCATCAGCGGGGGAGGAGGGGCGCCGTGGGAGGAGTTCGGAGTGGAAGGGGGTGGAGCGGCGCCGTGGTCCGCGGGCAGGCCAGTTCGACGGCGTGCCGCGCATCGTGGGTAGAGATGCACGTGCATGCCGGCGAGCAAGCCAGCCGTGGGTGGCGACGATATGGAAGAGCGGTGGCGGCAGAGAGAGCGGATCAACGATGGGGAGGAGAAAAGTAGGAGAGCGGCGGCGGCAGAGAGAGTGGATCGAGGATGAGGGCAGAGAATCCTATCCACGGTGGGACGCACGGATCGAGGAGGAGTGCGTCGTTGTGTTTTCTGTGGACGGTTCAGATGGGTTCGATCCGCGGTGGGTTTCTGTGCACGGTTCAGATGGGGGGCGATCCGTGGGACGTCTGTCCCTGTCATTTGATTGGCCGGCCAAAGGAGAGCCCCTATGGTTTTATTTGCCATGTGCCCATTTGCTGGCACACGGCAAAGGTTTTCTTGATTTTTTCCTTTTCTTTTCTTTGATTAATCTTCTAGCAACTAGACACATAAAAAAAAGGACTAAATATAAAAGGATTTTCTTTTTGAGTATCTTTTCACTTTCTTTGAGTTTTTTCAAAAGAAGGTCAAAATGACCGGCATGGCTATTCGTTGAAAGAGGTCGAATTTTTCAAAACTATCGACGGTTCTGTGAAATAATCACTACTTGTGTACATTAAAATGATTTTTGGAAAAATTTCTGATCAAACTATCACAGACTTGTAGTTCAAATTTGAATTACTTTCGAAAAATCGACATAAAGTCATTTAAATGTGCGAAATTAGGTAGAAAACGAGAAAATTCCTAATATTTGGAGATTATCCATCAAATATGGACTACTTTGTGTGATAATTGGATGGGTACCATTTTGCACCATATTTTTCCTACTTGCTTCACAAAAAAAATCATTTTTGACACTTAAAAAATGAAAAATGATATTTATAGAATTTGTTTGAAAAACTTTGTTAGGTAACATTGTTTATCATATGAAGATACACCTATGTGCAAAATATGGGCACATTATCACAAACTATGCCACGGGAATGGTCATATCTTGGTCGTTTGGCTTGAAACCTACACTTGTTTATAGATGATAGACCTTTTTGTGAAGGATCCATTTCGAAAATTTGTCAAAAAATAAGTTTATGATTTTTACTAGCAACTAGTACACATAAAATGACTCCATGCCAAAGTATTTCTTTTTTCGGTGTTTTCTTCATTTTATTTGAGTTTTCTAAAAAACGGCCCAAATGGCGAGCTAGCTATTTGTTGAAAGATGTCAATTTAATTAAAACTATCGATGGTTCTGTGAAAGATCACTACTTTTGTACCTTAAAATGATTTTTTGAAAAAATTCAGAGCAAACTATCACACACTTGTAGCTCAAATTTGAATTACTTTTGGAAAATCGGCATAAAGTTATTTAAGTGTGCAAAATTAGGTAGAAAGCGAGAAAATTCCTAATATTTGGGGATTATACATAAAATATGGACTACTTTGTGTGATAATAGTATGGGTACCATTTTGCACCATATTTTTCGTACTTGCTTCACAAAAAAGTCATTTTTTACACTAAAAAATGAAAAATGAAATTTATAGAATTTGTTTGAAAAAAAATTGTTCGGTAACATTGTTTATCATACCAAGATACAACTATGTGACAAATATGGGCACATTATCACAAACTATACCATTATAATGGTCATATCTTGGTCGTTTGGCTTGAAACCTATACATGTTTATAGATGATAGACATTTTTGTGAACGATTCTTTTCGAAAATTTGTTAAAAATTAATTTTATGATTTTCACTAGCAACTAGTACATATAAAAGGACTACATACCGAAGGATTTCATTTTTCGGTGTTTTCTTCATTTTATTTGAGTTGTCTAAAAAAATGGCCCAAATGGCGAGCAAGGCTATTCGTTGAAAGATGTCAATTTAATTAAAACTATCGATGGTTCTGTGAAATAGCCACTATTTTTGTACCTTAAAATGATTTTTGTAAATTTTTTAGACCAAAATATCACACACTTGTAGTTCAAATTTGAATTACTTTCCGAAAATCGACATAAAGTCATTTAAATATGCGAAATTAGGTAGAAAGCGAGAAAATTTATAATATTTGGACTACTTTGTGTGATAATTGGATGGGTACCATTTTGCACCATATTGTTTGTATTTGCTTCACAAAATAGTCATTTTTAACACTTAAAAAATGAAAAATAAAATTTATAAAAATATTTTAGAAAACTCAGTTCGGTAATATTGTTTATCATACCAAGATACACCTATGTGCGAAATATGGGCACATTATCACAAAATATGCCACGAGAGTGGTCATATCTTGGTCGTTTGGCTTGAAACCTACACTTGTTTATAAATGATAGACCTTTTTGTGAAGGATCCTTTTCGAAAATTTGTCAAAAAATAAGTTTATTATTTTTACTAGCAACTAGTACACATAAAAGGACTCCATGCCGAAGGATTTCTTTTTTCGGTGTTTTTTGCATTTTATTTGAATTTTCTAAAAAACGGCCCAAATGGCGAGCTAGGCTATTCGTTGAAAGATGTCAATTTAATTAAAACTATCAATGGTTCTGTGAAATAATCACTACTTTTGTACCTTAAAATTATTTTTTTAAAAAATTGAGAGCAAACTATCACACACTTGTAGTTCAAATTTGAATTACTTTTGGAAAATCGGCATAAAGTCATTTAAACATGTGAAATTAGGTAGAAAGCGAGAAAATTCCTTATATTTGGGGATTATCCATAAAATATGGACTACTTTGTGTGATAATTGTATGGGTAACATTTTGCACCATATGTTTTGTACTTGCTTCACAAAAAAAAGTCATTTTTGACACTTAAAAAATGAAAAATGATATTTATATAATTTGTTTGAAAAAACTTTGTTCGGTAACATTTTTTATCATACCAAGATACAACTATGTGACAAATATGGGCACATTATCACAAACTATGCCACTAGAATGGTCATATCGTGGTCGTTTGGTTTGAAACCTATACATGTTTATAGATGATAGACCTTTTTGTGAACGATTCTTTTTGAAAATTTGTAAAAAATTAAGTTTATGATTTTTACTAGAAACTAGTACACATAAAAGGACTCCATGCTGAATGATTTCTTTTTTCGCTGTTTTCTTCATTTTATTTGTGTTTTCTAAAAAAAAGGCCCAAATGGCGAGCAAGGCTATTCGTTGAAAGATGTCAATTTAATTAAAACTATCGATGGTTCGGTGAAATTGTCACTATTTGTGCACCTTAAAATGAATTTTTTAAAAATTTCAGAGCAAACTATCATACACTTGTAGTTCAAATTTGAATTACTTTCCGAAAATCGACATAAAGTCATTTAAATGTGCGAAATTAGGTAGAAAGCGAGAAAATTTATAATATTTGGGAATTATCCATCAAATATGGACTACTTTGTGTGATAATTAGATGGGTACCATTTTGCACCATATTGTTTGTATTTGCTTCACAAAATAGTCATTTTTAACACTTAAAAAATGAAAAATAAAATTTATAAAATATTTTAGAAAACTCAGTTCGATAACATTGTTTCTCATTACATGATACACCTATGTGCCAAATCTAGGCACATTATCACAAGCTATTCAACGGTAATAGTCATATCTTCATTACAAATAGATATAGTAAAATTGAAAAAAAAAATAAAATCGGTCTTTACCGTGTGTTGGCACACGGCAGAGAATAAATATTTGCCGTGTGCAAACACATGGTAAAGAGCTTTCGTGACGGCGCCGTCATCGCTTCCGTTTTGTGGACACGTGTTAACTTTTTTTACCGTGTGTCTTTCTTTACAGTGTGCTTTTTACCGTCTTTACTGTGTACCATTCTTTGCCGTGTGTTATTTTACTTTCAAAATCGTGTGTTATTTTTTACCGTGTGCGGCACACGGCAAAGATGGACGTTGCCGTGTGCCCGATATTTGGCACACGGCAAAGACCTAAGCACACGGCAACGTCATGCTCTCCCGTAGTGAGAGATTTCATCTTCATGCATATATAAGTACTGACAAGCTGGTGTGTAATTTGTTTTTAATAACAAAATATATTAATATCACAAAGATACCAATTTTATCACTCTTTGCACCAACAATATCGAAAGACATCGAATGTACACAGGCAACCAAAAAAAAAAGACCCGTCGCATCGACGACCGTGGCCTCGTTGTGAGGTCCATTCTCCATCAATGGAGGAAGGCTCACATAAGCCCTTCGATCCTGACGAGCAGCGAGAAGACAGGCGAGTCAGGAAAAACTTTCGACTGAAGCAAAGCAAAGGGAATTCAAGGTGCTTACCTCAGGTACGGGATTGTTTGGCCCGTATGGTTCGACCGGGCACTTAACGTTGCACGGATCGGCGGCGCGGAGGCTGGTGATGCTCCTCACCTTAGTCGCGATCTGTGCGTCATCAAGCGAGGTGTCGACTGCAAGCTCCCACATTGGCTCGCGTCGACGCAGTGGCTGCACCTTCAACCTGTGGAAAGTCGCGATAAGGTGAATGCCACCTGTCTCGCGCCCGAGCGTCGTCAGCAACCCGCGGAGCAGCGCCAGCAGTGGCTTGGTCGACTCCTTGTCCTCCTTTGACAGAGGGTGCGACCAGGCTTTGGTCCTTCGCAGAGGTCGATCAGCGGCGAACTCGGGAAGGCCTTCTTGGTCCCACCTGATGTAGAACCATTTCTTCCGCCAGTTCTGGACGGAGTCAGATTTCTTCAGCTGGAAGAAGCAAGTGTCGCCGCGCAGCTGGATTCCGAAGCCGCCTACGGGGAACGTCTGCCTCGACCGCCCCACCATCCGTCGCACCATGAAGAGCGACTTCCAGAGGTTCCAGTTGGGTGCGATCCCCAGAAAGCACTCGCATAGCACAATAAAACTCGCGATGCTCAATACGCTGTTGGGATTCAGATCCATGATCTGAATCCCATAGGCGTAAAGAAGACCACGAACGAAATCGTGGATGGGGAACCCGAAGCCCCGTGGAAGGAATTCCACGAAGCACACGCGCTCCCCATCGCGAGGAGAGGGGATCACATCCTTACCGGGGGCGCGCGTCGTCGCCGTGCTCGTCGGCGGCAGCAATCCCTGCTCGCGGAGGTTGTCCAGCTCCGCCGCCTTCACGGACGACTTCCCCCAGTCGCCCTCCAACTTCTTCATGCCGGCGTCGTCGTCGGCGGCGGAGCTGTCCGCTCCCTTCACCCTCTTCTGGCCCATGGTGCTAGCGGAGGAGGGAAGAGTTTTTGGAGATTTCGGTGCAAATGGCAATGGAGATGAGGCAGCGGAGAAGACGGGAATGAAGGCTTGGTGAACTGTTCCCACGCCGCGGTGAAAATTTTATACCGCGGGGGCAGTTCATCCTAGCCGTCATCCACGCAACCGCAACTCGAGGCAACATCTGGCCGTCCACGCGTCGCGCGGAGATAGCAACCGTCGCCGCCCACGACGCCCACTACGCGCGGGAATCGAGGCGCCATCATCATACCACGAAAATTTCGCGCCCAACGGTCAGAACAGTCAATACTGACACTGGGACCACTCTGTTACGTCCCATCGGATGCAGAGCACGCCGAAAACGTCAGCCCTGACGTCATCAGCGGAGGCGTATCAAGTAAGCCAACGGGCTGATGGAGCACCCGGACAGTTTTTTCGAGTGCAACAAGGAACAGTAAGCTCTGAGAGCTGAGTCGACTCGATAATCCATTCGAGTAAGACAAGTACATAGTAAGCTTTACAAAGCTGATGACACCCGAATTCATCATTCGAGTGGACTCCAACCAGTAAGCTTTCAGAGCTGAGTTTAAGTCGATTCCGTAGGCCATCAAGGCTGAGTACAAAGTAAGTCGAGCAAGGCCAGTTTTGACTTGGGCATTTCGAGTCATCTTTTTACTCCCATCGGGAGCGGACTTTTCGACTGAAGAAAAATTGAGTTTAACCTCAATCGCAAGCGATTCAGCTTAATCTCGGGGGCTACTCCCATCGGGAGCGCTGTTCGCGCACCCGATGATTAAGGACAACGACAGTCGAAAGCTGGCGAATCAAGAAGATCATGAAGCGCACTCGATTATTCAAGACAGTAGCAGCCGAAGGTTGGCTCGTGAAGGAGTCAAGTGGCGTGCCCGGAGGAAGGAGTCCTTTACTCGACTCTGCGATTCGACTAAGCACTCGGGGGCTACTGTTGTGGGGCTACCTTTCGGGTGCCCCACGGTGGTGGTACCTGGGTCACGCCATGAGAGGCCCATGAAGTGTACCGTGTGGCCCAAGTAGCTGGTTAGGCCGGTGATGGTTTTCCTTATTCTGTAACGTGCAATCCGCACCGTCCACCCGAGACCTGGCCTGTGATATAAAGGCCAGGAGGGTGCGTCATCTAGGTCAAGCAAGCAGCACACAAACCCTAGCGAGATCTCCATCTCGCCATTGTAGCCACCTCGATAATTCCAGACAAGCAGGAGTAGGTCTTTACCTCACCTCGAGGGGCCGAACCTGGGTAAACTCGCCCCCTGTTAGCCGTCACAGCCACCAACGTTCATACTCTCTCCCCCTCAATCAACCCGGGGTACACAACCTTGGGATTTGCCGAGTCCACTCCTCGTCACACTCGCAACAGCAACACTCTAATCACAACCAAAGACAACACTTGGACCGCAAAAGAGCCAAAAGCGACAAGTCAAAGAGGAAACAATGCAACACTTGGACAACAGAAGAGTTTCAACAAAAGCGATGCATTCAAGAAGGAAACAATGCACAAACGTTGTCATCGTCCGATCAAACATCTTGAGTTTTAACTTTTGGAGAAAGACCGGAATCCCAAAACAATACCTTCAGCAAGGAATAAAGACCAGACCTTGAGCTTTCATTTCACCCTGAAAATCGCGGCTCGGTACTTCACCACCAGAAGTGTTGTCCACCTGTGTTGCCGCCTCCTCTCTGCCAAGACTGCTGCTGCAAGTCCTCAACACCCGGCACGTAGAAAACCCATGCCGCAAGTCTTCATCGCAACCAAAACTTGTCTCCGCCATTACAATCCTCCGATCGCAGTCACCATGACTTTCTTCACCACTGTCAATGTCATGGAAGTCTATATTTAGACATGTCCCATGGCATCGGCAAGACAGTGAAGCTTCCACACCCTCTAGAAGCATCTCTGGCCGAAGATAAGAGCGCCCATGACCGGATCAATTCCGATCTAGATATCCAATGGCGCCATGCGCCAATCATCTGCGAAAATCTTCGAGGGGAAGGACGGAACTCGTCGGCGTCCAGATCGAAGAGGCTGATGAGGCAGATCAACGACTTGGCGCTCGAAGATCAGCATGGCCAAACCACCTTTTATTGCGTGGAAGGTGGGTATGACACAAGAGAGGATCTCCATCGGCCATCCACCTACCACGGCGGGTGGGATCAACAATGACCCAAGAGGAGGCCGACAGGAGTCGCCGAAGGCCGACCCAACCCCGAACCTCCGCCGGTGATCGACGCTGCTCCAACCCACAACACGGCACGGGGGCACCGCACCGACCTCCATGTTCCGACGACATGGCCGCGGTCGGCCCAACCCCCGTCTAAAATCGGCGAAGCCCGCCTTCCCCATAACGCCCTCGACAGATGGGGTGCCGCCACCGTGATAAGGGCCGACGGCAACGCGGTCGCCCTTTGCTTGGTTTCTCCCGACAGCTAGGGTTAGGCCCGGTGCCGCCCGAGGGAGAGACACGGGACCTTGGGCTTCCTTTTGGCTAGGCAATTGCCTGTGTGAGCGTTGCAATGAAGGGCGATGGTTTGTAAATGACCCTTAAGAAAAAACAAGGGAGTGTCTAATCATGAGCTAGCTGATTTTTAATTTGGCTTAACTCAGATTATTGATGGGTCATGTTTGGGTTTGTTCGTCGAGTCCGATCCTGGTAGAGCCCCAATGCGTCTCGAAGGGAATTCTTGAAGGAAAAAATGAGAATAAAAGAAAAATCAGATTTTATAGGTAACCTGGGAGGGCCTCGGGGGCTCCTTTGTATCGCTCATTAGCGACAGTTCCATTCCCCGTTGCCTACGCTCTTTCATAAATGGGCCGACCCAGCTCGTGAAAACGTCTCGTTCGGTTGGACTGTTTCATATGATTGCTGGTACGCTGGACGAATGTGTGCGGGTGCGGATCACGATCGACATTGAGAAAAAGCTAGCTAGCTAGCTCGATCCCACGATCGCTCGAGCAGGAGACGTTGAGCAACGCGGGCATACTTGTACACGCACGTAAGCAGACAAAAAAAATTCTGTCGAAAGTAAAAATAAATAATCAGAAATACATGTACACTGAAATTGAAAGTAGAAAAAATATTAAACCCGAAGTACAAACATATTGAGTACCTAGTACAAATATTTGAAATTACAAACTATTTTGAATGATTTTAAAATTGAACAGAAAAGCTCGGTGAACAAAAATATTTTTTGAACATTTTTAAAAAGTAAACAGAAAAAGGTCTTTTTTCGCTTTCTTTTCTTTTATTTTCTTTTCTGATTTTTGTTTGTTTAATTTATTTTCACTTTATTTATGATTTTGAAAAATATTCAGTTTTGAAAATTTGTACAAATTTAAATATGTTAAAATTTGAAACATTTCTTAAAATTGAACAAATTTTCATTTTGAACATTTTTTAGCGCTAAATCAATTTTGAAATTTGAACAGATTATGTCGGTGAACGAAATCTATTTTGACCTTTTCAAAACTCAACAGAAAATTTCGGTGAAGAGAAACTAATTTGGAATAATTTTAAAAAGTAAACAGAAAATATCGGTGAAAAAAAACTATTTTGAAAGATTTTTTAAAGTGAACAGAAAAAATGCCAGTGAACGTAAACTATTTTTGAACGATTTAAAAAATGAACAGAAAATATCGGTGAACAGAAAATGTCGGTGACAATTTTTTTTGAAAATGAATTTGATTTTTTTAATCTGAATATTTTTTCCAATCTGAATATTTTTTAATCTGAACAAATTTCAAATGTGAACAATTTTTTAATTTGAACAATTTTTGAATATGAGCATTTTTTGAATCTGAACAAATTTCATATGTTAACAATTTTTGAATCTGAACATTTTTTGAATTTGAACATTTTTTTAGTTTGAACATTTTGTGAATCTGAAAAAGAATTAAGAAAAAAGAAAACAGAAAAAGAAACGAAAAAAGAAAGAAAAAATGAAAATAAAAATAAAACTACAAGAAAAGGAAAAAATAAATTTAAAACAGCAAAGGGAAAGAAATTTAAATCTGGAACTTTTCAAAATCTGAAAAAATCAGAAATAAAAATAAGTTGGCATCGTCGGCGACGACCTGAGAAGAAAATTAGTTGTTCACCGCACAAACACAGGAAAAGAGAGATCAGTTCGCGAACAGGGAAAGGAAGTGAGCCTCTCGGGGAAAAAAAAAGAAGGAAGCGAGGAACGAAGGAACGAAGCAGTACGCATAAGAAACTAAATGGGCCGCCCCAGTACTGGATGCTTCAGGTGACGCTAGCAACATGTGTCGCTAATGAGCGATATATAGGGTTTGCCGAGTGCCTCCCTGTGAATCTAAAAAACCCTACTATTTGATGTTTTGTCAAATAGGGTTGCAATTGGGCCGGCCCAATAAGCCGAGTATCCCTTTTTTAAGAGGTTTAGTTCCGTTTTTTTTCTTTTTCCGCTGCATTTTTTAGTTTAGGTTTTCATTTATTTATTTTCTTTATTTTTCTTGTCCTCTTTGTTTTTTTGTTCAGTTTTTCTATTTTTATTAAATATGGGTAATACATGAATTTTTTTTAGAACTGTGTGAACATTCATATTGAACCTTGTGAATATTTATTTTGAACTGTATGAACATTACTTTCGTCCTTAAAAAATTATTTTGTATCATATGAATAATTTGTATGTGTACAAACATTTATTTCAACCTCTAGGGCAACAAGTATTGTATAAACCCCCTGAACATTCATATTACAAGGTATACAAATATATTTTTAATATGTAAATTCGGAGATTTATATTTGTATAATGTAACCTAAATTTAGGCTGGAAATGGGTTCAAACTGACAATGTTCCGTTTACATCGTCGCGTTGGGTGGTAGCCCCTCTGTGCGCCGACATAAACGAATGCGGGTGGATGAATTTGGTTACTGCGTTAAAGTTACCCTTAAAATTTCATGGTAATAGTTCTGAAAGTAAAAAAAAATAGACCGGGGATATCATGATACTGATTTGGAGAATAAAATTAACTAATTCCAGTATCGTTGCTGATGTGGTCCGATGTCAACTGGTCCTTTGATTAAAGGGGGAGGACAGTGCGATAGAAACATGTGGCTGCTCAGCTAGCACGCAGATTATATAGTTCATGAAATGGGTATTCCTCCATTGACGCCCAACAACAACAGCAAAGACTGAGTTATGGACACAGAGGTCCCTTTCCTGCTCACCGGCAGCGTGGACGACGCTCCGCTGGCCGGCGTCTCCGACTTCCGCGGCCGCCCCATCTACCGCATCAGCTCTGGCGGATGGCGCTCCGCCCTCTTCGTCGCTGGTAATGTCTTAGCTGGCTAGCCCTCGATCCAATATTCATTAGAGCAGCTCACTGTTCTTGTTTGTTTGTTTTTGAAATAGCTCACTGATTAGCAATGGCGTATTTCAGTGCTGGAGATCGCTGGGAACTTCGCATCTTACGGTGTGTCCGCGAACCTCATCACCTACCTCACCGGGCCGCTCGGCCACTCCACCGCCGCCGCCGCGGCCGCCGTGAACGCCTGGTCGGGGACAGCTGCCCTCATGCCGTTGCTGGGCGCCTTCGTCGCCGACTCGTGGCTGGGTCGCTACCGATCCATCACCGTCGCCTGCACCCTCTATGTCCTGGTACGGAGTAATTCACTCTTGGATTCCTGCATCTGCATCTAAATCTCACCACGTTAGCCGACGACCTAATCAATGCCACTTGCAGTCCATTAAATAAACAGTAGGTCCATCTCAAAGGATAGGCGATGTGATCGATCAATGTTGAGTTGTTGACCGTGTATGATCCTAAATGTTACGCATCATTTATATAGTTTTTTAGCCACATGTTTCCTACATAAATAGATTTTCACCCTAGAAAGGTACCACCATGTTTACCTGTTGCAACCAACGTTTGTTTACTGCCAAAGTTAGTTCAAACAAAATATGAATTCAAAATATTTAGGCACAAAACAAACCGGGTCGAACTCAAGAGATTTTTTTAGGGATTGTAGAGCAGAGAGAGACAACCAAACAATTTGTCATAGATACCAAATTCGACCTCTTGCGTTGTCGAGACGGCATTTTTCCACCACGCCAATGCTTAGTATAGCACACCGACTTTATTTGACATACTTAACAAATTTAAAATTCAAATTTGTCAGATATTTCTTGACCAGTAGCAACATTTATTGGAGGGGAACCGTTTACTGAACTGTTACTGCAAATCTCGAACTTGAAAAAAACCCTGCCTGCAAAAGATCGTAGTCCATTTACTCCACATCCTAATTCTTAAAGTGAATTTTCTTTCACCTATTAGTCTAAACCTATTCCTCGGAATTGTTAATCTAGCTAGGTCCAAATATTGTTTCTGAAAAAGTAATAAAAGTTTCAAAGATTTTCCCCTTTACATTAATTAAATGTTAAGTACATACTAATAAGTGAAAAACATGTGTATTCATGCAGGGTTATGGCATGATCACTCTAGTGTCCACCCTTGTGGACACTCCCTCATCGCGACTCGACGATGACAACTTCTCGCCCCGCCCATCATCGATGAAGGTCATCCTCTTCTATGCCTCCCTATATCTCATCGCACTCGCGCAAGGTGCTGACAAACCCTGCGGCCTGGCATTTGCCGCCGACCAGTTCGACCCAAGCCACCCAAAGGAGAGTGCCTCTAGAAGTTCCGTATTCAATTGGTGGTACTTTTCTATGGCTATCGGAATCACCGTCGCCATCCCAGTCGTCAGCTACATCCAGGAGAACATCGGTTGGGCTATTGGATTTGCCTTGCTATGTGTCATCATGCTTTGTGCCTTCGCCATCTTCCTTGCTGGCAGCCCAACCTATCGCCTATATGCGCCCAACTCCGGTGCTGTGAGCCCATTCGTCCGGCTGGCCCGAGGCCTTGCTGCGCTTGGTAGGAACTCAAACTTCTTTTTTGACAAAAAAAGACATCACCCAGCAGATGAAGATTCCGTGGATAAGGTGCAATCAGAAGAGGCTCGGGCGGTGTTGCTGCTGCTGCCTATATGGGCGACGTGCTTGGCGTATGGCGTGGTGTTTGCGCAGATCATGACGCTCTTTAACAAGCAGGGACGAACTCTGGACCGTCGCATTTTTGGTGGCCTGGAGCTGCCATCCGCGGCGCTTCAAACGTTCGGGCCAGCAAGCATATTGTTGTTTGTGCCCATCTACGACCGTGTATTGGTGCCCACGCTGCGGTCCATGACGGGAAACCCATCGGGGCTGACATTGCTTCAGCGCATGGGCACAGGAATGGTGCTATCCCTCGCTTCGGTGTCGGTTGCAGCGCTCGTGGAGACCCAACGGCTGGAAACGGCACGTGAGCACGGCTTGGTGGACGATGCTAGTGTGACGGTACCAATGAGCTGGGCGTGGCTAGTGCCACAGTATGTGATTATGGGGGTGTCAAATGTGTTCGCTCTTGTCGGGATGCAAGAGTTTTTCTATGACCAAATGCCTAGCGAGCTGCGCAGCCTTGGCTTGGCGCTATACTTCAGCGTGATTGGAATCGGTGGTTTCATCAGCGGTGCCCTCATCTCCGTCATTAATAACATCACCAGCCGTAACGGCGGTGACAGCTGGTTCGCGGACAACATCAACCGTGCTCACATTGACTATTTTTACTGGCTGCTCGCCGGGCTCAGCCTCGTCGAGCTTGTGCTCTACCTCTGCCTCGCCAGCTCATACACATACAAAAACCATAGAAGGGTCCGCTGAGAGGAGATGTGCACCCGTGTTGTTATATTTTGAATTTCTCACGATGGAATGATATGTGCCGATCAGTCGAAGTGACCCTACCATGAACTTGGTCACCCATTGGGTAGATAGGAAAAAATATATGGTTTTTATTTTCTCTCCTGATTTGGCACTTGATTATATAATAAACCATATTCTGTATTTGATGATAAGATGCACTGACAGAGCAGTTGTAATGAGTCTGCTGGGAGCTTCTGTCAAATGTATCATTCTATATATTGCGAAAGATTATTGTAATCAGTTGCTGTTGCTGACGACATGTAAACAAACTACCGTTGACAGCTATCTAGGCTAATACTTCAAGTACCACCATTTTAAACACATCACTTGCAACAACAGCCCCCCTAGTTAAACCGAAGCAACACGATTCTCTACAATATGGACACGCAATGTGATACACTTTTTCTTAGCGATAACTTCTGCAACCTCAAATGCTACCCAAGGGCTCAAGCGCTCACCTGATGAAGCAACCCACAAGAATGGTTAAATTTCGGTTGCTTGAGACAACGGGAAGCATTATATTTTCCATGGAATAAGCTTGACGCGGCACCTATGTGTGAATAACAAGTACCAATCGACAATTATTACTCAAGAAACCAGGATCAATCAAATTTGAGCATTGAAGTATACACACAGTCAAATGACCTGCGAACATCTTCTATTACTCAATTTGCATATCACTCAAATCGGCAATTACAGTAAACTTTAATGGTAAATTTTCTATGCACAAAGTCAAATGACCTATGAACAGAGATTCAAATAAACAAAAATGTAAGAAAGCAAAAATCAAGTGCCTGATTCTGCATTTCCTAATAGCAGCTAGGATATAGCTTTCCCATGCACCTGAATGTAGCAAGTTACAGTGAATAACTTGGAGTTGACTGACACTGGTTAAGCCTGTTAGTTCTCTCAATCCTTCTTAATATTAAAAATGCCTATTTTTCCAGGCTAAATTAAGTTCAAACAGGAAGTTAAGGTTTGTAGATAATGTCATGTGACCCAGGCATTATACCCGTCAGCCGAACCCAAGCAGTATTCATAGGAACATAAGCGTCTGGCAGCATGATTCATAGGGAAAGAAATGCAACGATCTCAGCGCAAAAGGAGTTCTGGAACTTTATTCTCAGAGGTGAGACTACGGTCTAGTTGAAGTAAGAAAACTCCTACACTTTCACATAACAAGAAAGAACACCTAAACTGGGTGCTAGTAATACAAAGCAGTTACCTGTAATGATGCAAGGAAGCTACCGGAATATGTCCTACTCATGGTCCAAATCATCTGAAAGGGTAAGAGATAAGTTTCTTAGCCACAGGATAAAAATTATGAGCCAAAAAAAAAAAACTTAAGGAAAAAATTACATACCGGCTGCAAATAATGTGACCACAAGATTTAAAACTAGCTACAAATAATGGTAGTGGGAAATTACATGAGAAAGAGAATTTGCTACAGTGCTATACTTCTATGTTAGCTCAAACAAACATTCACGAACTGCATACTCCAAGCACACTCATGCTACAGTGATATACTTCTATGTGAATCAGGCATCAGGAATCCCAGCATTCACATCAGAGAGAGGATCTATCGATTGGATATCATATATGCAAAAAGGACACAATAAATGGAACCAAACAGGACCAATCTAACTCTTGATTAGATCGCAGAATTGTCCTGTGTATATATGCATGTATTATAATCAGAGGAGCTCAAGGAAAGCAAACCCGTGACATGAGTTACGAACGCCTTGATCAATATTGAAAGAAAACCACCGGCAAAATAATTTTAGATAAATTAAGGAAAATAATAATTTATTACGCCATAAGGCCAAAACAAGCACAAGATATCACAACTGAAGTCTAGCGTGATATCAACACAGACACATTCATTTCTAGAGTCTATGACGCATCAAATCGAAAGAAGTCCATCTTTTTTATTGAACAAACACTCTCCGCCCCATCACAGCAAGACATTAGGTTAATCCCCCAGAAGTGTACATAAGTACAGCTTGAAGCAGTTTAAGTTTCAGTTAACGGGATGCGTAACTAACTGAAGTGTGCTAGCTTTCAGAGGTCAGGAAGAATAGTTCTCTGGAATAGTAGAACACATTATGCACAACAGAGCTTTTATGGGAGGAAAGTTTCCATTGTAAACCTAAGAAGGTGATCAGATTAACCATGGTTCCACAATGTGTCAACTGGAATAAGATTAACAGAAAAATACAGTACTGCAGTTGGGCTTGATGATGCTTGTATAAAATGGTTCTTACGCTTGATGATGCTTGAATTTCTACACTGATATAGGCATAGTTCTAACTATCTTGAGGATCTCTTCCTCAAGTTTCGGTCAGAGCATATACTTCCAAATTTAGTATTCGCATCTCATGTGTTCAGGCTTAAGTTCTCGCTTATAAAATATACCAACTTTGATGATTGGTAGTAACCGCAAGTTTATGTCAGCTTAGAGTGTTACTTGGCAAAATTATCCAGTGTGTCCCTTTAGTAAGACGAAACAACTAGAGTTCCATCTCGAGCTTTGTTCAGATCTCATCAACTAGAGTTCCATCTGGCAAAATTATCCAGTGTGTCCCTTTAGTAAGAACAAAATTTATTCAGATCTCATCAACTAGCTTTATTCAGATTGACAATTCCATCTCGAGCGTTGTTTATCAGTAGAGCTCGGGAGCTTAGCCATACACAAAATGTCAAGAGTTGCCAATTCATACTTCAATCAAGGAAAAAAACTGGCACGTGGGAGCATAACCATTTTGATTATAACCATAAAGTCCAGTTGAACATGTTATCCTTGCAATATTCGATTGAACTAAAGTAAAATCCTGTCGAACACTTATGGCTGGGTAAAATGGCTATAGCAAGATTCGATTGGGGGCTCACCTTGTGCTTCCTCTTCCTGGAAATCTTGGACGTTGGGGAGTCCTTGCGACCAGGATTTGATATCTCTATGTGGAGTCCGCCGCCAAACAGCTGCTACGCCACCTCGCCGCCGTCGCTGACCACCGTATTTGTCCCCTCGTCACCGTCTCCGCCGCCCGATTCCGGTAAGCTAGCAAGGGATGGGAGGGAGACGGGGCGGGGCGGTGAACGGTTGGAGAGATGAGCTCCGTCCCCCGGGCCCGAAAGAGGAGAGACTACCAATGCCGGAGCCAGCGGGCGGCAGTCCGGCTGTCCGGCGGTTCTCTCACGACCTGGGATGGGAAAATGTGGGATGCCCACATAATTTGTGTTCTTCCGTGGTTGCCCACTTAAGCTGTTATATGGGCTTGGATAGTGGGTGTTGTGGGCTGCCCACTCCCACCCACACATAATGATACTTCCTTCGTCACATAATATAAATATTTTGTCAAGATAAAAATAACTTGTAAAATGTTTTATATTGTGGGACGTTTTATCTTGTAAAATATTTTATATTGTACTCACTCCGTTCTAAATTAGTTGCCTTCCATTTGCCAAAAAGTGGATGTATCCAAAAAAATACATCCACTTTTTGGCAAATGGAAAACAACTAATTTGGAACGGAGGGAGTAGGACGGGGGGAAGTACTCTGTAACGTCTTTTAGGTTGAAAAAAAATCTTATTTTACCTCGTGACTATGTGTTTTTCTCTTGTTTCTTGCCTCCTTCATCTACCCGGCCACCATCCCATCCTTCCGTCTCATCCATTCAATTCAATCCAGCGACCACTTTGTTTTGTGTGATGTCACCGAATTTTAATCTAATACGTCGTCGATGTGTCATTTTGGTCACACTACATAAACCACTCTTACTTCAAAAAATATTTTATGCAGTGCACCAAAACGTCACAATAGCGATATGTAGATATGTATGGTGGAATTGCAACGTAGCAGAAATAATGAACTCTGGACTCATCGCTTGAGTAATATTAGTTGTTTTGTTGTTGGTCATGTTATTTTTATGTAGTGTCACCAAAATAGACTCCTGTTTCAAATGAGTTCCAACTTAACCACATGATCTTAACATAACTATCTAAACAAATAAGACAATCCAAACAGAAGTATGTTTTTTCGAAATGGGGTGCCCCCAGCCTCTGCATCGATCGATGCATGCAACTTTTATTGCTAAACAGAAGTATGTGAACACTCACAATACATCTTAACATAATTGTGGCTAACCTGAACAACCACAATCTAAGCAGTGTCCCTTAAAAATAACCTAAAAAGCTCCTTGAAAATAATCAAACCGCCCCTTAAAAATAATCTAAAATAGAACAATGAAAACCATATTTCATCGACAATAACATTGACGCAGCATTATTTGCATGTATATGAGGTTTGCCGAGTGTAGTACTCGGTAAAGATTTTACTTTTGCCTAGTGTTACACTCGGCAAACTGATCTCTTTCAGATGTTTTATGTTGCCTGTTATTTATTATTCCGAGTAATAATATTTGCTGAGTAACTCAGTAAGCCACTCAGCAAATCCTGTAGGCCGAATGAGCAAGCTGACACTCGACATATCTGAGATCCTCCGTTTCCGTCGGTTGCCCATCAACCTACTTCCGAGTCGGTTTCACTGAGTGTACACTAGTAGGAAAACCCCCTTATAGTCCCGGTTTGGTTGGGCCATTAGTCCCGGTTCACCAACTGGGACTAGCAAATCGGGACTAATGCTAGTCCCGGTTGGGACACGAACCGGGACTAATGGGGCAGCACGTGGCCCGGCGGAGGCAGTAGGGGCGGAGGGGCTTTAGTCCCGGTTCGTAATACGAACCGGAACTATTGTCCCGTCAGATTTTTTCACCTTTTTCAGAAATTTCAGAAAATTATTTAAATTTGTAAAATCAATAATACTTATTCTGTAATTCATAAAAATATGAATAAAATACTAAAATGTTCAGAAAAATAAGACCTATTTGATTATGTCAAATGCATGCATGTTTAAAAAACTTAAATTAAATATTTTTTAGAACTAAAAAAATGCCACGACTAGTTAAATAAGAGGAACCACTATTCCACATCATCGCCACGAATATATTACACACATCTCATTCGTCGTGCTTGGTCAAACATATTACAAACGGTACATGTAGTACACACGAGTTTCATTCTTATATATATACATTTCTTTTACACTCACTATTTAATTTAAACCTTACAGTAGTATTCTCCTTTCGGATTTAGGACCTCTGCATCTAAGAATCCGGCAAATTCCTCTTGAATTTCTCGTATGCGATACTGTGGTAGAAGGCCTTCCCGCAACCGTTCGATCTAATTAAAAAGGGTCAACATATATGAATGAAAGTAAACACAATTGATGGCAATAAACTAAAATTATGAATATTGCATACGCACTTCAAGTTGTTTTAAGATTCTGCCCTTCTCACAGCACGTCTGACGAATAAACTCGTAGACGTAGTATCCACATAAATGATTCCCGCTTTCCTGGATCAAGCACTTTACGGGAACAGAGTTCGATCAAAAAATGGTAGTAGTACTTACATTTATTGGTTTAAATGTAAGCTCCTTCGCCCATTCACCCTATCCCTGGCGGTGAATCATTTCCAAGCCCTGCCCGGCAAAGAAAATGAATAAAGGAGTTATATATTAATTACTTGCTATCAGTAAATGAACGGAAAGTTGCCGATAATGCCATAATGATTGAAATTACCTCTGAAGGCATTCCTGCATGTCCGCCCACTTCTCAAGGGATTTATGTAAGGAGTCCATGACAAGTACTACTCTCAGGCATAATGATTAGCAGAATAAAGTGGAAGCTGCGCATGCATAAGTCATAAATTATACACTTAACATCGAGAAATTAAGCGAAATAGAATGTGTAGAAGACAGTAACACTTACTTGAAGTTGTAAGGAAATAGTATTTCTCTTTTGATTTCGTTGAACCGTAACGCATTTACCAAGTTATTCTCTGTTTCGTTGTAAAAATCATGTAGACTTTTTTCGTGAACGAAATTTGGATCAACGAACCCAATGTCATAGATTTGTCCTCTTTTGCAATGGGTAATCTTCATTCTGCATAATTAATATAGTGATGAGTAAGATTATAAATGCAATGAACGAGGTGAGCTAGCTAGAGACTTAATTACAGAAATAATACTTACAGACAATAAGCACTGATGATAGCTTTGTCAAGGGCCTCTTATTGGTATAACTGAAATAATTCAGAAAATTCAATCATTACCACGCCAGCTCCATGCCCGTAATGCTCGTTCTTATATCCCACGTGGATCCAATTTCCCCCTTTCTTTGAGTCTTTCATGTACCAACTATGCAATCTTCGCATTTTTGTTGGTAGATCTTTGACTAACTCAGGTTTGACGAGAGGATGCCCGTGCCGGTATTTGTATTTTGGAACTATTTCATCGTGGAATTGTAATTGGTCTAAGTACTGAGCAATAGACAAGCCCTGAGCAGAGGCTGCTTCTCCGTACAGTGCAACAAACTCAGGATCGATGCCGACCGCATGTTTGCTCGACCCCACCTCGGTATCGGGAAACACTTTGAGCGGAGGGGCACGATTGTTTTTGCTGTTCTCCGAGATGGGCAACTGGTTTTGCACTACTACCCTTCGACCGCCGGTTATTTGCCTGAACCGACTTGAGAATAGAGCGGTCATAGTCTCGTGTCAGCTTTGGCGTGGGTTGTTCAAGGGTCTTCAACATTTTGAAGACGGCGGCTTTTTCTTCTGGGGTGTCGGGGAACTCTGGCGCTTTCGACTTCTTTTTCTTCAAGTTAGCAAACCACTGTTCCGTTCGGGCTTTTACCTTCGCCTCATTTTCCTCCACCGTACAGTCGTAAGGTCTCTTGGGAAGATTCTTATGAGGTACTTTTGGGAGGGGTGACCTTCTACGTTTCGGTGATCGGTTACCACTCCTCGTAGTATCAGCAGTGGTACGCCGAGCCTGAGTGGGCGGAGACGACTGACGCGGCGGCGGAGACGGCTGCTGTGGAGACTGGTGAGGCGGCGGAGACAGCGCCTGAGGCGGCGGCGGTGGCGAAGAGGACTCTTGCGCTGGAGAGTGGTGAGGCGGTGGAGACGGCGCCTGAGGCGGCGGCGGTGGAGAGGACTGTTGCGTTGGAGACTGGTGAGGAGTCGATGGCCTTGGTGGCCAGTTTGGAAGCACGATGAATTCCTTTGGCCATAGAACAGTCCCTTTCCTGGCTTCTCCAAGTTCAACCACCTCCCCATCTTCACCTGCAGGGTGTTCCAGGTTCAGCTCCTCAAATCATTTACTAACTTCATCCACCCCGACAACAGCGTAGCCATAAGGAACCGGGGAGCAATGGAAAGTTGGTGTAGGTCCAATTGGTACGGCATAGCCGACCGCCACCTTCATGGTTAAGTTGAACACTTTCACATGTAGCTCACAAGATGTGCTCTCCATGATATCATCCACTGGGTAGCGACGAAGAGGATCCGTCATCTGTGCATCATCATCACTAGCCGGGACCACGCTAGAAGCCACGCTGCTTTTCCGATATGATGGGTCGGTAGCATCGACTGCAGCTTCTACAACATGCTGCTGAGATAGGCCGGCAGTGCCTTGCTGGCTAAGTTCGTTAATTTGATCCTGCTACCGCTTCATTTGATCCTGCTGCCGCTTAATTGTTTCTTCTATATTACACAGCCGGTCTGCAGCAGCGATTGCTTCCCTTGCCTCCCTTTCCTTTCCCCTCAGATGACTTTTATCGGGAAATATTTTCCTTTCCACGGGAAACCCATGTGCCCACGGCTTGGAGCCTGAGGTGCCTCGTGTTCGTCCTTCGTGTTCTTTATTCCCAAGGGCGCGTGCAAGCTCGTCATCCTCTCTATCGGGACGGAACCGTCCCTCTTCAACATCCTTTACTACTTTCCTAATGTCTTCGATGGGTAGTAGGGGATTATCCTTGTGTCTTCTGGTATATATGCACTTTCCTTCTGCGTCCAATGTGCCCCCATGCCCGTAAAACCAATTTCTTGTCCGTTCGATCCATCCTTTTTTTATAGGCTCTGGAACGATCCCTTTATCCAGCAGGTCGGCCTCAAGTTTATCCCACTTAGGCATGGAACAGGCGTAGCCACCAGGCCCCATAATATGGTGGTACTTCTTTTTAGCAGCATTTGCCTTGTTTATTGCAGAATTTAACTAAGCTTCCTCCAATTTGTTATACGTCACAAAATCTTCCCAGTAGTCTCTTATCTTCTCATACCCGTGATCGAAATCCGGAGTTTTATCTTTCAAGATAAAGTCGGTGTACAATCTTTTCTTAAATTTGTTGAATAGCTCGGCCATCTTCTTAAGAGCCCACGCCTTGACTTTATCTTCTAGAGCTTTTTTTTTTTGGCAGCCATCTCCTCCTCATCTGGCTCCCCCTCCTCTGGATCCACCTCTGACAACGGCAAGGTGAAATAAACCATGACTTTTTCAAAAGGCGTTTTTTGCCTACGGGGCCGATCCAGGTAACTTCAGGATCCCTTGGCTTATTCCATTCTCGGATGGTGATCGGGACGTAGTCCCTAACAACAACACCGCATTGCTTCACAATTTTTTTTCTAACATTAATTGGAGCAATGGGTTCGCCGTCTACAGCGACTTCTTCGATCCTGTACCGGATATGGTCCTCCAACTTTTTGGTTGGGCCTCGTTTCGTCCTCACAGAGGATTTGCTTGATCCGGATGGCTAAAAGAAGAAAGACCGTTAATATGTATATATGGAAAACAGAGGCTAAATTAATTAATATAAATATATATATGCACCTCGTCGGAGTTTGTAATAATCAATGTTGCACCGGAGCCACCGGCTTCTGCCTTGTCGGCTTCTCTCTCATCGGAGACGCCGAATTCGGCCTCTTCCCAGGCGTTGGAGACGTCGTCTCCTCGGTTGAGAGACTCATCCCCCTCACCGGAGTCGTTCAGAAAGTGACTTGGGTCATCGTCGCCGCGGATCATATCCTCGAGGATATTTTCCTCATTTTCATCTCTGCCGTGTGGTTTCATAGTTTCTGCCAAATACGAAAGTTATTTTTGGAGCCGTCTCTGCCGTGTCGTTCAGAAAACTTGTAGGAATAGAATGGTACTAGAAGGAAAGGCGCGCGTTGCTGCGCCCGTTGTTTCTAAGCGTCGTCATGGTGATATATATGACAAATAATTAAGCATTTGATCTTGTCTGAAACGGAACAAAATTGAATTGTACTTCACATGAACATCACTAGCAAAATTGTACACAGCTCCAATTACACAGTGCACCGATTAAAAACATCACAGTATACAATTCTATCAATTCATACAAATAATTCTATCAATTCCATCAATTCATACAAATAATTCTATCAATTCCATCAATTCATACAAAACTGTATCAAATCCAATTGTATTGTAAATAAATAACTGTATCAAATCCAATTCTATCATACAAATAAATTTGAAGCCTAAAATTAACTAACTAAAACTAAAACTAACTAACTAAATTACTAACTAACTAAAATTACTAATGCACTAACTAAATTACTAACTAAAACTAACTAACTAAATTACTAACCCTAAAAGCAGCAGCAAATTGAACAATTTAAATTACTAACTAATTTAAACTACTAACTAATTTAAATTACTAACTAAAACTAACTAAATTACTAACCCTAAAAGCAGCAGCAAATTGCTATAAATTACTAACTAATTTAAACTACTAACTAACTAAAACTAACTATTGAGATATTGTTGATATGAATTGCCATTTTTACTAAATATTGTTTTCCAATATGTTTTCATATATGCATTGTAGATGGTCAGGATGAATGGAAATATGAGACTTTGACCCTCAGATGTGATTACCGTCCCTCGTCAATTCTGCCACACAAAATTTTGATCCTTCTTTTGAGTTAAACTTACCATGTAATGTTATTTTGATGATGGAATAAATACATACTAGTTCCTAATACGTATGCTATTGCATTATATATGTTGTATCAATATCTGAAGCTGCTACAAATGGCATGTTTGACAATGTTCATGTTCCAAGAAATATATCATCTGGTGTGATAATTATTTTATTAGTTCATGCATTGTAGAAGGAGGTGGGGTGGCGGGGCGGGAGTGGATTCGATCTCCGATTTGTACCTTCAATCCGTAGCAGGGGCACGGAGGAGCAGGGGAACAGGCCGGCACGGAGCAGGGGGCACAGAGGAGCAGGCCGGCATGGAGCAGGGGGGCACGGAGGAGCAGGGGCACGGCGGTCGTGCGGTCGGCCCATACGCCCTGGTGGCGGCGCTAGCACGGAGCAGGGGCACGGAGGAGCAGGGGAGCAGGCCGGCACGGAGCAGGGGGGCACGGAGGAGCAGGGGCACGACGGTCGTGCGGTCGGCCCAGGCGCCCTGGTGGCGGCGCCGGCACGGGAGTCGGGGACGGCGTCACGGCGGCAGCGGGAGTCGGGGATGGCGTCACGGCGTCGAGGGCGCGGCGGAGAGCAGTTGGGGGAAGGAGCGAAATGAGAGGAGTTGGGGAAGAAGAAGAGGCCGGCCATATTTAAAGGTACGGACCTTTAGGTCCGGTTGGTGGCACCAACCGGGACCAAAGGGTCTTTAGGCCCGGTTGGTGCTACCAACCGGGACCTTAGACCTACCTTTTAGGTCCGGTTGGTGCCACCAACCGGACCTAAAGGTCATTTTCCGCGGCACCGAAAAGGCGCGCGCCAAAATGACCTTTAGGTCCGGTTGGTGGCACCAACCGGACCTAAAGACCTTTTTAAGTTTTCAAAATTGTAATAAATTTATAAATTCAATATCTTTTGATCTGTCTATCAGAAAAATGCAAATAATATATCAAATTGTTCATAAAAATGTAATCTAAATATTTATTACAAATCCATTTTTGTTTGATATTAGAGGTGAATTCATTTAAGTAAATTTTTTGGAATTTGAACTTAATTAATTCATTAAACTTATAAATTCAATATTTTTTCATAAGTTTATCAGAAAAATGAAATTAAAATATCAAATTGTTGATAAAAATGTAATATATCTATTTATGACAAATTCATTTTTTTTGAGATTATAGGTGATTCATTTAATTACAAAATTTGGAATTTGAACTCCATTAAGTCATTAATTAATTTTATAAATTCAATATCTTTTCATCTGTTTATCAGAAAAATGTAATTAAAATATCAAATTGTTGATAAAAATGTAATCTATCTATTTATGACAAATTATTTTTTTTTAGATTATAGGTGAATTTATTTAATTACAAAATTTGGAATTTGAACTCCATTAAGTCATTAATTAAACTTATAAATTCAATATCTTTTCATCTGTTTACCAGAAAAATGCAAGTAAAATATCAAATTGTTGTTAAAAATGTAATCTATCTATTTATATAATTTATATATATTCATTTAATTTATATCTATTGAATTAATTCATATATATGTTTGTATGCAGGTGATACCGTGTGTTTTGTATACGAACTTCTCACCAGCTTTTGTTGCAGCAGAAAGAGTGAAGCGGAGCCGGCACGATCATACATATATTGTGTAATGCATTTGACAACACTCATACATAAAAAGGTTTTGAGAACACTAATACATAAATTGTTTTATATATTATTACACTCATACTTAGATCATGATCGCTTCTTCGGCCTTAACCATGGAGTTTCTTCATTATGTAACGGGATGATTGGGTCAGTTTTCACTGTGAAGGGCGGAATTGAATCAAACTTATTATAGTCTGCTGACATGTCTGTCTTGTCCTCGACTCACACGATGTTTCTTTTTCCTGAAAGAACTATGTGACGCTTTGTCTCATCGTGTGATGTATTAGTTTCCTTATCTTTTCTTTTTTTTGGTCTGAAGCTCATGTCCTTCACATAGAAAACCTGAGCCACATCATTGGATAGGACGAATGGTTCATCTCTGTACGCAAGATTCTTGAGATCCACTGTTGTCATTCCGTACAGCTGGTCTACCTTTACCCCTTCTCCAATCATGTTGACCCAACTGCACCGAAACAAATGGATCTTAAAAGTAGGTACATAGTCAAGTTCCCATATCTCCTCTATGTAACCATAGTATGTGTCATTTTGTCCATTCTCGTCTGTTGCATCAAAGCGAACATCACTGTTTTGGTTGGTACTCTTTTTATCTTGGGCAATCGTATAAAATGTATTCCGATTTATCTTGTACCCTTGGAAAGTCAATACAGTCGAAGATGGTGACGCGGCCAATAAGTAGAGTTGATCTCCAACATCGGTGTCATTCATGAGATGTAATCGCAACCAACTGCCGAAAGTCTCCATGTGTATTTGTTTAATCCAGGAGTCAGGCTTCCCTGGGTTTTTGGAGCGTACACTATTCTTGTGTACCTCGATATACGGAGCCACGAAGGTGGAAATTTATAGAACTGTGTAGTCTGCTTGAGTGAAAGAATGCCCGTCCCTACATATCATTGCTTTCTTTCCTAGCGTGCCTTTTCCACTAAGTCTCCCCTCATGCCGCGATTCAGGAAGACCAATCAACTTAATGTCGGGAATAAAGTCAACACAAAACTCAATGACCTCCTCTCTTCCATAGCCTTTGGAGATACTTCCTTCTAGCCTAGCACAATTATGAACATATTTATTCAAGACTCCCATGAACCTCTCGAATGGGAACATATTTTGTAGAAATACAGGACCGAGAATTGCAATCTCGTCGACTAGGTGAACCAGGAGATGCGTCATAATATTGAAAAAAGATGGGGGGAACACCAACTCAAAACTAATAAGACATTGGACCACATCCTTCTGTAACCTTGTCAGACTTTTTTTATCGATTACCTTCTGAGATATTGCATTGAGAAATGCACATAGCTTCACAATGGGTAGTCGAACATTTTCTGATAGAAGCCCCCTCAATGCAATCGGAAGCAACTGCATCATAATCACGTGGCAATCATGAGATTTCAGGTTTTGGAATTTTTTATCTGCCATATTTATTATTCCCTTTATATTTGACGAGAAGCCAGCCGGGACCTTGATACTGCTCAGGCATTCAAAAAATATTTCCTTCTCTGCTTTCGTAAGAGCGTAGCTGCTTAAGTAATGACACCCTTTATCCGTATGCTTGTTGTTTGGGTCTTTCATACGCTGCTGGTCCTCCCGTGCTTCCGGTGTATCTTTTGTCTTCCCATACACGCCGAGGAAGCTTAGCAGGTTCACGCAAAGATTCTTTGTCATGTGCATCACGTCGATTGAAGACCGGACCTCTAGGACTTTCCAATAGGGTAGCTCCCAAAATATAGATTTCTTCTTCCACATGGGAGCGTGTCCGGTAGCGACGTCTTTCGGAACAGACTGACCGCCAGTACCCTTTCCAAATATTACTTCTATGTCCTTGACCAAACCAAATATAGCATCACCATCAGGGAGGTTAGACTTCTTCCGGTGATCTGCCTCACCTTTGAAATGCTTGCCTTTCTTTCTTACGGGATGATTGGCTGGAAGAAATTGACGACACCCCAGGTACACGACCTTCTTATATTTTTCCAAATATGTACATTTAGTCTTATCTAAACTGTGCGCGCATGCGTTGTATCCCTTGCTTGACTGTCCTGAAATGTTACTAAGAGCAGGCCAATCATTGATGGTTACGAACAATAACGTTCGTAGGTCAAATTCCATCTGTTTGTGCTCATCCCACACACGTACACCTGGTATGGCCCACAACTGCAAAAGTTCATCAACTAATGGCCTTAGGTACACATCAATGTCGTTGCCGGGTTGCTTCGGGCCTTGGATGAGAACTGGTATCATAATGAACTTCCGCTTCATGCACAACCAAGGAGGAAGGTTGTAGATACATAGAGTCACGGGCCAGGTGCTGTGACTGCAGCTCTGCTCCCCAAAAGGATTCATTCCGTCTGTACTTAGACCAAACCATAAGTTCCTTACGTCACCTGCAAAGTCCGAGAACTCTCTCTCGATTTTTCTCCACTGCGACCCATCGGCGGGGTGTCTCAACTTCCCGTCTTTCTTACGCTCTTCTTTATGCCATCGCAACAACCTGGCATGCTCTTTGTTTCTAAATAGACGTTTTAACCGTGGTATTATAGGAGCATACCACATAACCTTAGCAGGAACCCTCTTCCTGGGGGGCTCGTCATCGCACTCAACATCACCAGGGTCATCTTGTCTGATCTTGTACCGCAGTGCAGTGCATACCGGGCATGCATCCAAATTCTCGTACTCCTCACCGCGGTAGAGGATGCAGTCATTGATGCATGCATGTATCTTCTGCACATCTAATCCTAGAGGGCAGATAGCCTTCTTTGCTTCGTACGTAGTCTCGGGCAATTCGTTATCCTTTGGAAGCTTCGGCTTCATTATTTTCAATAACTTCTAAAATCCCTTGTCAGATAAACCAGTCTCTGCCTTCCATTTCAGCAATTCCAGTGTGGTACCGAGCTTTGTGCTGCCATCTTCGCAATTTGGGTACAGCAACTTTTTGTGATCCTCTAGCATGGCCTCCAACTTCAGCTTCTCCTTTTCTGTATCGCATTCTCGTTTTGCATTAGAAATGACCCGACCAAGACCATCATCGGGCTCATCTGACGCCCGTTGTTCTTCACCTCCTTCTTCTTCATTGTCTTCCATCGCAGTATCACCGTATTCTTCAGGGAACATAGGATAGTTGTCATCATCCTCTTCTTCTCCATTGTCTTCCATCATAACCCCTCTTTCTCCGTGCTTGGTCCAAACATTATAGCTGGGCATGAAACCTCTCCGAAGCAGGTGGCCTTGAAGGGTTCTTGAGGAAGAATGCTCCTTGACGTTCCGACAGTCCACACATGGACAAGGCATAAAACCATCCTCTTTGTTTGCCTCGGCCACAACGAGAAATTTATGCAGGCCTGCAATAAAATCGGGACTGCGTCGGTCGCTGTACATCCATCGCTGCCGTTCATCCATCTGCACATCATATAATTAGGTTTATCAGGTACCATTAGAAAAACATATTGAATACTGGAATGACCACCGTACATCGACACATGCAATATTTCTGTATCAATTACAGATGAAAAGGACAAAGGTTGCTAATTAACCTCGATCGATCGGAGGAAAGAGAGAGGACAAAGCCTAAGGGTGGCTCGGGCACCTCATATCATTTTGTGTGAACTTAAATGTGGCTCGGGCATTTCATCGAATACCTCTAGTGCATAGCAAAGGAAAAACAAACTAGCACCCACCTCTCACACCTCCTAGCACAAAGAAAATAGAGGAGTAGAAGCTGGCTGCTGGCTTTATAGGTAGGGGACTATTAGTCCCGGTTCGTTCTGTCAACCGGGACTAATGCTCTGAGGGAGCTTTAGTCCCGGTTGATAGCACGAACCGGGACTAATGCCCCTGACCCAACTGGGACCAATGCCTCACGGGAGCCTGGTCCCGGTCTGTCACTGAACCGGGCCTAATGGCTCCCCCCCCCCCTTCCCAAAGACCATTTTTCCACTAGTGGTAAGACTCGGCATATACTTTGCCAAATATTTCTTCATTTGCCGAGTATTTTCGATACTCAGCACTATCGTGTTTTCCTGTAGTGATGGGATGCAACTTGCAAGCTGCAGGCTCGATCACGGACCAGTACACAGTAGTACAGTACACGTGTAGCTATGTGGCCTCCTCCACCTTTGGTTGTCTTCATCGTTGGTGCAAAGGGATCTGGCCACTGGTGGTGCTGCCTCACGATGGCTTCTCGGTGGCAGATCGCTTGGCTCGTGGGGTGCGGCTGTCCATGGTGAGGAGGAGACAGTGGTCCAGCTGCTGAAGCGAGTGAGGATGCCACCATCGACGGCGGCGCCCGTGGGTGTCGTATTCCTCGTTGGAGGCGATGGTGGGGCTGTTCTCGCTCCATTGTTTTCGGGGGAAACCTCAGATCTAGGGGAGGTCACCAATGATAGCGGCGCCCGTGGGCGTCACAGCCCTCATTGGAGGCGTTATAGGGGCCTCCTGGATCGGATGATGGTGACGTCTGCGTCGTCACCCCCATGCGAGCATCATCTTTGGATGACATTCATCGGCTAGATGGTCGTGTGGACAGCTTGGTGGCTGGGCGTCAGTCTCCGCGTGTATCTCGCGTGGAGAGCAAGGTGGAGCGGCGTGTCATCTACCATCTACAACGACGAGTCTTGGCGGCATGGTGCAGCGGGGTCTCGGCGGCCGGCGTTGTGACGATTGACGCGCGCAGGGTGGTGGCGCTGACTGGCGTCGTGGCGTCGTGCCCGTTGAGAGTCCCCTGGTCCAGTCCGGTTTGTGCTCCCGACCCGCCGTCAGGTAGCTTGGTTGAGGCCTCCGGTTTAGATGGTGTGCGTTGGTGTGAGGTCTGGGCAGACGGCCCCGATCATGTCCACCCCCTTCATCAAATTGGTAGGAGTAGCGACAAATGTTGTTAGAAAGGTGGCTTCGAACTTATTGATGTATGACTTTGTAAAGTATTATTGAATAATTAATAAATAAAACCTGTGTGCATTGTTTCGATGCAGAGGCTGGGGGTACAACCTCCATTTCAAAAAGAAAAAACTAGCTGCTAATATTCAAATTAATTGACGAATTTAACGTGATTGCAACTGAACCACACACACTCTAGTTTTCGTACAACATCGTACAATGGGTCCTTCTGTCGTTCCTTTGATTGAGAGGACTGTACATGCTTGTGGCTGAGAATTAAAAGTATGCTCAGCTGCCACCTAGATTATTAATCTATAAAATGACTCATCCTCCAGTAGTACAGTACACGTATAGCTACTGCTACCATTCAAATTAATTGACGAATTTAACTTGATTCCAACACAACCACACACACACACACTAGTTTTCGTACAACATCGTACAATGGGTCCTTCTGTCTTCTCCTTGGAAACTTGTATTTTGCTTCCAAAGAAACATAAAAAAAATATATATGAAGATCTCACGAGCGTACGTGTCGCTGCTGATTGGGAGGACAGTTCGATCGATAGAAAGTGGCTGATCGAGAAATATGCTCAGCTGCCACCTAGATTCATTTATAAAATGACTACTCATTCTCCACCGGAACAACAACAACGAAAGACTGAGATGGACACTGAGGTCCCTTTCCTGCTCACCGGCAGTGTGGATGACGCGGGTGAGGCGCCGCTGGCCGGCGTCTCCGACTTCCGCGGCCGCCCCGTCTACCACACGAGCTCCGGCGGATGGCGCTCCGCCCTCTTCGTTGCCGGTACATACTGTCCTAGCTAGCTTGGTAGCACTCAATCCATCCGATATTCATTAGAGTAGCTCACTGATCAGCTAGCTATGGCGTATTCCAGTGCTGGAGATCGCTGGCAACTTCGCTGCTTACGGTTTGTCGGCGAACCTCATCACCTACCTCACGGGGCCGCTCGGTCACTCCACTGCTGCCGCCGCCACCGCCGTGAACGTCTGGTCGGGGACAGCTGCCCTCATGCCGTTGCTGGGCGCCTTCGTTGCCGACTCATGGATGGGTCGCTACCGATCCATCATCCTCGCCTGCACCCTCTATGTCCTGGTACTAGTACTTTTCTTCAAATATGTTTTGAACAAGTTCTAAGATCTACAAAAGTTTCTAATAGTTACCTTTTTCAAATGTGTATCCATGCAGGGTTATGGCATGATGACTTTGGTGTCCACCCTTCGAGACCTTCCATCGTCACGACTCGACGACGACGACTTAACGCCCAGCCCATCGTCAACGAAGGTCATCCTGTTCTATGTCTCCCTATATCTCATCGCACTCGCGCAAGGTGCTGACAAGGCCTGCTGCCTGGCCTTTGCCGCCGATCAGTTCGACCCAAGCCACCCCAAGGAGAGTGCCTCTAGAAGTTCCCTATTCAATTGGTGGATTTTCTCCATGTCTGTCGGAATCTCCGTCGCCATCCCTATCGTCAGCTACATTCAGGAGAATGTTGGTTGGGCTATCGGATTTGCCTCCCTTTGCGCCATCATGCTTTGCGCCTTTGCCATCTTCCTTGCTGGCACCCCAACCTATCGCCTATATGCGCCCAACTCCGGTGCCGAGAGCCCATTCATCCGCCTGGCCCGTGGCCTTGTCTCGCTTGGTAGGAACTCAATTGACAAGAAAAGACATCACCTTACAGATGAAGATTCCGCGGACAAGGTGCAGTCAGAGGAGGCGCGGGCGGTGTTGCGGCTACAGCCTATCTGGGCAACATGCTTGGCGTACGGCGTGGTGTTTGCGCAAGAATCAACCCTCTTTAACAAGCAGGGACGCACTCTGGACCGCCGCATTTTTGGTGGCATGGAGATGCCACCCGCCGTGCTTCAAACGTTCATCCCAGCGAGCATCATATTGTTCGTGCCCATCTACGACCGTGTATTGGTGCCTGTGCTGCGGAACATGACGGGGAACCAATCGGGGCTGACATTGCTTCAGCGCATGGGCACGGGCATGGTGCTATCCATCCTTGCGGTGTCGGTTGCAGCGCTGGTGGAGACTCAACGGTTGAAGACGGCACGTGAGCACAGCTTGGTCGACGATGCAAGCGCAACGGTACCAATGAGTTGGGTGTGGCTAGTGCCACAGTATGTGATTATGGGGTTGTCAAATGTGTTCGCTCTCGTCGGGATGCAAGAGTTTTTCTATGACCAGATGCCCGGCGAGTTGCGCAGCCTTGGCTTGGCGCTCTACTTCAGCGTGCTTGGGATCGGTGGCTATATAAGTGGTGCCCTCATCTCCGTCATTGACAAGATTACCATCGGCGGCGGCGGCGACAGCTGGTTCGCGGATAACATCAACCGTGCTCACCTCGACTATTTCTATTGGCTCCTGTCCGGTCTTAGCCTCTTGGAGCTCGTGCTCTACCTCTACCTTGCCAACTCCTACGTCTACAGCACCAACAAGAGGATCCACTAAGAGGAGGTTTGCACCCTTTGTGTGTGCGGACAGATCAGTTGTATTGAGCCTGCTGTGTGGCACAGCTATTGTTGTATCACTCTAGCTATATTGCGAAAGGATATTTTTGTTGCTAATATAATATTCCGAATTTGAGGCTAATCTACCGACAATATCTAACCAGTAAAAAAGTGTATGTTTGCGACTACACATTAATTTGTGAAGAAAATCTACAGATCTTTGTTGCTACACAATAAAAAAAAGTGTATGTTTGTGGCTACACATTAACCAGTAATAATGTTTCTCAGCGAACATGCATGTTTCCTGCAGTACTGATTGGATCATTGGAAAGGACATTGATAATTGAAGATAGACGTACACTGCTGGAAGAATAGGACCGGTGGTGATATTATGTCATATTCCAAAGCACTGGGGCGCGTGGAGCACGAGATTTATATATCGATCGATCGACGTACTACGACCGGCCCCCATGCGCAAGCAGCGACGTGAAATTAATTGGGGGGCAGAGCAGGACCTGTAATTCTGTCTGGTACGACGCACTACCGGAAATCACTTCCGCACGCCAAAGGAACTTCGGAACACGGCAAAGCCCTCGCCGTATCAAATCGCACGGCAAACCTCACACGGCTTAATAAACGTCGGCAAAGGCCCTTTGCCGTGCGCTTTATCCAAATCAGCACGGCAAACACTTTGCCGTGTGCTTTCCTCGCGCAACACGGCATAATGCTGTCAGAAGCTGGTCAACCATCTACACCCTCTTTGTCGTGATCCTTCCACGCATATCACGGCACACTTTCAATCTTTGCCATGTGCCTTGCGTCAAGTGCACACGGCACATTTGTGCTCTTTGCCGTGTGCAATACACGAAGAAGCACGGCAAACCTGCAGTCTTTGCCGTGTGCCTCTTCCAATGCCTCACGGCAAAACGCAGGTCTTTGCCGTGTGCAATACACGAAGAAGCATGGCAAACCTGCAGTCTTTGCCGTGTGCCTCTTCCAACACCTCACGACAAAACGCCGTTGCCCAGCACGTTTGCCTCACCTCTTTGCCGTGTGCCTCGATCTTCTATACACGGCAAATTGACAATATGGTCATCACCACGTGCCAGGTTTCACATGTGCTCGCCACGTGTGGGCTTTGCCGTGTGCAAACGCACGGCACAGGTCTTTCCCGTGTGCCTTGTCACGGCAAAGTGACCATATGGCACAGATTTTTGCTGTTTTTGCAAAAATACCTGCATTTTATAGAAAATGCACAAAATAATTCACAGATGATAATTCTGACACAAATATGACTAGATAGTGCTCCATAACATATATAAACAAGATCAAACTCCTCCATAAGACTAAAATCAACACATAGTTCAAACTCCACAAACATAAGACAAAAATCAACATGAACTTCACAAGCATGAACTCAACATAATTCAAACTCCACATAGCTCAAACATAGTCTCAAACAGCACATAGGCATCATATTCAACATAGCATCCACATGAACTCCGTGACGATGGACGGATGGGCAAGATGGACGTCATTGTTGATCCTCCTACAAGTTCATACAAAAATCATGAGTTTGACAACTAAAATAGCTAAGTGTCAATGTCATGTGCATCATTAAAGTAACAAAGTGGAAATGGCAAGTTTGACAACTAAAATACCTAAGTGTCAATGGCATATGCATAGTTCAACTAACTAAGTGGAAATGATAAATTCAAGAATATGCACAAGTTTAGATGTAGTAAACCAAAAGACATGATCTAAGTTAGATGTAGTAAACAATAAGACACAAGTTGATCTATGTGGTAAACCAAAAGACAAAAGTGACCATTGGAGATTCATTGATTGGCTATGTCGATCTAAGTGAGACATGACACTAGTAGAAAAAGGGGCATTGGTTTTCACCTTTTGTCCCGGCACATTAAACAACCGCGACCAATGCCCCCATTGGTCCCGGTTCCATCGGCCGGGGCGCCGGGGACCTTTGGTCCCGGTTCGTGGCTGGAACCGGGACCAAAGAGTCTGCACGTGCCGCGGCAGCCGTGGGTCCCCTGGCAGGCACCCTTTGGTCCCGGTTCCAGCCACGAACCGGGACCAAAGGTCTTTCCTGCAGATATATATCTTCTTCCACCCGAGGCCAATGCTAGCGCGACGGTACCAATGAGTTAGGTGTGGCTAGTGCCACAGTATGTGATTATGGGGTTGTCAAATGTGTTCGCTCTCATCGGGATGCAAGAGTTTTTCTATGACCAGATGCCCGGCGAGTTGCGCAGCCTTGGCTTGGCGCTCTACTTCAGCGTGATTGGGATCGGTGGCTATATAAGTGGTGCCCTCATCTCCGTCATTGACAAGATCACCAGCAGCGACAGCGGGGGCGGTGGCGACAGCTGGTTCGCGGATAACATCAACCGTGCTCACCTCGACTATTTCTATTATGCTGTTCTGTTACAGGATGGGATCAATACACTTGGGGAGCAAAGACCACAATCTGAAAGATCTCAGGACAATGATGACCCCTGGCATTTCTAGGATCGATGTGCTATCAATCTTGAGTATCATGGCGATTTGATGATCAAGAAACCCAAGATATATAGTATAGTTGCTAGATTAATCAGTATGGACCTATTTATGTTAAACTATTATATTTTCGAGTTATGTTGTGTAATCCCACAATGACTCATGTGTGTTGTTGACATGGCCAAACTGAAGTGCTATATTAGTTAGCCAGAACTCAGATTATTGATTGGTCAAAATTACTGTTTACATGTACTGTACCTGCACTACACATATATTTTCAGTAACTAATTAAATAATGTGGAAGCTGTATAAAATAACAAAAAAGATAAATAAATGTATCCCCAAGGATGGTCCTTCCTATAGGAAATATGATTAATATTTAAAATAACCACTTATCTTATAAAAATACTAAATTAAATTAATCTATTTGCAAGGAGGAGTCCTTGAGAATAGTGGCGTTCTATGTATCAACTGAGACCAGTCATCGCCAGGAACGTCCCTTGCAATTAAGTCCTTGCCAAACCTGTTCCCAACGAGTTCCTTGTAGATAATAGCATTAGCTACGCTATTAACTCCAAGGCACCAATTGCAAGAGTTCCCCTTTGCAATTAACATCCCCAAGGATTTTCTTAGCACCCCGAACGCACACAGTCTTGGGAATTGTTACGTTTGTTGTAGTGGAAGAGATGATTATAGTGGCAGTTCTTGGTGGAATTATGACATGGAAAGCAAATGTAAACCTTGAGTTCTCGCAGTGTCATTGCGACCCCTCCGAAGCCTATCCANATTGGAATATATTGCAATGCATGTGGAGCATGCAGGCCGTGTCAAATTTTTGATGAAGCTTTTATGCTGCCACATCATCAAAATACGGTAGCGACTTTAGGAATTGTACAGATGCATTTTCTAAGTTTGATGAGGACCATTTAGGACACAGCGCGGTTTTTCCGCCCGGGCTAGCGTGTCCCGGGCTTATCCGGGCCGTCCCGTGGCATTGGAGATTCGTGAGTGAATATTTTGCAAACAACAACCTATACATTGTGCATTTTCGTTTCATATAGCAAGGGAAAATGTACAGGTCCATCTTCAAGCATACACCTAATCGTCCTCATCTCTATCGTCCTTATCTTCTCACCCCGACTCGGCGACCAGTTTTCCTCCCGCCGGCCGTTGGCTCCCGGCTGTCGCACGTCGCTCCCGGCCAGACGACGTCGCCAACCAGGGTCTCCCAGATGCTCTATGGTAGGGGCTTCCTCGCCGGAATCAACCGTTGTCGGATCCGTCTTCACCAACCACCGCCTGATCCGTCACCGCCACTCCAAGCCTCGTCCGCCACGCCCGTCTAGATTTGCCACGATCCAAAGAGGTTGGAAGAGCTGGTCCGTCTTCTTTGTTCTTGACCAGATGCGCCTCCATCCAGGAGCAAGATTTCTCTCTATTTTTTTTTGCTGTCCATGCGTAGTACATGTGTCCAGCAGTTGGATTCCCCCCCCCCCCCCCCTTTGTTATGCTTTCAGTTACTAATCTGCAAGATTGGTCCTGAATATCTGGTGGTACTAGTTGGATTTTTTCCCTTTGTAATGCGTGTGTACTAGTTGGACCTTTTTTATGAACAAATTGTGTCATTATTTCTGAGATTTCTGTTTGTAAATGTTGTTGGTACAGGGAATGTAAAAGAAATTGTTCCAGACTGTTCCTTCATTTTTTATGAAGATTGATGAATTTTTCTGGGTTCACTCTTTTATATTTTCTTGTGCATACTGAAAAGAACGAAAGGTAAAGAAATATTCATTTTCTTGGCTGAAGCTTGCTGGAACGACGGCGGCGATGGCAGGAGCTTGCTGCTGCTGCTGCCTCTAGTTTCCTTACAAACGCATAGCACATGGCCAGGACTGATAGAGAGGACTAGTTTTAGTTTAGGGGTTTTCAGCAAACTGCAAAAGCTAGCGTCACCCATCTTGAGGCATCCTTGAACGTACAGGATAGGACGGGACCCGTGAGCCCAGGTGGTATTGCATTGTTGTTTAGGACATCGTCTTTAAGTTTCAAGACGGTAGATGCATTTCACTCGTTTTTAGCGCGCACCCACAGCCTGGTGACCTCGATGTAGCATTTCCCATCATTTTTTCCTTCTTTTTTACCAGTTATTTTTTAAACTCGGCAATTTTTTTGCCTTTATATTGATATAGAGAGCGTAAAGATAATGTGTCCTAAGCCAACCGAAAAAGAAAACAAACCCGACAACTTAAGCTGTAATTTCGGCGAATTGCTTAGCACCCACGAGAATCGAGTTATTGTTAACGTCTTTGATCTTTTGCACCGGGATAGTCGGCGTCACCTATTTGTTGTTGAACACCCTAGCATTTCTGCGCTTCCAGTTCTCCCACGCGATCAAAGTGATGACGTAGTTGAACCCCCTTAGGGTAGGTCATGGTTGCGTCCCAATCCCAAACAAAGTGGGAGGGAGCTGGGGCATGAGAGCAAAGAGGCTACGGTCTACCAGATCCGCTTAGAGAAGCAGAATTTTCACCGGATCTTGTTGCTTGCCCATCTTGATGCTTGTGAACTTAGTTGCTTGTTTTCCTCTATTACCCGTTTCCACTAATGAGTGTAATTCAACTGTTTTTGGAAAACTCAAACTTTTTCACTTTGACCGTGCTATACAAAAGGGCACCAAAATTTATGGAACCAAATTAATACCATTATTTTTATGATAAAATATCTTTTCACCATATAACTATTTGATTTCACAAATTAAATACTGTTACTTTGTGTAAATGCGGTGAAATTTTGAAATAGTTTGACTTTCCCAAAAACATGGAAATACACCCTTTCATGTGTTAGAGTATAATATGTGTACACGTAGGAGTTAGAGATGGAGTAGGATTTGGATCATCTTGTACTCCAAGTCTACCCCCTCCTTGTAACATGTGAAGAAAGATATGTTTTTTTCTCTTAACGTCATGCCGTAAAGATGAGGCTCTTGGGCCCTTGCGCAGAGGCCACAACTCATCCTTGAATTAAGTTGCATCTTCTTGTCGGGCAAGCTGAAGCGGAGGATGTCACGGCGGAGGCCCTTGTTGGGCATGACGATGTCGATCTCCTTATCGAATTAAAGCGGCCGAACCGCCAGGTACATGATGTTGGGGAGGTTGATGACAGCGATGACCATGTGCATCCATAACACATTATGTATGTGTGGAGTTTATTGGTAGTAGGCCCCCGATAAAAGAAGGCAGACCGCTCAGGCTAGAGTGGCTGACTTCAAAGGTTCGGGCCCCAGTGAGGTCCCGAATGCACCATCTTGGAGTACAAGACACACAAAGATCACCAGACACCGGACTTAGCGGGATACTTGTTGTAAACAGACTCAGAACGGATCTACGGTGCGTCAACCAGCGTCATAAAAAATAACAGTGAACCGAAAAAGAACTAACATTCGGATAGTTAATGGTGAACCGAAATAGTAGATCGATGGATTCAAAAAAAAAATCATGGACTAATAAAAAAAATCAATGGTCTTCTAATAATATTTAGAGGTTCTAAAAATAATGTATTATTGTATTACCAAAACGTATAGTACGAAAAAAGCAGAACCAAGAAAAAAAAGAAACAACAAAAAATTGAAACAAAAAACGAAAAGAAAGGAACCTACCGTAGATGGGCCGGCCCATGCGGCGGATCGCCGTGGGCAAGTTGGTGCTCCCATTCCCATGCGGCGGCCCGTGCTACCGGCCCCTCCCCCTCCTGTTGTCGCTGCTTGAGGTGTCCGCCATGCTTCCCCATGTGGTCAGCAGTGAGAATGGCGGCGAAGATCGCGTCATTCCGGCTCACACTGAGGACTTTGGACGCTAGGGCAGGGCAGCTGCCTCGGATGGAGAGATGGAGTAGACCTAGGTAGCGGCAGTTGACGTGTGCAGGCACTTAATCGGCCAGGTTATCCAAAATATTGTTGCGTGATGTTAAAATTGTTCAAAATTCTACCCATAATTTACTTTTGAGAGGAAACAAGTGCATATATAGTTATCATAGAGATACAATCCGAACAGACCTAGACAAAGAGGAGTTGAACATCAAAGTTCTATAATAGTAAGGGTTTGTGTGGTGACCTCCTATTGGAGAACAACGTAATGCAGTTGTTACTAAACACTAGGAGAACAACGTACTGCAGTTGTTACTAAAGACCTTGTTTCTTTCGTACAGTGGCATATATATCCAGCGGAAATATTTATAGGAATAAAACAGAGGGGTATGGCTAGTTTTGAAATACAGAAATTCTGTATTTACATAACACAAGAAGAGAGGAACTACAATCATGAAGATACAAACTTATCTAGATAGTTAGGTAGTTTGGTGGAGATCGATTGATAGATAAACTCTGAAATCACCTTTGGGTGGATCAATGATCAAACGCTGGGCCTCGCAGTAGGCTACCCCCAGAGCGCAGTACCGCTCGAGGATGTCGGCATGGGCGGTGAGCATCTTCTCCAGGGCCGCATTACAGCGGAGCACCGATCCACGCAAGTCGTAAGAACCGGTGTACCCGTCGAGGTGGTCCATGCGCATGAGGCAGATGGGCTTCTCCCTCTCCACCCGCAGAGCGTGTCGATGTACTCCTGGATGCACCTTGCAATCCTCACCTTACCCTTCGTTGCTGCATGGTCGCCGTCCGCCACTTTCTGGGACTTGGAGGCCGGATCGCCGACGGAAGGCCGACGGTCGCGAGTGGCCATTCCCTTGGTATCCTTCACCACGGCCTCCTACTGCTGGTTCATCGCGCTGCCGGCGATTGCCTTTTTTCTCTCTCTTGCTCGCTGGATACCCTAATCGCGGTGGAAGGGAAAGGACTCCAATAGGTTGTCGCTTAAGCGAAAAGTCCTTTTAGAGCCCGAGCTACAGGCAGCTCCTTATCTCAGCCGTGATAAGGGCCTCGTGATCTTGCCCCAGAGTGCATTGATGGCAAGTATTTGGTCTGTATTCTATGTATTGGCAGGTATTGATTTTGGGCAACGCTAGGCGTAGGTCGCCCTATAAAAGGGCAAAGTTAGGTCCCCTCTAGAGCCGTCAATCACGATCGTACACTCCGAAATCAGTACAACATGTTTTTGTATTTAACACCCTCACTTTTTAGAAAACAGACCCAGTACAGAACAGATCACTTAAACAAAGGGGTATATCGTCTTGCCCCCCGACTTTCTCGATATTTACTGCAGAAATGCCATCGCGGTGATTTGCCCTGATTATTACAACAAAAACTACCGAGTATTGCAACAAAATTTCTAGCCACGTGTACAAAAAATATTGTATTGCAACAAATTGTCACAATATTTTTTTCTAAATGTAATGTAACAAAAAAAGTGGTTCAATAATTATTTTGTTGTAAATTGACTTGCAACAAAAATTACATACTATTGCATCAAAAATCACAGAGGATTACAACAATTTCAACTGAAAGTGGTTAAACAACAATTTTGTGGCTGCGGATTGAATTGCAACAAAAATTGACAACAATTTAAACAAAAATCCCAATGAGTACAACAAAAGTCACAGAGGATTACACCAATTTCAACTGAAAGTGGTTAAACAACAATTTTGTGGCCGCGGATTGAATTGCAACAAAAAAATTACAACAATTTAAACAAAAATCAGAAACGATTACAACAAAAACTATATGTTTGCAGCAATATTTTTTTTGTTTGGCTAAACAACATTTTTTGCTACAGATTCATTTGCAACAGAAATCACCCGCTATATCAACCAAAATCACTAACACTTGCAGAGGCCGAGTGTAATGCTTAAACCTTTTAAATAATATAAAAGCCCTTTATAAAAAAACTCATCTTGATATTCATTATTTTGAGTTAAATAATAATAGGATATAGTTATTTTGATTTTGTTGATTTCTAGCGTTAATTAGATGTTAATATCTGCAAGCCCAAATATTAGAGGAGTCAATCAAAGTTGCAACAGAACCGGACTTGTTTATGCATGGCGACCGTCAGTACAAGTACAAGCATATATACCCGGCCGATCAACCGACCGTGTCCAATAAGAGCACGTACGTACTCCAGTGGGTTTGGCCTGCGTCAAGTTTCTGTTAATTAGCTTGTCAGGTCGCATCGGATTAATTAGGGTTTTTGGAGCTAAGCATCTCATGGCGGCGACGAACAAGAGCGCGTCCGGCTGGTCGACAGGCGACGTCTACGAGTGCCAGAAGCTGGGGCGGATGAGCAAGGCGAGCCAGGAGCAAGGTTTTGGATACCGGATGTAAAAAAAATCCCGAGGGGGGTCGGGATTTCCGGTTACCGCGGTTACCGGAAAATCCCGACCGGTTACCGGACGAATTTGAAAATCAAAATTCAGAAATTCAAAAAAATGATTAAATTTTGGTAATTGTTTTGTCAAAATATGTTAAAATTCAAAATTTTCGGGATTTTTTGTCCGGTATGACCATTTCCCGGGGGTGCTCGGGATTTGCGGTTACCGACCGGTAACCGGAAATCCCGCCCGGTTACCCAAACCATGGCCAGGAGTACATCGACATGCTTCTGCGGCAGAAAGCCACCGACACCGGCGCCGGCGCCTACAAGCCCGAGCCCATTCATTGGCCCTAAATTCTTGTCTAGGCCTGTGCAGATTCTGGGCCTCCCATTCAATTCCGTCTACGACGACAAGATCTTCGCTAGGTCCAGGCCTACGGCTTCACCATCATCTATTCTGCAAGCAATTTGGGCGTTTTTTATATAGAAGAAGCATAGATCGCTGCCAAACTGATTAGGTAGGGTTCCGCCCCTGTTCAAAAAAAAAAACTGATTAGGTAGGGTTTACGTTGGTATATTATGCCTGCCATGCCCATGCGTATCATCGGCCTATCTAAATTCGTTAGTGGATCTTACTTATACGGGACATAACGATAGTTAAGATGAACTCTTTTGTGCTGCTACCAAGTATAAGTATTAGTATCATTTTAATCTCACTTCCCAATGCTGCAGGTAGCTAGAGTACAACACTTAGCTACATGTACGTATATCAATGGTCTCTGTGTCGGTGGTAGCACTAAAAGATTTTGTCGCACAGTGGAAATATAGTTTCGTGTAACTCATCCATCAGTTTATAAGTTTTTTTTTTTTTGAGGGTAAGTTCATAAGTATATGACCCCACGGACCACCAAACAGGGCTCTCACCTAGCTGACACAAGTTGCCACATCATAAAAAGGCATGCCCATCATACAATAACAAAGTAAAAATTCCGATGTAAGAGTATCTTCATCGGGGGTGCCTAAATTATGTCCGGCATCATCTGTTTGGAGGCCCAATTGCGGGGTGTCGGACACATGTCTGGTGTTTTTTTTTACGCCTCCCCCACACCGGTACCCCCTAAAGGGCCGGACACCAAACACAATTCAAACAATTAAATTGGAAAAAAACTTAAATTTCATTTAAATTTTGTTATATATTACAATATTTGAACGAAATTTAACCTAAACTTAACTAACCTAAATCTAGTCGGACTGGGACAGATTGTCCCAGTCAAAGCCGTCGCTCTCCTCCTGACGAGCCGATGCGGGAGGTAGAGGCGACGTCGTGCTGCGCATAGGACGATAGGAGGCACCGGCACGGGAGGTAGAGGCGCCGGCCGAGGTGGAGGCCGAGGACTGCAGCATATATACCCGGCCGATCAACCGACCTTGTACGTGGACGGTGGACCCGAACGTGTCCAATAGAGCACGTACTTCAATCAGGTTTCTATGTATGTATACACGTTGCTGGCTTAATTAGCTCGTCAGATCGCATCGGTTAATTAGGTATTTTGCGCTAGAAGCATCTCGCGGCGCAGAGACGTTGGAGATGACGACAACAGAGGAACAAGCGGCGGCGGCGGCGGCGGCAGAGGCAACGAGCAAGAGCGCGTCCGGCGGGTCGAGTGGCGACGTCCACGAGTGCCAGAAGCTGGCAGAGGGCCACAAGCAGGTGGAGGCGGGGAAGGGGAAGTGGATCGGCAAGGTCAGCCAGGAGTACATCGACATGCTTCTGCGGGAGAAAGCCACCGGCACGGGCGCCTACAAGCCGTCCAGATCCATGGAGCTGGTCGAGAAGTACACGGGTCCTCGCAAGGCCGAGCTCCGGGCGGTCGTGGAACGCCAAGAGGCTATCATGGAGGAGCTGCGAGCCGGGGACGCGGCGATCTTGGAGCAGTACCACCGCCTCGGCTACGCCTACACCGAGATGGAGGAGGACGACTCCTTCCTCTACGACGAGAAGATCTTCGGCCCGATCGCCAGGTCCAGGCCAACAGCTTGATCATCATCTATAAGCAGGGGCGAAGCTCCCCTTAGGGCAAGGTAGGGCGGCCGCCCTACCTTGATTTTTTGTGAAAATTTAGATGCATGTGTCTTTTCTGAACATTTTGAGTGGTCGTGCGTCGAAAACGGACTCCAAACGGAAAAGTTATGCTTGTTTTAGAGAACACCGTATAAAATTGTGTCTTATTTCTATGAGGAATTATCTGATTATGATCATGAGAATATACGGGCCTCTTTGATTCGCAGGATTGTGAAACATAGGAATAGTAATATCGTAGGAATAGGATGTCATGACACTCCGAATCCTACAAGAACCAAAAACGGAGGAATCGGTAATAGGTGATGTTTTGATGCACCGTAGGAAACACAGGAAATTTGTGTAGAATTTTTCCAAGAGGTCTCGCCTATTGTTAGAAATCATATAGGATTGTATTGTAGGAAAGGAATCTATAGGAAATTTAAAGGATTCATTCATTTGAATCAAATGGACTTTATAGGATAATTTTCTATGGGCTGGAACTATTCCTTTGAAAATCCTTTTGATCAAAGAGGCACTACAAAATGTCAAAAAAAAGGGAGAGGCCCTACAAGATCTGTTTATCTAGTCATCATTCATACGAAGATAATTGAATATTTCAGAGTTTGTCTTGTTATTACAAGCCTATCTAAAAAGATGGTAGAACTTGAAAAGTACATCCTATTTTCTATAGTTTACCGCCATTATTCAAAGTCATTATTCAGAGTTTGTCTTGGCATTGCTTTACCAATGGTGACGGCAAAAATATTAAAGGGTCTTCTTAACTACGAAGATCCTCAAGATTAAGTTGCACAACAAGATGTCTGGCGATTGGCTTACTGATTTGATGGTGTGATACATCGAGCCAGAGATATTCGAAGTGTTTATCTTGATAAATATATTTAAAAATGTAGAGCTTTGCCATTGCTTAGGATTGTAGACAGTATTAAAGCTTCATTGTCATTACTACATTTGTAGTTCTACTTCTATTTAAGACGTTGTTATTAGCATTGTACTAAATAATTATGCTTGAGATCATATAGAACATTAATGTGTACAGAAATTTCGATTTTTTATATTTTCTTGCTTTAAAGCTCACCCGACCTTAAAAAAATTCGTCCTTCGCCACTGTCTATAAGCAATTTGAGCGTTTGTATCTAGAAACTAGGGTTTATGCATGTTGGTATATTATGTCTTCATGTCCATGCATCATCTGCGTATCTAATTTGGTAATTTTTCAGATCGGGACAAACCTTATTTTTGTGCATCTATGCAGTATTGTCGTATAGTTATGTCATGCTCTCTTCCTCTCGTCAGAAGATGAACTCTTTTGTGCTGCTACCTAGTAGTAGTATTATATTTTTATAATCGAGTAACTTTCACGTGCATGATGCATGCTCTGCAGATTAACTTATTTCAACAACTTTGGTTTATTAATCTAAATAATACTCTAAGTAGGATCAGTGGCCCACCTGCTTTCCGTTATAAATCTTTTACATGATGAGGCCACACACTCACACTCACAATTCAGTCACAGTCCACAAGCACGGTAGCTAGCTATAGCATCTAGCATCAAGCAGATTGGATCGATGGCGTTGAGCATTTCAGTAACTTTAGCCACTACTCCGTGAAGAGGAAGGTTGGTCTTCAACTCCGACATGGCGCTCACCAGCAGCACGGACACCAGATCAGGGCGGGTCAGCGACTTCTCGCATCATGAAGCTCCATGGTGAAGCTGCCACATTTGGTAGGGTCGAACGACGACTACTCCTCCAATTCCAACACAGGAAAGATCGCATACCTGATCATCGACGGGTTTGCAGCCTCTGCTTCTAATTGCCCCTCGAGCACGACGACTTAACTGCATGCCCACGCTCTCAACGACTCGACGTCGCGTAGCATGTAAATTCGTTTGATTTGTGTAACAAGAACTACGCGCTAGGTATCCTTTGGTGTAATGTCTAGCACAATATTTCAGGTTGAATTTTTGACAACCTCGCTAGTGCATCAGTGTATCAAAACAAAGAGGCTTGAGTTCATGATCCGGTTAGCGCAATATATAATATCTACAAGAGTCGTCCCACTAACTGTAATATGCACGTCATCTCTATTATTTACCTCTAAATAGTGAAGAAGGTTTTTCAGTACCACTTTAATACTATGAAAGCAAGTATATACTATTAACTTCTTCTTAATTAAACACTTCGCAAACATACCTCTAAATTGTGAAGAAGGTTTTTAAGTACCATTTTTAATACATGAAAAGCAACAATATAGTAGAAAAGCATTTGTTTACCATAAAGTTGCTTTATCGTGATAGAAATTTTGCGTTTTCAAATTAATTATCTGGAGATGTTCATATGAGATCTATTTTCAAACTATTTGTCGCACGGAACACTACGGTGAAAACCGATTTCGATTTGGATGCCCGGTTTGAATGTTGGTCTAACTTTGCATGACTATATAGACAAAACCGGGTAGGAGTTAACGTGCGCTCCTGGACTGAAAAAATGTGATTGCACTTTACAACAATGCCTGCTTAGTTTGCTCCTCTCCTCGTGGTTCAGGCCCCAACTGGAAATAGCACTAACAGATTTTGTCCGCACAGTGGAAATATTGTTTCTTGTAACTCATCCATCTGTTCATAAGTATATGACCATCCGGACCACGAAAAAGGTTTTCATTTAGCTGAAACAGTTGGCACATCATAAAAGGTATGTCTTTCCTCCGGCCCATCATACAGAGCTTGAACGGACGAAACCCTAGATATATAGAAAAACCGCATGGCTGTATCTAAATTGAAGTTTCTTTCTCCACCGATCTACATGTCCAATTTCGTGTACCTAGGCATTTGTTAGCTAGTTACACTCGGGTACCAAAACGCCACCCCCACATAAAAACTGAAAGAACCATATATCATAAATATGCAATTCATCTTTCATATAGTCCTCGATTGACAGACCAGTTGCTACACCATTATTGTGTGCCCCTTATTGTAATGAAAATGACATTCTTCCCTAGCTAGTTAATATCCCTTTGTTTGTATGGTGCTGAACAAAATCTCCGCATAGAGTGCAATTGCAGCCATTAAGAACACAACCAGCTACCCAGCTGCACTTAGTACCTTGTTTACAATGGCTATAATCATCATACTTGTGTTTGCAATAGTTGTTGCAACCCTTTTGATCGCAGTTAAACCCCGGGATTGTATTTGATCGACAACCTTTCCACTCCGCCATGTCTAAAAAGGATGGCAGAAAAGTACTATGTCATGGTCATAGTTTCATAGAATGAATCGTTGAGCAAGTTGTTACATGTATAAATGGATTTTACCTGATGGTAGCATGCAGAAGGTGATGGTTAGGAGTAGCATAAGGGTTGCCCTCATCTTGATGTAGTTGCGATATCTATACGAGATGGTGTTGATTTGTCCCGGCTGAGTGAGAATGAGGAGATAGTCAATGGCATCAATTTATAGTGGACGTGATATTAATGTCAAGTACTGTAATTTGGAAAATAATTAATAGGATTGCTATGATTAATGGCAGTTAATTACATTAATTTGTTTCTATATAGTACTGGTAAGATAAGTGCATACATTCTACTCCCTCTGGTCCACATTAAGTGTCGTCATTTGTACTAAGCATTTGCACTAAATTAGCACTCCATCCCCGACACTCTTTCCGGACCTTAGGGAGTATCAAATGAACGAAGAGTATGCTGACCTGATAATTACAGTAAATTACATTAATTTGTTTCCATATACTCTTGATATTAAAGTAACAAAGAGTATATTACATTAATTTTTTCAATATGACAATTAATTAGCCACTGCACTAAGCGTAAAACCTATATCGACCACCCAATCCAGACAACCGGAAAACCAAAATCCACCTACAGATAGCCGCCAACACAAGCTTGCATGCTAATATCATATCTGGCATGTTTTTGTATTTCAGTTTTGTTTTTCTAACTTGAATTCTCAACAAGATCTTGTTTTGAGTGAAACTTAAGTTAATTATATAATTTATCCAATAGTTCTTAGTGTTCGAGAGTAAACGGAAACACTATATTGAGAGGCTACATAAAAAAATGGACCTATGAGATTGTTTAGAGAGGAGTTACTATTATGGAGCATACATGACATTGATAATTTAATTAAATTTACCATAACAAAAATAGTAATATGTGTACTAATGAGAAGACATATCCATCTAGTCTATACTTTTTTAAATTTGGTTTATTGAGTGCATGTCAAGAATTGAATCGATAGCAATCAGGAGTACATGGAGATATATATTTTAGTTTTAAAGAATAAATTTCCGGTCGATCCATATGGATTCAAGCTGACTGGAATCGAAAAATGACATGTGTGTTATATTTTTTAGATTTTGTTTTATCGATCTATTTGCGGTTGCTCACCACATCATTTCCACGGTATTAGATTACCTCAGTGTATTATTTGGTTTGATGAGAAAATCAGCAAACCATGTGCACGAGTTTTCAAGTACTTCAAAGGAGAAATGGAGATAAGGTGGAAAAAATGGAATTCGTAAGAGCCAAAACCATTTTGATACATATTTCTCTTAGGGTAGTCCAATAATGATAATAGTAGTTAACTTGTCCGGATCCAATAGCTAAGATTACTATTAGCTGGTATGGGGTAGTAAGATGCTAGCAATAGATTTATTGGTTAACATGGACTCTGCACTTAGATAAATAAAGAAGCGAACTATAATGTTGTTAAAAAACATGGGTAAATAAGGAAACTAATAGTGATGGTAATTAATATTGTGTCTCTATCTTTAATTAGTTATGGATGGTTCTATGAAAATTATATATTCCATTTCTACCGAGTAGGCTTATAAGAGATCATATGTACACAACTTAAAACACATATACTATAATAAAATGCTTTATAAATGTTCAAGCTTCGAAGTTTTGATGATGGTATATCAGTATTCTTATTTTATTAAATGTATTATGATAAAAACAAAGTTAGGAAACTCAATAGCAGATATTGTATCTAAAGGTGAACACCTCATGGTTGGGAAAAAACTACGATTCATGATAAATACATAGGTGTAACTGCATCGGCAAACATATTATAACATACTTGATAAGCATAAATTCTTACTATTTTGCTTTCTTAAAGATACATCGTGTCTTTTTCTAGCACAATAAATGACATTCAGTTTCTTGAAAACTCGTTAACCAAGAACAACACATATTTCATAATCACCAATTCACACGTATTGCATAATCGTGATATTTATTAATAAGAGCATTGATAAGATATTTCTTTAAAACATCAAATGCATCAACACAATCATTATCAAGAGAGGAAGGCACATGATTTTGTGAGAGACTCGCAAGTGGTCTAGATGTTTTGGAGAAATATTTAGTGAATCTTTGGTAAAATACTGCATGCTGACGAAAGCTTGTTATACCATTTATGCCTTTTGAATATGGCAATTTCTCGATGGCGTCAATTTTTCTTTATCCAGTTCAATTCTTCTATCATACACTCAGTGTCCAAATACAATACATTCATTGACCTTAAATTCGCATTTCTCCCAATTCAAGAAAGTATGTTGATCTTCTCAACGCTAAAAAACTTTGCTGAGATTATATACACATTATTGAAAATATGTAGCATAATTAAAAAAATCATCTATAAGCACCTTCATAATCTTTTCACAATAATATGTCAATACAGAAATCATGCATTTTAGAAAAGTTAGAGGAACATTACATAAAACAAAAGGTGTTCTTCTGTAAGAAAAGTACTAAAGACAACCAAATTAGTCTCTTCCTAATAATCCTTGCGAACCGGGATTTTGATAGATACCTGAATAACCATCTAGATAACAAATATGTAAATGCTTAGACAATCTTTCTAAGAATTTATAATTATAAGGAAAAAGGATAGTGATCTTTTCGAGCATTCTTATTCAACTTCTTATAGTCAACGCACATTCTGTAACCAGTAATAGTTCTTTTAGAATAATCTCGTTATCTTTATTAGGAACAAAAGTCATACCTCCTCTTTTTTATTGACACAACGCATATGACTAATCCATTTACTATCCACAAAAAAGATAAATAATGCCAACTTCAAGTAACTTTATTATCTCTTTTCTTATACTTCCTTTATTTTTTGGATTAAGACAACTTTAATCATGAACAACAGATTTTGCATCTTTTTCCAAATGATTGCTATGCATACATAGAGCTAGAGATATTTCTTTCAACTCATCAAGAAAATACCCAATAGTTGGGCAATGTGCTTTTAAAGCATGTAAACTGAATCGGCCATGCATTCATCAGGAACACTGCAAGAACTGGAGAACTGAATGAATTTTCTTGAACGACACCTTGATAGATGCCCTTAGTGTGAGCAATTTGAATAGGGCATGGAGTGAGTTGTCGGCTGCCGCCTTTGGCTGAACAACGACTTGTGGATGTAGAAGCTGTAACAACAGCATTTGCATTAGCATTAGTACAATCCACGAATCAAATTTGGCTAATGTAAGTATGCAACAGAACCGATTAAAACAGCAGGGTACTCTAGACTGTTTATATCTCCCCGCCGTCCACCGTCCGCTGAGCGTGGACACGCCGGCGACGTACGGAAGCGTTGCCGTCGTCGAGGAGCGCGTTGCCGCGATCAACGTTGCCGCGTCGATCAGCGTTGCCGGCGCAGCGACGACGGCATGGTCGTCATGACTCTTTTTCGTTTTTTTTCTTAGAACTGAAAATACTTCCAGGCCTGCTATTTTATGGTGTCGGCCCAGCACAGAGTTCTTGTTTGCTGGACGGCCCGGCCCTGTCCGATGATCGATGAAGCCGATTATGCAGCACCGATGGTCACGAATTCCGACTCGGCCTAGGCCTACTCGTGCACGTCCTTTTAATGAAGCCGAAGTAGCTTCCTGCCCAATTGGTTCCAACGAACGCTCTGATCAACTTGAAGAACGGCATGGGGATAGATGCCACGCCCCCCATGTACCACACCGAGATCGTGCCCTTCACCGACCGCGCCCACCTCGTGCTCCGCTCCCGCGAGGCCCATCGTGTGGCCATGGAGTCCCACTTCGTCGGTTTCAAGAAGGATCACGCCTCGGTGATCCTTCCCGAAAACCATGAAAGCAGCATCCGCGTCAACCGTATCCTCTCCAAGATCGTCGGCGCCATCGACCCTCACATGGCCAGCAAGACCCAGGAGCAACTCAGTTGGGTGGGTGGGCTCCACTGGGAGGCGATCGTTCTCCAAAACGACGGTATCCGGGCCGCGTGTTGGGATGGTGCTGGAAAGATTCTAGTCTACACCGGACTGCTCGATCGTTTCGACGCCGACGAGGAGATTGCATTTGTTCTTGCGCATGAGGTACTACCTAGCTGCTATTTGTCGGTGTTGATTGATCAATATGTTTTTTAGTTACCCATATACTCCCCCCGTTTCTAAATATAAGATGTTTTAAGCTCTTTTCTAGATTCACATGCATCCATATGTATGGACACACTTTAGTGTGTATGTTCACTCACTTTAATCATCCGTATCTAGTCAACAAATGAATTATCTAAAACAACTTATATTTAGGAACGGAGGGAATATATATTAACTCCAGATTGCGTTATTTTGGACGTACCTACGTGTGTAGGTCGGGCATGCTATTGCAAGGCACTCTTCAGAAATGATCGTAATGTTCGCGAATTGGAAGTGGTTTCCAAGCTTCCTTTTGATGCCATTCTTTCGAAGGTACATTTCTCATGTCTACTCCATCCGTTTCCACGCGTTTTAGTTTTTACAATCTCTGGTACCCAATTTTCACTGTGACTTTTTTTTTTTGTCGAAGTAGTATATATAACGGAAGACAAATACAAATGTTATCATCATTTCATTCTAAATTATAAAGTTTACATGTACTAGCTAGCGGTCAAAGTTTTAAAACTTTGATCACAGGAATAATTATGTGGACTCACATTAATGGCCCGTGGTGATTTACATTTCGTATGTGTGTACCATGCATGATTTTCCATTGATGTACAAGAGAATGAACTTCCAGCTGAATCTTGCATTGAACCAACCTAAGCATGTTAACGGTTATCGTGTTCATTGTGCAGGCGTGAGCTAGAAGCAGACTACATTGGAATGATACTACTCGCGGCTTCTGGTTTTGATCCGCACGTAGCACCTCGCACTCTTGAGAAGATCGGAAAGATAGTAAGAAAATGCAAATCCAGAAGCATACTCTATTTCCTCGCACTCACTACTCATCCATCCCCGAAGGAAAGATCACAATTTCTGTTGCAACCTAAGGTCAGGGAGAAAGCGATGGAATTATACACACAAGTAACTAGCGCGGCCCAAAGTTCAAACAAGTTTCCCCGATCTTAAGCTCTGGGATTCCAAATTCTTTTGTGGCACATGCGTAAACACATGGGACAGATGAATACGATGTAACTTGTAGTAATGTAATGAAAATGGTACATTTACCCATTCTATTATTAAGATATTGAAAAAAAAACGTATGTGATGTGCATACGCATATTATTACATATGTAGTGCAAATATGAGTTGAGATTTCGTGCTCCCGAGCTCCAGTAATCCCACAATTTTGAAAAATTTAAAAAACATATTTAAAAGTTTTAAAAAATCTAGAAAAAAAATCATGCACGTTCTCAATGATATATACTACAACCGTGCAAATTTTCAATGCAAAATAATTTGGGATTTGAAGTACAAAAAATGACAAATGTATAGATCTGAGTATACTGAACAGTGTATAGTTTCAAATCTCGAACTTTTGTCATTATTGGGTAGCTAGACTGGTGCTAGAACTCGCCTTGCCGCCCGCCAACCACCTCGCCTGATGTGTGTGTGTGTGTGTGTGTGTCGCCGATTTCATTAATTACTCTGTCCCCACTCTCTTCAAACAAACAAAAAGAGAAAAGGGAAAATTGGGCAGCCCCGGACGTGAACTTGATTAACAGGAATGTTGATGCCCCTTTTTCGGAGAACTAGACAACTGTTCCAATTAGTTGTATTGCCAGGAATCACGAAGGCAATGTCCTATGGGCTTGCAATCAAACATATATTCAGTGTGATGGTGCCTTCGTCTAGACAGTCAGTGATCTTGGAGTCTGACAATGCAGGGGTAACTGATGCAACTCCAAAACATAATCACAGTATGCCCAGCAATGACATCAATGAGTTAAGTCTGCGTTTTATAGCTAGGAAAATACAAAGGGAGAGTAATTCAAAACAGCCGAAGCTTTATTAGAAACAACATTGAAAGCATCACGATAGTTGTCTCTAAATCTTAAATTGTCATACAGAACTGCGCTAAGTGGCAATGTACAGCTGGGATAGGCCTGCTACTAGATTGAGCTTTGTTACATTTAGGTCTCACATCTCATTCGGTCTCTTCCCTAATTAGAGCAGCCCAATCAATCAGTGCACAGCAGTAGTGCTACTACTTACTAGATGGACTTGGAGCCTGTCGATGGGATGCTCCTGGCATGTGGTGCTCACTCGTCAACCGGAAGCTGGCTCGTCTCGGCAGAACAACTCGAGCGCCATCTCGAGGTTGGCCACGACGTCTGATATGGCCGGCCGGTCCTTCCCTTCCAGCTGCACGCAGCGTGCTGCCGTCTGTGCCACTTGCTCCAGCGCATGGAGCTGCCCTGGCGTTGGCTCTGGTACAGGTCGCTTGTCCAGCAACTCCCTGATATTACCGGCCTCAATGATAGAGAGTGCCGACATGATTAAAGATGTAGGCATTGTGTGATTCAGATTTTCTCTATCCGACCAGGAGTATGTTCGTTTCCCAGTCAGAGCCTCCAGCATCACCATGCCCAGGCCGTACAGGTCGCTGCTCGGCTTCACCCGACCTGACATAAGATACTCAGGGTCCGCATACCCAAGTGTGCCCATAACACGGGTCTCCACCCCAGACTCCTCATTCGCCGTGGTGTACTCTGGGTCCAGATGCCCAAGTGTTGCCAGACCTCCTCATTCGCCATGGGCGGATACTTGAGTGACAACCCAAAGTCGGTCAGACGCGGCACCCAACCAACGTCAAGAAGGATGTTGGCTGACTTGATGTCCCGGTGGATGATCGGCGGGTTGGCACTCCATGTGATAGGATGTCGCACTCCGTGTGAAACTCTTTTACGCCCTGAACCGACAGTTTGTTCAAGCGCTTAACGGCCACCTCTCTCCCATCCTGAAGGCTGCCCCTATAAACATTTCCAAAGCCGCCTGCACCGATAAGGGTGTGAAGGGCGAAGTTATTGGTTGCAGCCACGATCTCAGCCATCGTGAATTCCTGGGTTCCATGGGCTAGTACCTCTTGAGCGACCTCCTGAGGACGACACCATGCATAAATTAGTAGAGACCCTTCATATGACAGAGCGTCAAATCCGTATTGAAGTTACACGAACCTGCGACTGAGATGACGACTGTGAAGAAACTGGAGACGGTTCGACTCTTGCGGAGTCATCTTGAACAAGGACGTGGTAGATCCGGTCAAGGCGGCGTGTTATGCCGATGTGGCTGATCACAGGGAAGAGGATGAGGTAGAAGTCGATCTTGCTCTGGACCTCCCTGAACCTTTCGGCCTGCCCTCCCGCCATGACAAGCTGGTACACAGCGGTCCTCTCCTGGCAGGACACGACGAGCTCGTGGGCGTCCCGGAGCGTGTCGCCCAGCCCGGCCAGCTGCCGCAGCGCCTCCGGTTCCTGCACGTGCGGCAGCAGCTCCGCGATCATGAAGACCCGACGCGCGAGCTGCTCGCACTCCTTCTTGTTCTGCCTAGCCGTCAGCGCAGCCTGCATGATCATAGAGATGAGGCCGCCGACGTCTGCGCCGACCAGCTGTGCCACCGTCGCCGCCTGACCCAGCCCGGTCCACAGCGCCATTGCAGCTGCCTCTATCTGCACACAAGGCCGAGACTTGAAAGAATGGCGGATCTTGTTTGCTGCTCCCTATTGCCGTGAAACTTCTGCAACGAAAGTAGTAGAACATATCAGTACAAGGCCGCCGACACACAGCGCATACGCACACACGCCGACGGCACACTCGGACACAGCAACCACACCGGCCGCACGCACACACACATCGGTCAGATCGGCGCGCCTGCTTCGCCTCGGCCTCCTCAGGCGGCTCCTTCCCCTCAGATCCGCCGCCGCGTCCCCAAATCCGGCGGGCAGACCTGGTCCCTAAATCCCTAAACACCGCCAGCCGCCAGAGCCACCGCGCCCCCAAATTCGCCGGTCCGTCGCGCGCGTCCTGCCGGAGCCACCGCGACACACAAGATCCGAGAGAGAGGGAAGAGAGGGAGGTGGGAGGCTGACCTCTGCCGCCGCCGATGTCGTCCTCGTTCGGCAGTCGCCGGCACAAGTCGCGCGCTTTGTAGTCGTGGTTTGCCGCGTGAGGGTGGTTTCCGGGAAGGTCCTCCCCGGAAGACTGCTGGTCAGTGCTGACTCCACGGTGTCGCACTCTGTGTACTGTGCCGAAACAGTCTCCTACTCCTATAAGAGTAATGCTACTCCTGTGAGGAAATCAGAAGGTGGGCACCAGGAGAATTCACGGGGGGTTGGAGGAGAGTGAGAACTAATCATGGCTAGACACGTACGAGCCCGTAAGATTTGTCCCGTAAGTTTTTTTCCGTAGGTTTAGTATTACCGCTCCTATAATCCTATTTTAGATGTTGCCTTAATAAAAAAACTCCTATTTTAGAGCATCTCCAACACGCCGTGCAAATGGGACATCAAAAACTAGTTTTAGGCTACGAGAGAGAAGGTTTTTTTTTTTTTTTTACATTGTACACCCGTAGGATACATTACTACCAAGAACACCTGCAGTTGTTTTAGAGCATGATCTATGTTTTTTTTTTCAAACCTCGGCAATGCATTTGATTGATAAAGTCGAAAAAGAGTGGGACAGTTTATGAGGGAAACCGGCCGAAAACCGTACAACACAACACACCACGCCGGCCCCAAGGCCACGCCCCAAAAAACTAGTCGACACCTATGTCGCCCTAGCAAACCATAGACGACACCAACACGGCGGAGGCAACCTCAACGCAAACTCGGAGCCGCCGCTCCGACATCCACACCGGCCCCAAGGCCACGCCCCAAAAACGAGTCGACGGCCATGCCGCCCTAGCGACCATAACCGACACCCAACACGGCGGAGACGATCTCAACGCAAGACGAAATCCGGAGCCGCCGCTCCGACATCCACACCGGTCCGATTGCCGCGCACCCCCTAGCCGAAGACGAAGCTCGCCGCCGCCAACCATCATCTGAATCCACTGGTCCCCCTGGCCGGTGGAACATCCAAGGCGAGGCCCCAAGAGGCAAGCGACGCAGGAGCGCCGCCCTCGCCCGATCCCGCGTGGGATCTGGGGTTTCCCCCGGAGAACCCGGGGTGGAGAAGTAACAGAACCACCTCGACAACGCCTCCAAGAAGGACGCGGCGCCCAAGGGCGATGATCTATGTTAATTTTCGGTTTTAAACCGAATTAACCAAAGGTCATATAGATAGCACTTTTGCTAACTGAAACCTTAACCTCTAAATGACTTCCAATGGCAATGCTATGTAAATATGAAATAGCAAAAACAATAAATTCAGCTTCGAAGAATAAAAGAGATGATAGAGAAACTGTTTAAACTCACAAATTTCACTTGTCCCACAAGCTTTGATCAGAAAGCGTGAAAAGAAAAATAAACAAAAATACTATATAGGACATCAGAGTTTAGCAGCAGATCAACAAAACATAGAGTACATCTTTTCTTCCGGATAGAACCAACCAGACACTGGATTCGCACATTCTGAAACAAAATACAATATAATCAGCCGTTATAATAGCCCAGCTACAAATGTCAGATCGCCGGAGTCAAAAGGGCTCTCTCTGAACTTGAAATAAAGTGAAGACCACATCTTTTGATGGACATTGGTATATCCTGCCATCCTCTAGCCTCTGGGCACATACTTGGCACTAGCAGACTAGTACATTTCTATACAATGTGCACTGGCTTTGTGCCTCACCCTACTCAAACTAGTTCAACTTTTGTCGAATCTCTGACTGGCTTAGTGTTGTATCGACACTGAAAAAGAAAGGGCGGCACAAATTAGGATATGTAGTTGTGGAAGAGGATAGCTTTCAACTGTTGCTAAACTGTGAAAACAATTATGCATCGGAAGGGAAATGTTTACCAGCAGAGGACATCTCCACTTAGCGCACTCTTCTCGGAGATCCACTCTGGAACAACCTCCTGTAGCAATCTCAGTTGCTCTTCAATCTCACCTGCATATTTAGTAGTTGAACATCAGGATTAACATTTGCGGCAACAGTACAAGCAACAAAAGATAGACAGCACCGCTCACACTTACCCTTGTCAATAATCTTCGGGCTACGGTCAATTATCCTGTCGATGAGCTCCTGCTTTGACAATACAGAGTGTTGCTTTGACTGATAGATAAGAAAGATAATGTCAAAGGTGCTTGGCAACGACGATATGAGCTTCTGCCTTTGAACCTGATCAGCATAGCCTGTTTCCTTTTTCTCCAAAGCTCTATTCTCCTTCTGCTTTACCTGCAAGCAGCACATATGTTATCCTTTGTTCACAGAGCAAAAATGAGAATATCATGGTCACATTCAGCGAGAACTTACCGATTGCAAGAGGGACTTTGGCAGGAAACTGAGCAGCTCATCATCAGAATCGACGGCAGACGTGCTTGTGCTTTCGTTCTCTTCTTGCATACTGCTCGCATCCTTTGCAGGGACGGAACCAGGAATGAGATATAAGGGGGGCCAATTACATAATAAATAAGATGGAGGGGGCCATATAGCTAAATTAGGTTAAATTTTGGGTCAAATCCACAAATTATCAAAGGGGATTTCAGAAAAAAATCAACCATGGGGGGAGCCATGGCCCCATCTAGCACCCCCCTGGTTCCGTCCCTGATCCTTTGTAGGTGTCATGAACAATTTGGCCCTGGCTGATCGCTTGGCCATCGGCAGAGGTGGCGTGTCGCACAGTGTAGCAGAGACTGGCCTCTTTGGGGTGTGAAGGCCTGGTGTGGCTGCCATTAACCTCACAGGTGTAGAGGCGAACTTAGCAGGAGTCCCTTCTGAAGCACCAAACCTGAGAGCAACATCATTGCCACCTTTCTCTTGCACTTGCGATTCATGATCAGAAACAGAACTGCGCACCGACTTCCTGCTCAGTGGGGATGAAGCAGTTGACTCTGCCTTTGCCAGTGGACTGGTTGTGCTGACACTTGTAGGGCAGGTTGATGATTGCTGCGAGAACCTTCTCTTGAAGGAATGTGACATGTGCGACATCCCAACAGGCTGCCGTTCAGCCAGTGATGGTGGTGGCACTGCAGACTCAGCTTCAGGAACAACTCTTGGTGTGATCTGGGCCATGCTTGCTTTTGTTTGAGTAAAAGGATGTGGCAACTCATGCTCCGGAATGTCATCTCCCTGAAAGATGAATTACGGAGAGGCCATGAATACTTCATATCAACTACACATACACCAACAAGCACATCTTAAGCTAATACTAGACAAACAGTAGTTCCTAATCGGTTTTCATTTTACCACAAACTTGCACAAGGGCATATTATGAAGTCTGAATACACGGTTATCATACGTGATAAATTACAGAGACACCAAGAATATTAAATACCAACCATATGCATGCAAAAACTAGAATATTTCCTTTGAACACTTGTCATACAGTTACTGAACTGTTCTCATTTGTTTGAATATGAACTTGCAGTAGTACTAATTTTGCAAGATTATGATACCTCGGGATGGTTCCTGAAGAAGTCCACAAGCCTCTGCCGGAAGATCCTTCTCAGGGCGGAGTAGCGGGTTTCCCCCTTCTGCATCACAGTGTCCTCGACCGCATCAACCAGCAGGTTCACCTGAAGATCCGGCTTCATACAGCAGGTCTTCTCATCACGCAAAAGGATCTTATTGATGACAATCGCCTCAGGCATAATGTACTTGAGCTGCGCAAGATTGCCGTAGGTGAACCTCCTGCAGAGAGAATGATGAGACTTGAATCGTGCCAATCCAACACAGCAGCAGTTCACTGACTAGTTCATCAGAAGAGGCTAGTTACCGGTCAGCCAGATTCTGAATGCCAGCGCAGATGTTGGGGAAGGTCGCCTTGGATCCCTTCATGCGGAGCAGTCGGGTGGTGCTCTCGAAGCAGTTGAAGAACTCGCAGAGCATCTCGTAGCTGACGAGGATACAAACAAAATTAGAAATTAGTGCTACTGCAGAAAATTATTGGTCAAAATTATCAGATTTTGTCTGCGTCCAGAGAACGATTCAATTCTTGGCTTTGTAATTGGCATCACAGAAACTAAATTGGAATGTTGTGGTTGGGTTTTTACTAGATTAGTTGTCTGAAACTAAGTAAACCAGCATTACTGCAGAGAAATTGATCTGGATTATCAGAAAATAGTTCAGATCCAGCGAACGATTCCAGTTCTGGGGGCAGTAAAATTAGCATTACAGAGACCGAACTCCGCATCACTAGGGTTGGTCCATACTAGATTCGTGATGGTCTGAAGCTATGTACAAGGATCCAATATATGAGGACGGCCTAAACGAGAAATCAAGCTGGATGAAAGTATAACTGCAGATCTAGGGTGTTCACCTTTCGCGCAGCTTGATCTCGGGCCTGCGCTTGACGGGGCTCCGGCCGGCGCCGGCGCCGACGCCGAGCTCGCGCGCGACGGACTCGAGCGCGTCCTCATTCACGTTGGCGGCGGCGGCAACCTCCGCGCGGCCCTTGTCGGCCCGTCGCAGCCCGAGCGCCGCCAGCCGGACCTCCTTGACGGAGAGCGCCACGGCGCCCTTGCCCGCCGCCCTCCGCAGCAGCGGCTGCTGCTCCGTCTTCTCCGGCGTCCAGGTCAGATCCGCCGCCGCTGCCCCCGACGGCTTCTCCGGCGTCGTGGCCTGATCGGCGAACAAGGCCGCCTTCCTGATCTTCTGCGGCGCCGATGTCGTCCTTGCCCGCTTGGATGGGGTGGCGGCGAAGCTAGCTAATCAGGGTGGCGATATGAGAGGCGGCGAGAGTGGCGGCTCGGTGGGCGACCCGGTCCGGGACCCGTCCGCCGGCTCGCCGGAATCTGGAGACGGCGGTGATCTCTTCTCGCCGGAGAGGGGCCGGTTCTGGGCTTTAACCTCGGACATCTCCGACGTGGAAGATGAAGATGAAGATGCAGCGGCTTCGGATCGTTCGCTAAGCTACTGGTGTGCGACACCGGAGAGTGATGCGTTCCGATCCTTGTGCGAGAAGAAGCGCTCCAAGAGGGAGGCAAAGATCAAACGGCAACGTTGGGCGGCGAGGGTGCTTCGGGACTCGTCGCCGGCGAGGTATGTCTCTCCACCGAGATCCAGGATCACGAGCGCTTTTGGCTCGGCATCTCATCGATCGAGGGTGGTTTCTTCTTTGAAGTTGCCGGTGATGCCTCCAACTGTGGATGTAGATCCCGATGGGCAACATTCTGGGGATTGGACGTTGGTCCTTCGGAGGCGTGATGCCCGGCGGCGTGCCACTGTTGGTGTGGCGGTGTCGCCGGCGAGGTCTGTCGGCGCGATCGGATCTCGAAATTTGAATTTCGAGAGATCGATGCCAAGACAAATGGGCCGGGTGTGGCCCAATATGCATGGTGGCCCGTTTGTGTCACGGACACGAAAATTGGACCGAGAGGGTCTTGACGTCGATCAGGGTCTGTCCCGATCGCTAGCTGACTCTCTTCCCCGTCTCGTCTTCTCCTTTCGGGATAGGAGGCGGCGGCTAGGGTTTACGTGGGAACACTCATCTACTCCGGCTCCTTTGGTTTCCATGGCGAATCGAGGGGGTGGCCGAGGTGGTTTTGACCGTGGTGGAGGCTTTGGTGGAAGGGGTGGGAACAACTTCTCTCGGAATGGTGGCAATGGATACGGCAATGGTTTTCCGCCGCCTGCAGGTTTTAACAACTATGAAGTTGGCGGACCTAGTGGGACGGCGGGCCAGGGATCTGGTCGAGGCGGTGGCCGTGGATATGGAGGTAATGGAGATCAATTTGGGGGCTGGCAAAATTTTGCTGGCTATGGCAATGATGGTCAGGGCAATGGCAATGGTGGGCAGTTTGGTGGCAATGGTGGGCAGTACGGTGGCAATGGTGGACAGTTTGGGGGCTGGCAAGATGGCAGTGGTGGGCAGTTTGGCAGTTTCAACACGGGTTCTTACACGGCTAATGGCCGGAACCGTGGAGGGAATTACCGAGGACGATTTGATACTCGTCACTCATCTGGCCGAAATGAGGTGGGACGAGGAAATCAGGATGGTGGGCGTGTTGGGGGTGGATCTACCAACTCGGGTGGCGCAACCTATGTGCGTAAGTCTACCGGAACCATTCCGCCGCCAACGCTTGTGGCGCCTGTTGCTTCTCCTGCTCAAGCTCCGGACACGGCTCAGGTGTCGGCTGCGGCCCAGGCATTGATGCCTGTGGCTCAACAACTCCTTGGCACCACAGGAGACATTGCTACCGAGGTGGAGGCTCAAGGTGCTGCGAAGAAAGGGAAAAAGAATGAGAAGGTGAAGTGCTACAGATGTGGTTTCACAGGCCATGTGCTTTCTGATTGTACTATTATCATATGTGATTACTGCGAAAAGGTTGATCATGTATCTGACGTTTGTCCATTGTTGAGTGCTCCTAAACCACAGATTGCTATTTACGGCCATGCACATGACAGTCTTATGTTTTTTGAGCTGGTTTGTACTGAAACATATAGGCCTAAAACTGAAAACACCCGGTATGGAGCTGTGACAGTTGTTGGTGGAGAGATGACACCGCCACAGATCATGCGGCAGTTGCAACGTCTTGTTCCTGTGGAGCAGTACCAGTGGGAGGTGCTCCAGGTTGAGAAAAATATGTTCAAAGTTTTGTTTCCTTCCAAGGTTGAGCTGGACCGTCTGAAAACTTTCGGGACGTTTAAAGTTCCAAACAGCTCTTGTGAGCTGACCGTTGATTGCTGGATTTCAAGCTTTGAGTCAACTGAGAATTTACCACAGGTTTGGGTTCGAATGAAAGGCATCCCTCCTTTGGAGAGGGGTGACTTTTTGGCTTTATGGGGCTTAGGCACTCTATTTGGTAAACCTTTAAAAGTAGATATGCCTTTCACTAGAAAACATGGAATTTTAAGGATTCTTGTTGGTTGTGTTGATCAGACTAAAATTGCCAAGAGTCTACCTGTTCTTATTAAGGGGAAATTTTATAGGCTGAATTTTGAAGTTGAGCCGCCAAATCTTGACATAGGGCTTGATGTTACTATGATGGATTTTGATGCGGATATTGATGAGGATCCTAAGGGAGGACCTACTAATGGGTCTGTCAATGATCAACCTGGGTCGGGTGTGGACAAAGTTGGGGACACTCAAGCATCGAGTAATAGTGGCGCTCAGAATTCTTCAAAGGATATTGGACATAATGTGAAACAGGTTACATCTGTAGGTCAAGTGATCTACTCGCCCCTTGTGCAAAAACAGATGGATTTGGCTCGGCAAAGTTTGACTCCGCCGACCAGTAGGGGAAAAGTACTCTACTCTCCTTTGTTACAGAAACAAATGGCTTCAGTTGGGCACGGCAGCAACTCATCTAGGGTGGTTACTGTTGATCAATCTGTTGATCATTGTGATGGGTACCCGAGTAAGGTACATGATTTTCCCGCTTCAATTAATTTGTCTTTGGATACGGTGAAATGTTGTTTTCAAGATAAGCTCGATGTAGTGACACCTCGGGCTAATTTATTTTCATGTCCGTCTTATGATGTTGATGATGAAACCTGTGTGGATTATGATCGTATGCAGGAGGATTCATCCATTAAGGAGGTAGATCTTACTGCCCAAGTTGAGGGGGTGGTGGACTTTGCTTCATCCAATCATGATGAGTTCGAGAAAACGGTGCTTTCTGTCGCGGCAGAGAAATTGCCACTTTCTTCTGTCGTGGCAGAGGAGCCAGCCTCTGAGGGTGTTGGTGCGGCAGAGAACATGGTGGTTTTCTCGGACGCAGAGGCTGTCGCGGCAGAGAAATTGTCACTTTCCTCTGTCGCGGCAGAGAAGGCAGTTGAAGGCGTTGACGCGGCAGAGAAAAAGGGGGTGCTTCCGGATTCGCCAAGGTTGCGGTCAGAGTTTCAGCCTGTTTTGAATGGGACTGATCTTGTGGCTGCTGATGGTTTTGTGGAGCCTGCTGGAGGAGATACTCTTGTTGATGGGCATACCTCTACGGGTGGGCAGATAAAGCCATCGATGGCGGAGGTAATTGCGTTTGGCGGGATCGCACAACCTTCAAGTGTGGGGCTTCGGTCGAGTGAACGATTGAGCGCTCAACCCAATGCTGACGCGACTGTGATGGAGAGAGCTGCGCTGAGGGCTCAACGCTGGGACTCAGGTACTTTATCCGTCTCTAAACCCTCGCTTTTATCTCTTCCCAATGATGTTATAATTGCTAGAGCGTCTAAACTTGGGGTGTCGTTGGGAAATTCTCCTAGTAAGGTTGCTAGTTCAGTTAACTTGCTAAAAGAAAATGAGGAGTCTAGAGCTATCACTTTCTTGTCGAATAATTTGCACACTTTAGAGGATAATGACAAAGATAGTTTGGTGATGAGGAGAGCTTCAAACCTTTGTGATGATAATGAGAATGAGGTTGAGGATGATTCCGAGGATCATATGGATCCTTTATTTCAACCGGGAAAAGTTACACGTAAACGTACTTCAAAATATGGCAATGGCCTAACTGTTAAGAGACGTAGCGCACGCATCGAAACCCTAAGAAAGTTATCTAAATGAAAGGTATGATCTGGAATAGTGATGGGTTTGGGGATACGGGGAAGCATTTTGCAGTACAAGAAGCGGTTAAGGAAAATAAGCTGGACTTTGTGGCTATAATCGAAACAGGGAGAGCTAATTTTGCGGCTCCTTTCCTTAAACATTTGGTTGGCGGGTTGGATTTTGCATGGTATGTGTTACCTCCGCAAGGTCGATCCGGTGGAATTTTGGTGGGTTTCAATGAAGCAATTTTCTCAGTTCAAGATGTTGTATCTGGGGATTTTTGTATCAAGATCCGAATTAGGAATAAAGTTGATGGGTTTCTTTGGTCTTTAGTGATCGTGTATGGGGCGGCTCAGGAAGAGCATAAACATGCTTTTTTAGCGGAACTGGTCCGTATTTGCGAACATGAGTCACTCCCTATGTTGGTGGGGGTGATTTTAACATTATAAGACGTCCGGAAGAAAAAAATAATTCTAACTTCGATGCTCGGTGGCCCTTCATTTTTAATGCGATAATTGAGAGTCTAGACCTCAGAGAAATAGATCTATCGGGCAGACAATTTACTTGGGCTAGTCGAAGGGAGGTTCCAACATTTGAAAAGTTGGACCGTTTTTTGGCAAGTGTCGAGTGGGAACAAAAATTTCCGCTGGTTACGGTGCATGCTCTCACCCGTTCGGGGTCGGATCATACACCCCTCATAATTGATTCAGGAAACCATGCGCACTTAGGTAACAAAGCCCACTTCTCTTTTGAGCTGTCTTGGTTGAAACAAGACGGGTTCTTCGAGATGGTTGCACGGGAGTGGAGATCTACTTTGGGGGGTTCCACTCCACTCGAGGTTTGGCAGGCCAAAATTCGGCATCTGCGTCAGTACCTTAGGGGCTGGGCGAAAAATAAAAGTGGCGATTATAAGAAACAAAAAGAAAAGCTTTTATTACTCATTGATGAGTTAGATATTAAAGCTGAAACCGTACCTTTGTCCGTGGTAGAAAAAGAGGCAAAAAAACAGGCGGATGACTTTATAGCTAGGTTGAGACGTGATGAGGAGGCCAAGTGGGCTCAACGTGCAAAAGTTAAGCATGTTCAACAGGGTGGCGATAATACTAGGTATTTTCATCTAATCGCCAATGGTAAACATAGAAAAAAGCGCATCTTCCAATTAGAACAGGACGAGGGAACCATAGTGGGAGAGACAAATTTGAAAATGTTCATCTCCGAGTACTATAAAAAATTGTTTGGCGCTTCGACTCCGAACAATTTTTCTCTTGACGAATCATATATTGAGGACTTGCCTCAACTATCTGTCGAGGAGAATAGTATTCTTACATGTCCTTTTAGTGAAAAGGAGGTGCAGGAAGCTATTTTTCAAATGGAACATAACAAAGCCCCTGGGCCGGATGGGTTTCCAGCTGAGTTTTACCAAATGTTTTGGAAAGTAATAAAATTTGATTTGATGCAGTTGTTTGCTCAACTACAAGTTGGGGATCTTCCATTGTTTAAATTAAACTATGGAGTGATTACCTTGCTGCCAAAGAAGGAGGATGCCAGTAGGATTGAACAATACAGACCAATATGTCTACTCAACGTGAGTTTTAAGATTTTCACTAAAGTGGGTACTAACCGTGTGGCCTTGATTGCCCACAAAGTTATCCGTCCGACGCAATCTGCTTTCATCCCAGGAAGAAATATTCTTGAAGGGGTTGTTGTACTCCATGAGACGATTCATGAGATGAAACAGAAAAATTTAGATGGTGTCTTATTCAAAATTGATTTTGAAAAAGCATATGATAAGGTTAATTGGACATTTCTTCAACAAACCCTTCGCATGAAAGGCTTTGATCCGAAATGGTGTGATTGGGTGGCCCGTTTTGTTCAAGGGGGAAGTGTAGGAATACGGGTAAATGATGACATTGGTCATTATTTCCAAACTCTTAAAGGGTTAAGACAGGGAGATCCTTTATCCCCTGTTCTTTTTAATATTGTGGCAGACATGTTGGCTATCCTTATTGCACGGGCAAAGGAGGATGGCCAAGTAGGTGGATTAATACCTCATCTTGTTGATGGAGGGGTTTCTATCCTGCAATATGCAGATGATACTATTCTTTTCCTTGAACATGATTTAGATAAAGCGGTCAACATGAAGTTAATTCTGGCTATTTTTGAGCAGCTTTCGGGGCTTAAAATAAATTTTCATAAGAGTGAAATATTTTGCTTTGGTAAAGCTAAGGAGGTCCAGAGTGAATACCGCCGCATCTTTGGTTGTGAGGTGGGTTCCTTACCCTTTAAATACTTAGGCATACCGATTCATTACAGAAAATTGTTGAATAAAGAATGGAAGGAAATTGAAGATCGCTTTGAAAAAAAGTTAAGCTCTTGGGCCGGCAAATTGCTATCTTATGGAGATAGGCTGGTGTTAATTAACTCGGTCCTCTCAAGTTTGCCGATGTTCCTACTATCGTTTTTTGAGTTACCTATTGGGGTTCGGAAAAGACTAGATTTTTTCCGTCGTCGCTTTTTCTGGCAAAGCGATCAACTTAAAAAGAAATATCATCTAGCAAAGTGGAACATTATTTGTCGGCCGAAGGATCAAGGTGGTCTAGGCATTGAGGTCTTGGAAATAAAAAACAAATGTTTATTACGCAAATGGTTCTTCAAGCTACTAAATGAGCAAGGGGTTTGGCAGGAGTTGTTGTCCAATAAATATCTACGTGGGAAAACTTTGGCCCAAGTAACATCTAAACCTTCGGATTCTCCTTTTTGGAAGGGGATTCTGAAAAATCAAAAGGACTTTTTTTCTAATGGGTACTTCATTATTGGTAATGGACAAGGTACCCGTTTTTGGGAGGATACATGGCTCGGGGATACTCCTTTATCTGTGCAATATCAATCGTTGTTTAACATTGTGCGCCATAAAGATGTGCTGGTAGCTGATGTTCTGTCCAATGCTCCTCTAAATATTGAATTCCGACGAGCGTTGACTGGGCAAAAATGGACAGCATGGATACACCTAGTGGAAAGGCTAATGTCTGTCTCTCTCACTAATGAGGAGGATCTTTTCAAATGGAGATTGACTCCAACTGGAACTTTTTCGGTGAAATCAATGTATTTGAAATACATGAACGGTCACACACCATTCCTTAGAAAGTATCTTTGGAAGCTTAAGGTGCCTCTGAAAATTAAAATCTTCATGTGGTTTGTTAACAAGAAGGTTATTTTAACTAAAGATAATCTTGCAAAAAGAAATTGGAGTGGTTGTAAACGTTGTGTTTTTTGCCAAGCTAATGAGACTATAGATCATTTATTTATAACCTGCCCTCTTGCTAAAAATATTTGGAGACTTATTCACTTCACGTTTAATATCACACCACCCACTTCGATTGCCAATATGTTTGGAAATTGGTTAGGAGGTGTTGATAAAAAATCTAAAGCTCGCATTCGCATTGGTGTTTGTGCTTTTATATGGACAATATGGAATTGTCGAAATGATATTGTGTTTAACAAGGCAGGAGCTATTCATTTTTTGCAGGTCGTCCACAAGGCTACTTATTGGATCACTCTATGGTCCCATCTGCTGCCTCTGGAGCAACGTGCTCTTTTGGATTCCGGATGTACTCGGTTGATGGCGGTCGTTCGGGCTATCTTCAACCAGGGTGGCTGGCATCATGCTAGGAGACTAGAAAATGGCTAGTCTTGTAGAGTTGTCATTTTGATGTTGGTCGATCCTTGTGACCAATGTGGTTTTTATTTGTAAGGATTTGTAAACAGACGGATTTCTAAAACAGTGTAATAAAAGCCGTATGCATCATTTTGATGCAGAGGCTGGGAGACCCCATTTCGAAAAAAAAAAATGGGGTGGCGGCGTCCATCTCGAGGAGGATGAGGATTTGGTGGGGTGGGGTGGGGAGGGGATTAGCAGCGGGGGATCTCTGATTTGGGAGGCGTTCCGGGTTCGGGTCGGATGGGGAACTGGCGCCGAGGGGTTTTTGGCGGGAGGCAACGGGGAAGAATGGCGCGAAGAGCTGTGGGGGCTTCCACGTGGGTAGCTGTATGGCCTTCGCGCCAAGTCTGGGGTGGGAAGCTTGCGGTAGACACTGTGATGGATGTAGGCCCATGTGTGAACTGAATGTGTGAACCATTGAACAATATTTCGAATTGGTGAACTTTTTCGTACCAACAATTTTTTATTCTTGTGCTCTTTTTAGTCTTTTCCTTTCTTTTTCTCATTTATGTTTATTTTTTATTTTTCTTTTTTCATTTTTACTTCTTTCCTTTTTTATTTTTTAGTTCCTTTTTTGTTTTAGCTTAGTTTCGCAAATTGTTCACTTTTGAAAATGGTTCCTTTTTAGTTCACCGGCATTTTTTATTCACTATTATTTTTGGTTCATCCGAATTTTTGTTCACTATTATTCTCGGTTTATCGGTATTTTTGGTTTACCACTATTTCCGGTTTTATCCGAATTCTAGTTTCTTCTCCGTTCACTATTATTTTTCGGTTCACCGGTATTTTTGGTTCACTATTATTTTCAGTTTTATCTGGATTTTATTTTTTTCAATTCACTGTTATTTTTGGTTCATCTTAATTTATAGTTCACCATTATTGGTTCACCTATATATTTGATTCACTATCATTTTTGGTTCATCCGAATTTTATTTTATTTTTGGTTCACTATTATTCTCGGTTCACTGGTATTTCTGGTTCACTATTATTTTGGTTCACTATTATTTCCCGTTCACCCAAAGTTTAGTTCTTTTTTGGTCCACTATTATTTTCGGTTAACTCGCATTTTGGTTCACTATTATTTTCGGTTCACCCAAAGTTTAGTTCCTTTTTTGTTTATTATTATTTTCGGTTCACCCTTCATTTTTGGTTCACCCAAATCTTAGCTCATGATCGGTTCGCACAAAATTTAGTTCCTTTCTGGTTCACCGGTATTTTGGTTCATTATTATTTTCGATTCACCCGAATTTTTGTTCCTTTTTGGTTCACCGGAACTTTCGGTTCAACCAGATTGTAGTTCACTATCGATTCACCTGCATTTTTTGGTTCACACGTATTTTAGTTCATTTTTGGTTCACTACTATTTTCTACATTTTCAGTTCATCCAAAGTTTAGTTCCTTTTTGGTTCACCATTATTTCCAGCTTCACCAATATTTTCGGTTCACCCGAGGTTTAGTTCATTTTCGGTTCACCATTATTTTCGGTTCACCTGAACTTTAGTTCATTTTTGGTTCACTATTATTTTCGATTCATTGGCATTTTATTTTTATGGTTTTCTTTTTCTCCACTATTATTTTTATCCATGAATATATAACCTTGAAAACTATGAATAACTCGTTTTTCGTTAAACATTATTTTTGGTTCACCCGAAATTTAGTTATTAGTTTCGGGTTAACCGACATTTTTGGTTCACCTGATTTTTTCCTTTTTGGTTCACGGGCGTTTTCGATGCACATGAAGTTTAGTCCATTTTTGGTTCATCGGCATTTTAAATTGTTAATATTTATTTTGAATCCAGTGAACATTTTTTCAAATCCTGTGAATTTCTTTTTTGTTACTTTTTTGTTTTGGGTTATTTCTTTTTTTGTTTGATTTTTAATTTTTGAGTAGCATGATTTTTTTATTCGTGAGCATATTTGTAAACCTGCAAATAATTTCTTCAAAATCATGTACAATATTTTTGAGCTCGCAAAAACGAGAAAGCAAAACAATAGAAAAGAAATAAAAATCAAAACAAAAACAAAAGAAGTGAAAACAAAAAAATTATATGGGGTGGCCCAGGTAATGTAGCTGTACGGACAATCCAGAGCACGACCGACCTATGCGCGTGGGAGTTTTGAGGATCGGACTCGGGTGCTCCTTTTTGCCGACTTTAGTGGCAAACCTATGTCGCGCCCTTCCCCTTCGTTCGTAGGTTTCGTGGGCTCGGCCCATCTCCGCTGCTTCAATGTTTCCGTTCGACCGTTCCGTTCCTTCGATTGTTCCCTTCGTTCATTTTTATTCCGTTCCCATCGTTCCTCTATTTTCTAAAGTTTTCTGTTTCCTTTTTCTACAAAAAATTATTTTCTGAACATTTTCTAAATCCGATTTTTTTAATATTGAATAAATTTAAAAGATGAACATTTTCAAATTTGAAAATATTAACATTTTAAATTGAACATTTTCCAATTCTAAACATTTTTTGATCTGAATATTTTTAGATCTAAGTATTTATGAATTTCAACATTTTCAAAATCAGAACAACTTCTAAATTTAAACAATTTGCAATTTTCTTAATAATCTATTTTTTAGAAAATTGAACAATTTTTTATATGAACAATTTTAGAATCTGATCATTTATTTAATTTTTTTTCAAAATCATATAAAAGTGACAGGAAAAGAAACAAGAAAATAAAATGAAAGAAAATATTTTGAAAAACTGAACATCTTTTAAATCTGGACATTTTTTTAATTTTGAAATTTTTTAAAAATTAAACATTATAAAATTTATAAGTTTTTCAACATTTAAACAGTTTTCAAATTTGAACATATTCTAATATGAACAAATTTTGAATTTGAACATTTTCAAAATTTGAACATTTTTGAGAATTTAACATATTTTAATTAGAACAACTTTCGGATTTGAACATTTTTGAAGTTTGAACATTTATTATAAATAAATATTTTTCAAAATCATATACAAGTGACGAAAAAATAAAACGAAAAATTGAAGAAACGAAAAAACGAACGAATTTGAAATATGAACAAATTTGAAATCTGAACGAATTCGAAATTATTTAATTTCGAATTTAAACAAATGCAAAATGTGAACAAAACTCGAATTTGAAAAATATGCCAATTCATGGATTGCAGAGCTGATGAATTCGGCAACACACGATGAGTTTATCACCATCCTAGTTACTGTATGGGTCATTGATACGTGTCAAACGTATCTATAATTTTTGATTGATCCATGCTAGTTTTGTGATGTTGTCGCATGTTTTTACTATCATATTACATCCTTTTTATGCATTTTGTCGGACTAACCTATTGACAAGATGCCAGTGCGAGTTCTCTGTTTTTGTGCTGATTTTGTTGCAGAGAGTTACTTCTGGAAATATTCTCGGAATTGGACGAAAATTTACGGTGATTTTTTATTGAAGAAATAAGGACCGGAGCCAGAAGGGCGACCCCGGGAGGGACCCACAGCCCTGGGGCGGGTCCCACTCGCGGGTGATAGGGGGCCGCGGACGAGGCCCGTCTGTGCCCCTCGGAGACCCCCTCGTGACGCCCTTTTGCCTATAAATCATCCCCGTCGAGAAAACCCTAACCCCCGAAGGATTTTACCAAATACGATACAGAGCTCCACCGCCATCGCCGACAAGTTTCGGCGGTTCAGAAGGTCCTGTTCCGGCACCCTGCCGGGATGGGGATCGACTGCCGGAGCCATCTCCATCAACACCGCTGCTTCCCGTGATGAGGAGGGAGTAGTCCCTCACCGGGGCTGAGGCTTATACAAGTAGCTATGTGGTTATCTCTCTCTCCCATGATATGATCTTCGTTGTGATCATGAGCTTTGTTAGTATAGTTGAATACATGATGTTTCCCTATGTGTAATGGATATGATGTTGCTCAAGTGGTGTTATCTAGTATAATTTGCGGAGTCACCGTTGTGATCACGGTACCTCGGTGACAATGTGGGTGCCGTGTGTGATTCTATGCATCAATATTAGAGGGATCTTCATCATGAGTTTGTTCTTTATTATTGTTGGATTGAATAGATCATGAGGTTTCTTGATGTTTGTGTTATTGAAGAAAGAGACTATTCAAGAAATAGGTTGTGGTGTTTGTTAGTACTATCTTTGGATGTGGATAGTGACAGCATGAAGTGTCCATGGATGTGGAATACGAACTTTAAGGTGTGCTTCTCGTAGCCCTACACAATTCTCATCCTATTTGATCCACAAAATAATGATCTCCAAGTAACGTCTACCATGCATGTGTTTTTGTGAGAACTATCATGTGTTTAATTATGTTAATGATGTTGAGAGTAGTCACTAGTGAAAGTAGGAAGCCTAGGCCTTGTTTCCAAGCATTGCTACACCGTTTTTAGTCACTTTTGCCACTTGTTTGCTTGCTGCCATTTTTATTACAGAATTACAAAACCACCTTTTACCATCCATATCACTTGCATTTTACCATCTCTTCGCCGAACTAGTGCACCTATACAACTGACAATTGTATTAGGTGTGTTGGGGACACAAGAGACTTCTTGTATCTTGATTGCAGGGTTGCTTGAGAGGGATATCTTTGACCTCTACCTCCCTGAGTTCGATAAACCTTGGGTTACTCACTTAAGGGAAAATTGTCGCTGTCCTACAAACCTCTGCGCTTGGAGGCCCAACAAGTCTACAAGAATAGAAGCGTGTAGTAGACATCATCTATCTTGTATGCTAGGCGTACAACTTTATTTGGTGAGGAGTACCAGAGTCCTTTATCCACACATAGTTCCATTAAAAGATTTGTGGAAGACCTGAATATAGCAAAGCCTGAAGTGCAAAATAAATAGGCTGCTCGATGGAATACATAACCCAAGTCCCCCCCCCCCCCACCCCCAGTGGCGGAGCTAGCGATTTGTCGAAGCCGGGGCACACGACAAGCAAAATGTTTCATTTGGTCTAACAATGAACCAAATCTAAAGAAAATCAACACTTCAAGTACTACTGAACTGATGTTTTATAGAAAGTTTTCTTTTATAGATAATAAAATGTACAAAAGCTGGATGTAACTAGTACTTGCTATAGATTCATAGTACCAAATTTTGAAGAAAAGACAACAAAAGTCCAACATAGGCCACTGCCAATGCCTAGCCGCACATCTCAACAGAATCTGTAGGAAACAATATTGTATTAATAAAATGTGTAAATTTTGCATCAATGTACACGTTAGAGACAGTGAAACATACCAATAATATGCTAATCAGCTCTAGGCAACTGTCCTTTTCGAAACTTCATGGCTGGAAACCTTTTGATAATAGCAGCATCATCAAGATCTTTAAAAATCTCCCGCTTGGTTGATTTGTTTGTTTTCCGGGAAGACCGATCGACAAGGCCAATTCCTATTTGCCGCCCGTTGCGGCAAAACTAAGTCTTGCCGCGCACCCCTTAGCCGCAACGGGCCGGCCCACTTATGGTTTTTCTTTTCTGCTTTTTTTATCGGGCTGGCCCATTGATGATTTTCCTCTTTTCATTCTTTTTTATTTCTTTTTTCTTTTCTTTTCTTTCCTTTTTCTTTTCTGTTTTCTTTTCTTTTTCTTCTCTGTTTTTTTATATTTCTTTTTCGTTTGCTTTTTTTTACTTTCATATGATTTCGAAAATATTTTGGAAATGTTTAAAACTAAAAATTCTTTAGATTTTGGAAATGTTCAAAAGTAAAAAATATTCATTTTTTAAAATGTTCAAGTTTAAAAAATATTCAGTTTTTAAAAATTGTATATGATTTTGAAAATACTTTTTGAAAAAATGTTCAGATTTAAAAAATGTTCAAATTCAATAACTGTTCAGATTTGAAAATGATCAAATTCAAAAACTGTTCATATCCAGAATTTTTTTAAATTAAAAAATATATTTTGAAAATATTTAAATTCTAATAATGTTTTTAAAACTTGTTTAAAATAAAAATGTTCAAAAATAAAAAATGTTCAAAATTTAAAAAATTTCATGTTTAATTTCGTTTTTATTCTATTTTGGTTTCTTTTTATTTTCGTCACTTATTATTTTTATTTTTTGGTTTCTTTTTATTTTCGTTTCTTTTTTATTATTATTTTTTGTTTTTATTTTTTATTTTAAAAATTATACATGAATTGAAAATACTCATTTTTTCAAATGTTCAGATTGAAAAAATGTTCAAATTGTTCAATTTTAAAAACTGTTCAGATGTGAAAATGTTCAAATTCAAAAATTGTTCAGATTTGAAAATGTTCAAATTCAAAAACTGTTCAGATTTGAAAAGGTTTCAAATTCAAAAATTATTTTGATTTCGAAACTTTTAACAAATTGTATATACTTTTGAAAATATTCATTTTTAATAAATGTTCAGATTTTAAAAATGTTCAAAGTCAAAAACTGTTCAGATTAAGAATGTTCAAATCCTGAAAATTCTTTAAATTTTAAAAACATTTAAAAATTGTATATGCTTTTGAAAATATTCATTTAAAAAAACGTTCGTATTTAAAAAATGTTCAAATTCGAAAACTGTTCAGATTTGAAAATGTTCAAATTCAAAAACTGTTCAGATTAAAAACTCATATTCGAAAATTATTTTAAATTAAAAAAGTAGATTCTGAAAATAAATAATTATATTTTTTATTTTTTAAAAAGTGTTCAAAATAAAAAATGTTTAATTTTTGAAAATGTTCATATTTAAAAATGTTTATTTTTGAAAATGGTCAGTTTTAAAAAATATTTAGATTTTTTAAAAACATTTCAGATTTTAGAAACAGAAAAAGAAAGAAAAAACAGAAATGAGAAAAAACGAAAATACCTACCTTATGCCCTGATGGACCGCGGCCCAGCAGAGCAGCCCAAGCGCGCGGGGTGTGCAGCGAAACAACGTTTTGCCGCTGAAGGCGGTAAAAAGTACCACCCATCCACAAGAACTCCTCTTATCGTATTGGCCAGTTATGGGCTGCACAACTGCAGTCTGTTACTAAGGCCCAAGTAGCTAACCGGTCAGGCCCAGGAAATTACCATTATGGCCCAACTTCGGAAATCGGTCGTTCTCTTCTTCCCCATCGGGAATCCTGGCCGCCATTGGAGCTCGCCGGCGATCAGACATGACGCGGCACAGAGCCCAGGCACGTTCGCCAGAGAAATCTGATTTAAAGGGTGGAGTAGCTACAGTTGCTTAAGTCTGGGAGGTTTTTTTTCTTGGGTGCTCCGTACTGAGGGATTACTGATCCGACAATTTCAGAGAGCCTAGATACAGACTGAAGCCGTGAGGCTTTGGCTTTGGCGACAGATTTGAATATACAATGCCTGAAGATAACCTACTGACTGTCTCGAGGTAGTAAATTCGCTACTATTTTCAAAGCTGGACTGTGGAAGATATGGTCTCATCTTTTTCAAGAGGCCACCTTCTGTCATGAAGGGAGGGGTTCTAAGGTTAGGTACGCCACCGGTGCATCTTTGTATCCCGTTAAACATTGTGAGCTAATAATAAAGGGAGGATGCTTCTCAAAAAAAAAAAAAAAACTGCCATTCCAAATGTTATGTCGTGCAATGACGCGATGCATATATGTAACAGTAATGTTGACTGGAAATCACGATTCTGACTCCACTTGTTGGTAAACCACACGCATGCACGCAAAGGAACGAAAGCTTCGTTTCTTTTTCTTTTGAATGCATGGGACGTACCGTTAGAGATTAACTAACTGGTGGAGCACGTGTTCTGCGAAAATTCAGCGCTTTGTCTTGCAAGTGGCAAGCATGCATCCACATGTGTATAGATAGATATCAAGTCATCCCAAATTCCAAATCCCTAAAGTATATCCTCTCATATATGCTTGCTAGCCACCGGCTTTGATCAGTAAATTATATATTAATGCAACTATTCAGTGTGGTGAGGACTGAGAACAACACCATATATCCGTTCGTATTAGCGAATTTGAGAGCTCTGATCTTGAGTCCACCACAACAGTCGTACGTCCAGTTTTTATCTACAAAGAAAAACCAATGGCTTTTGTCTTGCAAGTGGCCGGCCGGCAAGGCATCCTCTGAGAAATGCTCCCCAACCAACCACATCGATCGCTCCTAGCCGCGCGCCTAGTACCATTTATCAATCAACAACTCGTCTATATATGCATCATCCTAAGTTTCTGAGATATCCCTTCAAGTATATCCTTTGATACTCAACTTGATGATTAAATTGTGCCAGCACATATATATCAACAAGTTGGAAGTATGAATTTTCGGACTAGTTTGGGAGTTGTTTTATGCATAGTTGTGATGTTGGGTGAGCTCTTTCTATAGCCGATTACATCCTTGTGGTTTTCAGAGTAAATTATTTTTGAAGTGGTAAACCATTCTATAAATGTGTGTGTGTGTGTGTTTTGGATTGGATGCATCGGTTGCACCAGTTTGATGCCCTTGATGGATACATATAGGCAGAGTCACAATTTTGGACTTTTTACTGTTAATATCGTTAGAAATACTTATATTTGCCTAAATAAAAAATATATATGCTTGAATTTGTCACCAGAAGTGCCTTCATAGTTTAAGTTTTTGTTACAATATATAAGTACTAGGGGATAGGAATTTGCCGTCAAAATTGTGTCTTCGATATCTTTTTACATGTGTGGTCTCCGTACGGTAAGGCCTCCCATGTCCATGGAGTCGAAACCGAAACCACACGCGCTACCTCCATTTGCACATCATCTGACATGATGGACCCCACTCCAACGATAGGAACCAACACCGTTGGTGTAGCGGTGATAGCAAGGTTGTCCTTGAACAGAGATTCGAGTAACTGAAAGAACCCCGCGGTCGCATTGCCTGCTGGACCTCACAACACAACAGAAGATCGTGGTTGCTTCAACACCTGGCACCTTGACATGGGGTGATCGATTATGCTTGTCGTAAATGTAGCAGTAGTGTTGGAGTGCTAGTGCAGCATCGATTAGCGGTGATAGCAAGGTTGTCCTTGAACATAGATTCGGGTAACTGAAAGAACCCTGCGGTCGCATTGCCTGCTGGACCTCACAACACAGCAGAAGATCGTGGTTGCTTCAACACCTAGCACCTTGACATGGGGTGATCGATTATGCTTGTCGTAAATGTAGCAGTAGTGTTGGACGACGCAATCTCTAGTCATGTAGTTGATCCATGCATTGTCATGATATCTGTAATTTATCACCAATCTTAGCATGATTAGTATGGTGATAAAGCATTCATTTTCCAAAGAGAAAAGACGGCATGCACTTACTTTCAACAATATTCTTAGTGTCTACGTGGCTCCAGAATCCGCACAATTTGGTTTTACAAAGTTGAAGCTGAAAGGATATTGTCCGATAATCTTGTTTTGACGTTTGATTACAACACTTGGAAGTATTTAACATACTCTCTAGTATCAACAGGAAATATGCAAAAAGGAAGAAATGCCGTATTGTCGGAAATGCAACAGGAAAGAATGGAGGTTCAGCAGGCTGGCCGGCCCCCAGACCGGCCTAGGCCGGGCTCCAGGCCGGTGGCATCTGGTGGGTGACCGGCCCCCAAACCGGCCTAGGCCGGAGTCCTGGCCGGGCTCGTCTGGTGGGTGACCGGCCCCCAGACCGGCCTTGGCCGGGCTCCTGGCCGGTGGCATCTGGTGGGTGGCCGGCCCCCAGGCCGGCCTCGGCCGGGCTCCTGGCCGGCGGCATCTGGTGGGTGGCCGGCCCCCAGACCGGCCTTGGCCGGGCTCCAGGCCGGGAGCGTCTGGTGGGTGGCCGGCCTCCTGGCCGGCCCAGGCCGGGCTCCAGGCCGGCGGCCCAGCTTGCTCCAGTTTGATGATCGATGGTCGGCCCCCTGGCCGGCCTGGGCCGACCTCCAGACCGGGCACCCCTTATGTCCAACGGCTAGATTTCGGGAGGGGGTACTTATACCCCTCCTTCTACCTCGGGACAACTACCACGACCAAAAGAAGAACACCACCATTGTTTGAAAGCTTCAAATCAATAGATCTCCCTCTCTAGCCACTCAATCACTTAGCCCTTTGGGGATTTGAGAGAGGAGACCTAGTTCTACACCTCAACCAAACCGATTTGATTTCCCCCTTGATTTGTGAGAGGGGGCTTGCTACTCTTGGTGTTCATTGGAACCCTAAGAGGTTGTGGTCCTTCGGAGCTTTGGGAGCTACGAAGACTTTGCCGGGAGCCACCAATTGAGTTGTGGTGCGTGCCCCGGCCTTGGGCATCGAGTCTTGGCGGCTCGGTGCATTTGGTGAAGACCCTCCGACTTGTGGAGTGTGCTTCATCCTTGTAAAGGTTCTAGTTGTCAACCTCAAACGGCAACATAGTGACAAGTGCCTCGCCACATCGGTGGTAAGTCACAACGGAGATACGGTGTGCCATATCAAGGCTACTCGGTGTTTCACTTTGGTGAACACCGCGCCGCTCCAACGGAGATTAGCTTCCATTGGGAAGTGAACTTCGGGATAAATCTTCGTGTCATCTTGTTGCTTATCTTTGCACTTACCTTTACTTGTTAGCACTAGCTTACTATATCTATATCTTGTGCTAGTGATCTTTTGCTCATCATATAAGGTTGTTCACCTAGTTGCATATTCTAGAAAACTTATATTTGAGCAATATCCTTTTAAAACGAAAAAGAAGTAAAATTTGTAGTTAACCTATTCACCCCCCCCCTCTAGTTAACCTCATCGAACCTTTCAATTGGTATCAGAGCCTCGTCTCTTTATTAAAGGCTTCACCGCCTAAAGAGGAGGATGGGGGATCCCACTCCCATGGAATTGCTTCAAAAGCAAGTCGAGTCCATGGGGGAAAGATCCGATAAGAGGTTGGATAGGTTAGAGGAACTAATAATGAAACTTGCCTCTACATCTAGCAATGCAAATGAAAGTCCCTCACTAGACGAAAATGGTAATCCCATATCTCATTCAAAAGAAAGTGACGAACACTCATCTAAAAATGAGAACCCAAATCAATTTGGACATATTTATAACAATGCTCTTAATGTTCAACATCCGCATGTGAACAATCTTGGTAATCCACCTTTAGTAGATAGGGTCTGTTTTACTAATTGGAAAGCTTCTACGAAATCTTATGTGTGTAGTTCTTCAATGCAAATATGGAGAATCATTGAGAGGGGATACTATCCTAAGGATATCAACAATGTGACCTCAAGTGAGATCATTGATGAACAACTCAATGCACATGCTATGCACATGCTCGAGAAGGCAATGGTCAATGAAGGTGTTGAACACATCCGGTCTCTCCCAAACGCCAAGGAAGCTTGGGAGTATCTACTTGCCATGTATGATGGGAATGTGAGCATGCAACGCTCAAAGAAAACACTTCTTCAACGGCAAGTTGATCACTTCATCATGAAGGATGGAGAAGTTCCGGAGGATGTATATCGAAGACTCAAGGCTCTTGTTGTGGACATGAAGGATGTTGGATTCAAGGATTGCGATGATGATTGGTTCAAGGGAAAATTTCTTCAAACCTTGATTCCATACAATGAGAACATGGTAATGAATGTTCAAGCAAGAGCGGACTACATGGAACTAACTCCCAATGATGTTTTGGGCACCTTTGTCACCATGAATATGATGAAGAAATCCTCGGAAGATGTTCTAGCTCGTGTGAATGGAATGAAGAAAGTATCTCTTGCCTTGAAGGCAACATCCTATGATGAGGAAGAATCAAGTGATGAAGGTGGATCCACCTATGTGCCATCCGAGAAGGAAAAGAGGGTGTCACACAATGAGTGTTTGGCGCTTGCCAACCATAATTGGTGGAAGAAAGGGGATTTTAGATCAAGTGCAACGAAGAACAAGGGGAGAGAAGGCCCAAGTATGAAGAAAGCAAGAACTTGCTTCAATTGTGGAGATAGTGAACACTTCGTTGCGGATTGCCCGTACAAGAATAGAGTTGAGAATAAAGGACAGCTCATCAAGAAGACCAACTTTGTTCCCAAGAACAAGAACTTCATGAAGAAGGTATCTAAAAGAGCAATGGTGACAAATGAGCAAGAATATATATCCGGAGGTGAAGAAAGTGAAGATGAAGAAGAACAAGTCGGCATGGCGGCAATGGCAATTGGGGTTATTCCTTCTTCTTTGGACTCTCTCTTTTCAACTCCGAATGACAAGAAAGGTCCAACCAAACACAAGTGCCTTATGGCCAAGTGTACATCTCCAAAGGTAACTCACTCACTAAAACCCTCAATTTTCTCTACTCCATCATTGTTAAATTGTGTTGAGGAACTTGATGATGAGAATGCTAATAATCTTTCAAAAGTCATGAGATCACTTGAAAGTGAAAATAAAATTGCATTTGATGCCTTCATGACTCAACTTGGTAATGCATATGGTCTCATAGAAGAACATGAAGAGAGAATATGTGAACTTGAGGGTTTCGCTCGTGATGATGCTAATAGGATAGCGGAGCTTGAGGAAGCCCTAGATAATGCACTATGCCTTAAAGATTCTATTGAGGAAATCTCCACTTTAGATCTATCTAAAATGATGGGTGACCATGATCATGCACTATGTAAGCTTAAGGAATCCATGGATGAAAATGATAACATTATGAATGGTCACAATGAACTACTTAAGGATTTTGAGCATCTTGAGAAAGCTCACATGGCACTCTCAAGAGAGCTCAGGGTTCTTAAGGAGTCCCATGACAACTCTCAAAGTAAGGATGTGAATGAAAATGCTTGTGCCACTAACCCTTTGTGTGTCAAAGCATCTCTCATGTTGGAGAACAATAGGTTGAAGGCTCAACTTGAGAAAGGACTAGTGTCTTGCATCCAAGGAGAAAAGAACCTCAATAATCTTTTGAGAAATCAAAGGAGAGTTGTGGGTAAGGAAGGACTTGGATTTGGAGTCACATCCAAGAAGACCAATGAGAAGAAGAAACCAACTCCCTCCACTAATTCTATTGTTTTTGTGAAGGAGGGGGAGTTGGCTAATGATGAAGATGAATTTGATATCCTCGCTAAGAGCATTGCTCCTAAGAACACATCTTCTCACAACAATTTTGCGGGAAAGTATAACCCATCATATGTGCTTTTGAAATCTAATGATGGACATGTTTATGCAAAATATGTTGGAACTTCATATGGTAGTGATTATCATGCTTCTATTTGGGTTCCCAAGACCCTTGTGACTAACAAGAAAGGACCCATCAAAACATGGGTACCTAAATCGAGGAATTAACTCTTTGTAGGTATGTGCTTCCGGAGGATCATCATGGCTTATTGATAGTGGTTGCTCCGCACATATGACCGGAAGCAAAGAAGTGTTAAGTGACTTAATGCATCAACTTCTCAAGGTATCTCATGTCACGATTGGTGATGGTTCAGAACTCAAGGTATTGGGGCATGACAAGGTGGTCATTTCTCCGAACACGTCCATTGAGAAAGTCCTCCTTGTTGAGTCCCTTGGTTATAATTTACTTTCCGTTTTGCAACTTTGCGAGTGCAACTTTACTGTTGTCTTTGGACGGTATCATGTGCTCATTCTTCACACAATTTCTCTTAAAGTAGCCTTTGTTGGATTTGTGGAAAACCGTATGTACGTAGTGGATTTCTCGAAAGAAACTACACATATTGCCACAAGTCTAATGGCTAAATCCGACGTGGGTTGGCTTTGGCATCGCCGGTTGGGCCACGTCGGTATGAGAAACTTGCAAACACTTGTGAAGGGTGAGCATGTGGAAGGACTAACAAAAGTGAATTTTTCCAAAGATCGTCCTTGCAGCTCCTGTGTTGCCGGAAAGATGCATGAAAAGAACCATCCCAAAGTAACGACAATCAATACAACGAGGCCCTTCCAACTCATTCATATGGATTTGTTTGGGCCTCCTACTTATGAAAGCCTCGGTGGCAAGAAATATTGCTTGGTGATTGTTGATGATTATACAAGATACACTTGGACTTTCTATATCAAGAAGAAGAGTGAAACTCAAAGGGAATTCATTGATTGGGCCACCCAAGTACAACGCCAATATGATACAACCATTTTGGCCATAAGAAGTGACAATGGAACCGAGTTCAAGAATTACACCATGGATGAATTCTTGAGTGATGAGGGCATTAAACACCAATATTCCGCTGCGTATACCCCTCAACAAAATGGTGTTGCGAAAAGAAAGAACCGTACACTTATTGATATGGCAAGAACTATGATGGCTGAATTCAAGTCTCCATATAATTTTTGGGCCGAAGCCATCAACACTGCTTGTCATCTAACCAACCGGCTCTATCTCCGCCCATTCACTAACAAGACTCCTTATGAACTTCTTGGTGGTAAAAAGCCCAACCTCTCGTATATTAAAGTTTTTGGTTGCAAATGTCAAGTTTACATTAAAGGTTCTAAATTGCCTAAGTTTGGGCCTAGAACTTTTGAAGGCATTTTTGTTGGTTACGCCAAGGATTCCCACACTTATAGAGTCTTCAACATATCCACCGGGTGTGTTGAAGAATCTATGAATGTGGTATTCCATGAGGATAATGGCTCCCAAGTGGGGCAAGTTGATCTTGATGATGTAGGTGATGAGCCCTCCTCCATCGCCATAGGAAGAATGGATATAGGTCCCCTTATACCCATTGAGGAACCCCTTGTGGCAACGGAGTTGGACTCAAGCTCGACGCAAGTGGAGCCCTCTACATCAACCATTGATCAAGCGGCAAACCAAGAAAAAGCTCAAGATCTACAAGATGATACCAATCATCATGATAATGATCAAGATCCACCCAATGATAATGGTGGTCAAGATTTTGGTGATCTCTCACCAAGAACTCCAACCCACTCTCGGACTAATCAAAATCTAGATGAAGGAGATGATGAAGATGCACCTCCTAATGAGAGACCCTCAGATGCTCTTGCTCATCGAGTGGCTAGCAAGGCCGTGGCATTACATCAAAAATCTCTCTATCAAAAGAACATCATTGGTGGTCTTGGAAGGAGTGTGTCCACTCGGAGGCAACTATTACTCTTTTGTGGTGTCCATGCTCATATATCACATTTTGAACCTACCAAGGTGTATGAAGCTCTTGAAGATGAAGATTGGGTTCATGCTATGCACGAAGAGCTCCATAACTTTGAGAGAAACAAAGTATGGTCCCTAGTGGAAAGACCCAAGAACCATAATGTGATTGGAACCAAATGGGTGTTCAAGAACAAGCAAGATAATCATGGACAAGTGATTCGCAACAAAGCTCGTTTGGTTGCTCAAGGCTGCTCTCAAGTCGAAGGACTTGACTACGGTGAAACTTTCGCTCCCGTAGCTAGACTTGAATCCATTCGTATATTGCTTGCATTTGCTTCTAGCTATAAATTCACTTTATATCAAATGGATGTTAAAAGTGCATTTCTAAATGGTCCACTTAATGAGATGGTATATGTTAAACAACCTCCGGGGTTCGAAGATCCCAAGTGTCCTAACCATGTCTACTTACTCCATAAGGCTTTGTATGGCCTCAAACAAGCCCCACGTGCTTGGTATGATCACTTAAAGGAGTTCCTAGTAGACCGTGGTTTTGCACTTGGGGTAATCGATCCCACACTCTTCACCAAGAGTGTAAATGGAGAATTCTTTGTATGCCAAGTATATGTTGATGATATTATATTTGGTTCTACTAATGTCTCTTTTGTAGAACAATTTGCTAAGCTAATGACAAGTGAATTTGAGATGTCTATGATGGGTGAATTAAGGTTCTTCCTTGGTTTTGAGATTGAGCAATATGACGAAGGAACCTTTATTTGCCAAGCTAAATATACTCAAGACATGCTCAAGAAGTTTGATATGTCAAATGCAAGCCCAGTGAGATTTCCAATGGCAACAAACGTGAATCTAACACTAGATCACGAAGGTATTCCGGTCGACCAAAAGCTTTATCGTTCTATGATTGGTTCTTTGCTTTATCTTTGTGCATCTAGACCGGATATCATGTTTAGTGTGGGTTTGTGTGCAAGATTTCAATCAAACCCCAAAGAAAGCCATATGAATACTGTCAAAAGAATTCTTAGGTACTTGGTTGATACCCCCAATCATGGTCTTTGGTATCCTTCAAATACAAGCTTTGATCTTGTGGGGTATTCGGATGCGGATTGGGACGGTGACAAAGTGACAAGGAAATCAACCTCGGGTGCTTGCCAATTTCTTGGTAGGTCACTTGTGTGTTGGTCTTCGAAGAAACAAAATTGCATATCCACCTCCTCCACGGAAGCCGAATATATTGCCGCCGCAAGTTTTTGTTCACAATTATTATGGATGAGACAATGTCTTGAGGATTTCGGAATTAAGAAAAAGACATTGCCTCTTTTATGTGATAATGAAAGTGCTATAAGAATTGCTCACAATCCCGTTCTCCATGGCAAGACAAAGCATATTGAAATACGGTATCATTTTATCCGTGATCATGTGGCCAATGGAGATATCTCTCTTTCATATATCAACACCAAAGATCAACTCGCCGATATATTCACAAAACCACTTGACGAGAAGAGATTCAAGGAATTGAGGGGAGAAATCAATGTGGTGTGTGCAAGCAACTTTGTTTGATTAAGAATCTTGGATACACACCTCTATTAGAGTTTTATTTGAATTCTAGATGTAGGCATGGATTTAGGGGGAGTGTTGTCCTAATCCATTGGACTCCCCCTCCCCCCATTATGCAAATAGCAATGTTTTCATTGATGACTCAAGAATATTCACATATGAGCTTAAATGATGAGTTTTGGTTATGCACCCAAGATATATCTTCGCGGTGGCATGCCATACACTCATATATGGTGGCCTAGGCCACCGACATTTTCTCAAATACACTCATATTTTCTCATTTGCCATTTTCATTTGCCATCTTCTTATTTCGAATTTCTATTTTACGTGGAGTTTACATCATGTTTTGCATCTCCCCCGGATCACTCAATGGTTGCTCTATGATATTTCTAATGATACAAAGTGCTCGGAAGTCAAGAAAATCAAAACAAGCAAAGATGGATGAAGACGGATGAAGACGGAGAAAACTGTGCCTTCCTGGGTTGGGCCGTCCTCTGAACCGGCCCAGGCCGGCTCCCAGGCCGGCTCGCTCGGGTGCTGACCCGGCCTCCTGCCCGGCCCTGGCCGGCTCCCAGGCCGGCTCGCTCGGGTACTAACCCGGCCTCCCTCCCGGCCTCGGCCGGTTCCCAGGCCGGCGTGCTCGGGTGCCCGACCGGCCTCACGCCCGGCCCCGGCCGGTTCCCAGGCCGGCGTGCCTGGGAACTTAACTGCACGGGGGGTCCTCGACCTAGGGTTATTCCACTTCTTCCCCTCCATGCCTCTCATCTCCATTGTTGCCCTCTTCCCAAACTCAAGCTCCTCCACCTTCCCCTCCGTTTGAACCACAACCAACTCCTTCTCCTCCACAAATTGGTGAGAGAATCACCCGATCTCTCATCCTATCCACATATTTTCTCCGTTTGTGTGCCGATTTGAGGTGGATCTTCTCCTTTGATTGGTGTGTTCTTGAGGTTCCCCTCTCAAGATTTGAGATGGACGATTGGGGTGATGATTGGGAGGAGTTCCCACAGTCAAGCAAGGCCGGAGCCAAGGGGAGCAAGACGTTTGATGGGCTTGATGATATTGTTGATGACTATGATGCTCAATCCTCCATGCCCAAGACCAAGAGACTCAAGAAGGCCGCGGTCAGAAAAGGCAAGTCCAAGCAAGCTCCCAAGCCAACGGGAAATCCTCCGCCTCCGCCTCTCGTGAACCCTGATGAACCGGTACGTGCTACTTGGGTCAAAGTGCCTACTCTCGAGTTTGAGCAAGATCGCTTGGTCTTCAACCCCTATGCATTTGGCCATAGCACCTGTCCGGATGACCCTAGATTCTACTGCAAGATGCATCAGCAAATATATCATCAATGCATTAATAAGAAAAAGAACAAGCATGTGCCCACCTCTTATTTCAGTCTTGAGCATACTAGAGAGGTATGGCCAGATGTGATGGAGCTTATGGATTACCATCAAATCTCTAAGCTCATGACAGTTAGCACCCCGTATTCCCCTGAGTTACTCAAACAATTCTATGCCACTGTTCATTTCTCCACCGTGCCCAAGAGAACTATGACGTGGATGTGTCACACTACCGTTTGCACAGCTACTCTGGCAGAGTTTGGGGAATTATTTCAGCTTGAGGAACTCCCCTTTGCACCATGCTATAGTCGTATTCATTGCTCAAAAGTTATGCAGGCTGAGATAGGGCTTCGTCATTGCTATCCACCGGGGATAGGGCTCCGTGGAAAGATTTCCAAGACTTCTTGGATGTATCATTATTGGAGAGTTGTTCATGGCATTCTGAGAAACAATCTCAATTGCAAATATGGAGAGAAGGGTGAAGTTCGCCAGCGTATGATCAACCTTCTAAACCAGATTGTTCCTCTATACATGAGAAAGAAGCAAATTGATATTCTTGACTACATGTAGCAAGAGATGCGCTTGGTGGTTCTTAGGAACAAGGTTCCCATTTATGGTCCTTATCTGCAAGACTCTTTTTAACACCAAGTTAAGCCCAGATGTGATTGAGTCATATGATATGTATGTGCCTTCTCTTGTTGCTATACCTGCTCCTCCTCCAGATGCACTTGTCTATGTTCCTCCATATCGTGGTCAGAACGATGAAGATGAGGATGGTGAGGTTCCTAAGAAGCAAAATGTTATAATCAAAGCACTCAAGAAGATGAACTGCTTCTTTGCTCTGCAAAGGAAATCTGACTACAAGGCCTATGCCAAACAAAAGAGCTACAATCGCAATCAGCGTGCCATTATGACTCAGCTTAACCTTCCTGTTGGTCCTGCAAGCTCAGAGGAAGTCTCAGAGGGCACCTATATGGCACAGAATGAGTACACCTTCTGGTTTGGCGATGACGCCTCTTCTCTTGCTCCATATTGGCAAGGGGACCCTGGTCAGTCGAGCTCCGGTCCAGCTGCACATGATGATGAGTATGATGTTGAGGATGAAGAGGAGGATGATGATGAAGAGTGATCATGGTTCTCACTGCTTTTCTCCCTTTTTGGTGTCTTGATGCCAAAGGGGGAGAGATTATTATCCGGGGATTTGCATTACATTTGTGTTTTCATCGTTTGCATGTTTCCTTTCTCATTTGCATGTTGTTTAAGTGAACTCTATTTGTGAACTCTATGTGTTATGTCTCTATTGTAAGGATAATCTTGGACCTCCAATATTTATTGTAAGGATAATCTTGGACCTCCGTTATGGTATTGTAAGGATTTCCTCCATCTATTATCTATTATTTGGAGTCCATTGCGAAGTGATATTATTCCAAGGTGAGAAAAGTGCTCTTCTCATATGAGGACTATGGTGAGAACTATCGTATGCCTTTATTTACTATCTATCACTTGCTCACATAGTATATATATATATGTCTATCTATCACTTGAGCAATTTTTTTAATACCTTGTTGGCTTGTAAGCTCTAGGGGGAGTTTCACTCAAAATTTAGACATGCTTAAATGAGACTTATTTTGCAAATCCTTGTGTTGTCATCAAACATCAAAAAGGGGGAGATTGAAAGGACATTGTCCGATAATCTTGTTTTGACGTTTGATTACAACACTTGGAAGTATTTAACATACTCTCTAGTATCAACAGGAAATATGCAAAAAGGAAGAAATGCCGTATTGTCGGAAATGCAACAGGAAAGAATGGAGGTTCAGTAGGCTGGCCGGCCCCCAGACCGGCCTAGGCCGGGCTCCAGGCCCGTGGCATCTGGTGGGTGACCGGCCCCCAAACCGGCCTAGGCCGGAGTCCTGGCCGGGCTCGTCTGGTGGGTGACCGGTGATGGGGTCGCAGCATGGAAAACAAAAATTTTCTACGCGGCAAAGCGGAATAAACCCCAAGGATCTAGATCTATGAGATGAAGATAGCGAAGATGAGATCCAATCTCTTACCCTCGAAGATCAACAAACGCGTTTTGTCGGTGCAGGGGTTGGCTAGTCGATCCCCGCAACTAGACTTGTCTAGTCGCGAGGAGATGTGTTATCCTCGAGATCCAATCCGGTGAAGTGCAGCAACGGGCAGCACCTCCGCGGCGTCCACACGTACAGCTCGATGAAGACGTCGACTCCTTGATCCCGCAAGCGAGACGACGTGGCCTTGATGATCTCAGCAGCACGACGGTAGTGCCGGTGATGATGATGATCTCCACACGCGAGCAGGGCTTCGCCAAGCCAAGCAAGAGGAGAGGGAGAGGAGATGGTGGCGCAGCCCCTAGGGCAAGGGGGTGCGGCTAGGTGTGGAGGTTGGATGGCGGCAGCCCTCCGGGAGAGGAGGGGTGCGGCTAGGGCTAGATGGGAGAGAGAGAGAGGGGGTGCGGCAGCCTCCAAAGTTGTGTGGTGCGCCCCCCCCTCCCCTCCTTATATAGGTGGCCGGCTAGGTCAAGGGGAGGGGGCCGGCCGGCCCCTCCTTGCTTGCCCCCCAAGTTGGAGTCCAACAAGGACTCCTCCTTGGGCCCCTTTCCTAAAGGGGTGGAGAGCCCACCTCCTAGTCCAACTAGGAGTGGGACTCCCTCCTTGTGCCGCACCAGCCCATGTGGGCTTAGGTGGTGCGCCCCACCTAGGTGGTGGCTGCACCCCTTTGCACCATGTGGGCCCCATACAAAATATGGTCCCACTTCTAGACCCTTCTAGAACACTCCGGAACCTTCCGGTACCCTGTCAATAATTTCCGGAACTTTTCCGAAACCTCCGGAAACCACTTTCCATATATGAATCTTATTCTCCGGACTCCTCCGGAACTCCTCGTGACGTCCGGGATCCCATCCGAGACTTCGAATCACCATTCGTTCACTTCATCATTTAATTCATCGCAAAACCTAATTTCATCGGAACGTTAAGTGTGTGACCCTACGGGTTCGAGAATGCATAGACATGATCATATCAATAATTAATAGCGGGACCGGGATGCCCATATTAATTCCTATACACTCAACGAAAACCTTTTCTCGATTGAACCACGATGCCGGAGATTCAATTAATCTCATATACGATTCCCTTTGTCTCACGATATTTTACTTGCCCGAGATATAATCGTTGACATCCCCATGTCTAGTTTAATCTCGTTACCGGCAAGTTCTCTTTACTCGTCCATAATATAGGATCCCGGTGATTACAACCTAATCACATGTCTGCAGACTCTTGATGCTATATTACCGAGAAGGCCTGGAGATATCTTCTCCGTCACATGGAGGGACAAATTCCACTCTCGATTCATATCACCCAACAACCCACCATCGGAGATACCTGAAAGCCACCTTTATAATCACCCAGTTACGAAGTGACGTTTGATGTCCACAAAGTATTCCTCCGGTGAACGGGAGTGATATAATCTCATGGTCTAAGGAAACTATATTTGGCATATTAAAAGTGTTGACAACAAAACTATTGTGACACGATTAATTGCAACTCTTTATTTGGGTCATGTCCATCACACCATTACTCCTAATGATATGACTTCGTTATCAAGTGACTATAACAAGTCCATAGTTAGGAAACTCTAACTATCTCTTGATCAACGAACTAGTCCTGTAGAGGCTCACTAGGGACTCCGGGTGTTTATATTCCACACATGTATTATGTTTCCATTTAATACAATTATAGCATGGATAATAAACTATTATCATAAACGTGAATATGCTTAATAAACCATTTTATTATTGCCTCTAGGGCATATTCCCAACAGTCTCCCACTTGCACTAGAGTCAATAATCTAGTTTACATTTCCGCGATCCAACACCCATGGAGTCTCACTCATGAAGTCTCAGTGCTGATCATGTTTGCTTGTGGAAGAGGTTCTGTCCGTGCTCTGTACTTTACAGCTCTTTATGTCCTTTGCAAAATTGTAACTGTCACCTAATTTGACATTACTTTATCATCACATGATAAACTTCTTATCATCCCATGACAAAACCATTATCTTATAATGTACATAATATGTTCGGTTATAGAGTGAGATATTCATATCCTTTTATGCCTATATGTATGTTCAGTCAAAAGGACTTTCCCACAACATATGCATCTGGAACTCACTCAATCTTGAAACAACTTTCTCAAACCAAAATATTATATCTTATTTCAATCCTTGAATTAATCATATACTCCTATATGTTGTTGACCTAACAAATCAACAGTGAGCCTTGTCACTTTGATATTTCCGATCATGCTTTCGCTGTGCTACTCCGATATTAAGAGATCCCTAATTTAGTCTGGCTTTATGACTTCAACCAAGTCCACCATTTTCTAAATTTATCTCAATCTCATGAAAAATGACTCCTCATTCAACATGCTCTTACAATTAAGAACTTGGGTCACATATTGTCATATACAAACATATGGTTCTTATATGTTGAGATCTATGAACAATTCACATTGAATTCCAACATATCCTTCAACCATCAATTTTGTACTGAGTTCTCTAACTCAATGCTTCACCTATATATCACAATGAGATGAACCGTTCTTCTCTTGTTTCATTTTGAACTCCTTCAAAACTTGTATAGGTAAAACACCCTGACTTTGATATTTATCAAACTTATCTATCCTTCATAGATACATTCATCTATATGAAAATTTGACGTTCAAACTAACTTCATAAGTTATGCATTGGTCCATGTCAACGTTTACAACTTTTACGAAATCTCCATTTCATTCAAACACAATGTTGTAAACTCCCATTCAAATATACCTCATACACATATTAAATTGTGAAGCCACATTGGCTCCCACTCAGAAATATGTTATCTTTATATTTGACCATGATTAACTAGCTCCCACTCAAACATATGTCACCACATATTTTGATTATGGAAATTAATTTCTGCTCTAACTTAATATATGTCACCACATATCTTAATTAGATCTCACTCAGTTTCTTATGCACTTTCTCGACACTTTGGACTCCTCCAAAATTCTTAACTCTTAAGATTCGAGAACTCATATACGAAACACTAGCACTTTTGCTAGCTCTAAGTTTTATTTATTCCACGCAAACTCTTTTGCCAAAATAAATATGTGAAACATTCTTTTCACAAAATCAAGTAACAATTACTTTATGATTTAAACTTAAAGTAGAATGACTCTTAGTCACTTTCGTATTTAAAGTTTCTATTTCTTCTTTTGTAGTTTTATAGGTATGTCTTGTTTCTCAAACACGACAAGTAAATCATGAATATTATTTTGCAACTTTTGACAAAATTCATATTCTTGAACCCTACTTCTCTTTAGACAAGCTAAACCAAAATTCAATGATCACCATCATCAAAAAACTTTATGTGTCAAGTTTTAACCAATATAGCACTTTACACATGTGCCACTTGATACATAAACATGAAAGGTTTAATCTTTCTAAATTCATTCCAACAATTCTTTTATCCATGAAACTATTTCACGAAAAAACCACTAAAATACATAACATAACCAAACACATTGGTTTGTCCCTTTTAGTCTCACATTGTGGAATCTCTATTCATAATCTCATATGAACATTCTACAAAACTTTATTTGCTATGGCTTTTAATTATCTCATAATTATGGAACCACTATTTCACATAACTCATATGCGAAATGCAAATCATTAAATAGATCCTTTATTTAAAACAGAGTGTTATCAAAATAAATCTAAATGATACTAATGAAACCTTAAAACCAAAAACCCTTTGTTTATGACCACATGATATCAAATATAATGTGATTACAATTCTTTAGGTTTATCAAAACACCTTTTGAATAATCTCTAAACATTGTAATTTGTGATAACACTTGTCACAAGTCACCATACTAAACAATAACTCAAATATTTTGTCTCTTTTGATCAAATCGAAAAGACTCAATTATCTTGTTAATCTAATATCCTTTACTTCCAAAATCTCATCATGACATGAATAAATACTCCTATTTACTCATCCATGATAAAACAATGATGTCTTTTATTTACTGAAAAATACAACCAACACTTGTGTTTATTTTCAGCAACCCATGGCATTTTCAGAAAATGGCATTTTTAATCACACTACTTAGTGATGCGCATCAAGATGCTCTTCAGCACTAATAGTATAATTAAAACAAATCTCATCATTAAGTATTGGATATTTTAGCATGTCTTTATTTTATAAGTGTTTAACTAATTATCGTTCAAATCTAGCAAAGGACAATAATCTCATAATCGAAACGTGATCTCCAAAAAGGATTACTCATGAAAATAGAACAACCACTTGTCTTTAACATGAATGACCGTCTCACAAACCGAGACACACTAATTTAAGATCACACTTAATTCGATTACAAAACTCATTCAAATCCTCTAATTTAAAACGATAAATGTAGAAGTAGAACATCGCCAGCATCAACTCCTTGATTGCCATCTTCCCGCGAAATCCACTCAGTCCCTCCATGCACTTCTCAAACGGCAGGCCCTGTTTTCATAAAACAGCACAAGTATCAAATACTTAGCTCACCATAAGTGTAAATGGGACATTTAAACATTTATAACTAGTATATCAAAATATACCTTCTGCGTTGGCTCCTCCGCCTGCTACGGGATTCCTTTCGATCTGACGAAGTCGAGACATCAGTTCCGGATAAGTGATCGAATCTCTTTCCTTTACATAGTCTCTGACACAATTCTTGAATTTGGGATGAAGCGAATGCAACAACCCATCTATCCCGAATTCGTCACTTATCTCCATATCCCAAGCATCCATCAGAGTGTGATATATCCTATACATTTTCTTCAGATGATCCTCTAAGCAATCATTTTCTTCCATCTTAGTTGAAAGAAACACACCCAAACCTTCAAACCTTGCAATTCTCACTTGTGCTATGAACATTTCCTTTAGCTTAGTGACAGTCTCAATGGCACTCAAGTTCTTGAATTGTTTGGACAGGTCTGAATTCATGAAGACACTCATCAACCAATTGACTTGAATGTGAGTCTTACTCCGACTGAGCCAATCCATACGTTTGTTGTAACTCGCAGAAGCATCGGGTTTTTCTTCTAAGGGTTCATGTAACACGTAGAGCTGATCATTGGTTGATAGGACTTCTCTAAGACGTTCGTACCACTCGATGAAGTTTGACCCATCAAGACGCAGCTCCTCAGCAAGAAACATACTACTGTAGTCTCCCATGATCTACAAGGATTTTGCAAAGACATCTTTAGGACACTTGTTTATGACAATTTTTAGTTCAATTTAATCAAATTAACGAACTCCCACTAAACTCAACATCTCTCCGGTTGATTAGTGACACACGATCCAAATCCACTACACCACCACCGATCATCACGTGAGATGATGTAGCTTCAATGGTGAACAACTCAGTGTTGATCATATCATTTATATGACTCGTGTTTAACCTTTCGGTTCCGTGTTCCCGAGGCCATGTCTGTACATGCTAGGCTCGTCAAGACAACCGTAGTATTTCCGCATGTGCAAACTGGCTTGCACCCGTTGTATGTGAACGTTGAATCTATCACACCCGATCATCACGTGATGCTTCGAAACGACGAACTTTCGCAACGGCGCATACTAGGGGAGAACACTTAATTATCTTGATATTAACATGAGAGATCACCTTATCATGCTACCGTCGCGATCACATCTAAGCATAACAATAAGGTGCAGAAAAGGGATTAACATCACATGCAATTCATAATTGTGATATGATATGGCCTTTCTTCATATGCTCTTTAGATCTCCATCTTCAAAGCACCGGCAAGATCTCCATCTCCGGCATGATCTCCATCATCTTGGCGCCATCACCGTGGTTGTCCACCAACTATTGCAACTACAACTAATGCTACTCTTAGCAATAAAGTAAAGCAATTACATGGTGATTCATTGACACGCAGGTCACATAAAATAATAGACAACCATATGGCTGCTGCCGGTTGCCGTACTCGTCGACATGCAAGTCGCGAATTATTACAAACATGATCATTGCATACATTATCACAAATCACATTGGCCATATCACATCACTTGACCCCCTCTGCAAAAACAAGTTAGACGCCTCTACTTTGTTTATGCAAATTTTACGTGGCTTGGGTCAACGAGATAGAACCGTTCTAATCTACGCAAAAACCACAACGGTGATATAATAGTTGCTTATTTACTCATCCTTTTGAAAGGCCTTCCATTGAAAATTGCATCCTCACTAAAGCAAGAGAAACAGACACCCGCCAGCCACTTATGCAAAACAAGTTGCATGTCAGTCGTGGAACCGGTCTCTCGTGCGTGGACGAGTAAGGTTGGTCCGGGCCGCTTCAATCTCACAATACCGCAAAGATGCAAAGTGCACGCGAGAAGGTAGCAACATAAAATATCAACGCCCACAACTCCTTGTGTTCTAATCGCATCAACACCTACGAATAGATCTAGGCTCTGATACCACTGATGGGGTCGCAGCATGGAAAACAAAAATTTTCTACGCGGCAAAGCGGAATAAACCCCAAGGATCTAGATCTATGAGATGAAGATAGCGAAGATGAGATCCAATCTCTTACCCTCGAAGATCAACAAACGCGTTTTGTCGGTGCAGGGGTTGGCTAGTCGATCCCCGCAACTAGACTTGTCTAGTCGCGAGGAGATGTGTTATCCTCGAGATCCAATCCGGTGAAGTGCAGCAACGGGCAGCACCTCCGCGGCGTCCACACGTACAGCTCGATGAAGACGTCGACTCCTTGATCCCGCAAGCGAGACGACGTGGCCTTGATGATCTCAGCAGCACGACGGTAGTGCCGGTGATGATGATGATCTCCACACGTGAGCAGGGCTTCGCCAAGCCAAGCAAGAGGAGAGGGAGAGGAGATGGTGGCGCAGCCCCTAGGGCAAGGGGGTGCGGCTAGGTGTGGAGGTTGGATGGCGGCAGCCCTCCGGGAGAGGAGGGGTGCGGCTAGGGCTAGATGGGAGAGAGAGAGAGAGAGGGGGTGCGGCAGCCTCCAAAGTTGTATGGTGCGCCCCCCCCCCCTCCCCTCCTTATATAGGTGGCCGGCTAGGTCAAGGGGAGGGGGCCGGCCGGCCCCTCCTTGCTTGCCCCCCAAGTTGGAGTCCAACAAGGACTCCTCCTTGGGCCCCTTTCCTAAAGGGGTGGAGAGCCCACCTCCTAGTCCAACTAGGAGTGGGACTCCCCTCCTTGTGCCGCACCAGCCCATGTGGGCTTAGGTGGTGCGCCCCACCTAGGTGGTGGCTGCACCCCTTTGCACCATGTGGGCCCCATACAAAATATGGTCCCACTTCTAGACCCTTCTAGAACACTCCGGAACCTTCCGGTACCCTGTCAATAATTTCCGGAACTTTTCCGAAACCTCCGGAAACCACTTTCCATATATGAATCTTATTCTCCGGACTCCTCCGGAACTCCTCGTGACGTCCGGGATCCCATCCGAGACTTCGAATCACCATTCGTTCACTTCATCATTTAATTCATCGCAAAACCTAATTTCATCGGAACGTTAAGTGTGTGACCCTACGGGTTCGAGAATGCATAGACATGATCATATCAATAATTAATAGCGGGACCGGGATGCCCATATTAATTCCTATACACTCAACGAAAACCTTTTCTCGATTGAACCACGATGCCGGAGATTCAATTAATCTCATATACGATTCCCTTTGTCTCACGATATTTTACTTGCCCGAGATATAATCGTTGACATCCCCATGTCTAGTTTAATCTCGTTACCGGCAAGTTCTCTTTACTCGTCCATAATATAGGATCCCGGTGATTACAACCTAATCACATGTCTGCAGACTCTTGATGCTATATTACCGAGAAGGCCTGGAGATATCTTCTCCGTCACATGGAGGGACAAATTCCACTCTCGATTCATATCACCCAACAACCCACCATCGGAGATACCTGAAAGCCACCTTTATAATCACCCAGTTACGAAGTGACGTTTGATGTCCACAAAGTATTCCTCCGGTGAACGGGAGTGATATAATCTCATGGTCTAAGGAAACTATATTTGGCATATTAAAAGTGTTGACAACAAAACTATTGTGACACGATTAATTGCAACTCTTTATTTGGGTCATGTCCATCACACCATTACTCCTAATGATATGACTTCGTTATCAAGTGACTATAACAAGTCCATAGTTAGGAAACTCTAACTATCTCTTGATCAACGAACTAGTCCTGTAGAGGCTCACTAGGGACTCCGGGTGTTTATATTCCACACATGTATTATGTTTCCATTTAATACAATTATAGCATGGATAATAAACTATTATCATAAACGTGAATATGCTTAATAAACCATTTTATTATTGCCTCTAGGGCATATTCCCAACAACCGGCCCCCAGACCGGCCTTGGCCGGGCTCCTGGCCGGTGGCATCTGGTGGGTGGCCGGCCCCCAGGCCGGCGGCATCTGGTGGGTGGCCGGCCCCCAGACCGGCCTTGGCCGGGCTCCAGGCCGGGGGCGTCTGGTGGGTGGCCGGCCTCCTGGCCGGCCCAGGCCGGGCTCCAGGCCGGCGGCCCAGCTTGCTCCAGTTTGATGATCGATGGCCGGCCTGGGCCGACCTCCAGACCGGGCACCCCTTATGTCCAACGGCTAGATTTCGGGAGGGGGTACTTATACCCCTCCTTCTACCTCGGGACAACTACCACGACCAAAATAAGAACACCACCATTGTTTGAAAGCTTCAAATCAATAGATCTCCCTCTCTAGCCACTCAATCACTTAGCCCTTTGGGGATTTGAGAGAGGAGACCTAGTTCTACACCTCAACCAAACCGATTTGATTTCCCCCTTGATTTGTGAGAGGGGGCTTGCTACTCTTGGTGTTCATTGGAACCCTAAGAGGTTGTGGTCCTTCGGAGCTTTGGGAGCTACGAAGACTTTGCCGGGAGCCACCAATTGAGTTGTGGTGCGTGCCCCGGCCTTGGGCATCGAGTCTTGGCGGCTCGGTGCATTTGGTGAAGACCCTCCGACTTGTGGAGTGTGCTTCATCCTTGTAAAGGTTCTAGTTGTCAACCTCAAACGGCAACATAGTGACAAGTGCCTCGCCACATCGGTGGTAAGTCACAACGGAGATACGGTGTGCCATATCAAGGCTACTCGGTGTTTCACTTTGGTGAACACCGCGCCGCTCCAACGGAGATTAGCTTCCATTGGGAAGTGAACTTCGGGATAAATCTTTGTGTCATCTTGTTGCTTATCTTTGCACTTACCTTTACTTGTTAGCACTAGCTTACTATATCTATATCTTGTGCTAGTGATCTTTTGCAAATCATATAAGGTTGTTCACCTAGTTGAATATTCTAGAAAACTTATATTTTAGCAATATCCTTTTAAAACGAAAAAGAAGTAAAATTTGTAGTTAACCTATTCACCCCCCCTCTAGTTAACCTCATCGACCCTTTCAGAAGCTCACGATCGTCGAGAGTCCGCCTACATTCGATGTTCATGATGTTCTCATACCCGTTCCCGAGGCTATCTAGCATGTTGTCACCGTACTTTTTCCCGCCTGTTTCCATTTTTTTTAAATGCATAATGTTTCCGCCCAAATCGTCGCCTAGACGTTTTCCCGCCCAAATTCTTGTTGGGAGTTCACTCCCAACATTTTTGGCGGATATGATTTCATGGGCTGAAGCATTTTGGGAGGGCTGTTTCAATCCCGTACTTGCTACGATCGAGCCCCGCAAGGTGTCGTTCGAAAGCTCTCGAAAAGTAGGGGTTCCCCGCGCTTGTTGTATTCGGGATTCCGTCGTCTTAGCACTTCGAGAAATTCTATTAGCACTACATACATGTCAGACTCCGGATCCGTCAGAGAAAGTTTCGGGCCCAAACGAGGCCGTCTGGGCCCCAAAAAACCACCCGCGAGTTCGAAACCACCATAAAGTGTCCGGATTTTTTATTTCCAAATTTTTGAGGCTTCATGCATGGGGGATGACGAGCAAGTTATCATCTTCGGCTTTCGCGCGCCGTCTCATCGGCTAGTTAGAGGGGCGGAGTTGATTTCATGTTCCGCGCGTCGTTATTTCGTGGACTCCACGGTTTCTTGTGTCCCAATATTTTAGGTCTAAATTTTATTTTGACAAAAATTTCCAAAAAAAATCATTAAAAGGTCTATCATGTATTAATATGCATAGGTTTCAAGCAAAACGATCAAAAAATGACCATTCCCGTGGCATATTTTGCGATAATGTGCCTATATTTGGCACACAGGTGTATAGGTATCTGAAACAATTTTGCTGAACTAAGTTTTTTCAAATTATTTCTATAAATATCAATTTTCTTTTTCCAAGTGCCAAAAAATGACTTTTTTAGAAGCAAGTACAAAAAAATGGTGCAAAATGAAACCCATCCAATTTTCACACAAAGTAGTCCATATGTAATGAATAATTCACAAATATTAGGAATTTTCTCGCTTTCTACCTAATTTATCAAATTTAAATGACTTTATGCCGATTTTCCGAAGTAATTCAAATTTGAAATACAAGTGTGTGATAGTTTGCTCTGAAATTTTTACAAAATCATATTAAGGTACACAAGTAGTTATTATATCACATAACCGTCGATTGTTTTGAAAAAATCGACCCCTTTCAACGAATAGCCATGACGGCAATTTGGACCATTTTTTCGAAAAACTCAAAGAAAATACAGAAAACCTAAAAAAACTAAATCCTTCGGCATGGAGTCCTCTTATGTGTACTAGTTGTTAGGAAAAATGATAAATTTAATTTTTGACAAACTTTAAGAAAAAAAACCTCGCGAAAAGGTCTATCATCTATAAACATGTATAGGTTTCAAGCCAAACGACCAAGATATGAACATTTCCGTAGCATAGTTTGTGATAATGTTCTCATATTTGGCACATAGGTTTATCTTGGTATGGGAAACAATTGTGACGAACTGAGTTGTTTCAAATTATTTAAATAAATATCTTTTTTCATTATCTAAGTGCCAAAAATGACTTTTTTTGAAGCAAGTACAAACAATATGGTGCAAAATGGCACCGATCAAATTTTCACACAAAGTTGTCCATATTTGATGGATAATACAAAAATATAAAATTGATGTAGATTATGCAAGTTAAAGCCGCCAGGTGATGACCCACAAGTGTAGGGAATCGCAACAGTCTTCGAGGGAAGTGAAACCCAAATTTATTGATTCGACACAAGCGGAGCCAAAGAATACTTATAAGTCTTAGCAGTGGAGTTGTCAGTTCCACCACACCTGGGAAAGCACTAGTAACAAAAGTGATGTGAAAGCAACAGTAATATGAGAGCAATAATAATAGTAAAGTAGCAGCAACAATAGTAACAACGGAGGCAATGGCACGGAAAATACTTGATGGCGTAATATGGACCGGGGTTCCTAACTTCTAAGCAAGAATTTACTGGAAAAGAGTACTTTGGAGATTTTAAAAGTATAACACTTGACAATGATTGATATATCACAAAGCAATATTGATTGAACAAAGGAGTTTGGCCAACACAAAGGAAGATTTAAGTTTTCAGCAAAAGCTTCAACTTGCAACTTTTTTATCTCAAGATAAAGTCAATACAAAGTTTTCACAGTTAGACACAAAACATAACATGAAGTAAAACATGAACCAAAGTTGATACCAAGTGATTGCTTGAGGAGTTTAGAAGGAGGAGGAAGACTGACTCAACATAAAAGTAAAAGAAAGGCCCTTCATAGAGGGAAGCAGGGATTAATCATGTGCTAGAACTTTTGATTTTTTTGATTTTTGAGAGAAGTAAAACAGTTTTGAGACATGCATGCTTTCATCAACGACTTCACAGAAAAGAAACTAGCTAGTCCCCCATAACAAGTAAGACTTTTAGACTTGTGAGAGCGGCTGGTTAGAGGAACGAGTACATTCCTCTTTCTCCTTTGTTTCACCACTAACCAATGTTGAGCTGATTTCTCAGATTTTCATTGTGCGGAGGAGAATGGTGAGTTATATTTATATTTTTCTTAAGCCGCTCTCGGGTTGATTCAAGTGAGGACGTAAGTCATCAACACCGGGTGAAAGGGGGGAAATGACCTTGCTTGTCACAAGTTATAACCAACTTCTTACTGCTTCCTCATGAGCTTAAAAACAGGGGCACAAAAAGGAGAATTTTGAATATTTTAAAGATAGCACATGAAAAGTTTACTTGGAGTGGCAGGGAAATACCACATGTAGTATGGTGGACAAAAATGGCAATGATTTTTGGCTCAGGGAGTTGGATGCACGAGAAGTATTACCTCTCAGTACAGAATTTTTGGGCTTAGCAGGATATCAAGCAAACACATAACAACAACTTGGTTCAATGAATGACTACAGATATACATCATGCATAACCACTAGACTTCATACCGTCTACCTTGTTAGCCAAGCCAACTCTTTGCAAAAGAATATCTAGACTTTAAGTACCAAGACGGACAAACACTACAATTTTAAAGCCTTACGGTAATTCTTTACTAATCTATTCTTACTAGATGATCCACACGTTTAAGCATTAATCTACTTCATATCTCTAAACAATTGCCAAGTATCAAAGATTCAAGACAATGGTCTACAAGATTAAGCAACACTTTTTACACTTCCTACATGATAATTTCTTTTCAACCAAACATCAATCAACTCTCCAAGCAAATATAAGTGAAGCAAGAGAGTACTTTCTATAAAAGAACTAATAGCTCTGAACAAGAGATACATGAAAAACAAATAACGAAAACTGAATACACAACATATATAAGTAAAGCACAAGAGTATTCTACGAAAAAGTGGAGCGTGTCTCTCTCCCAAACAAGAATAATAGGATCCAACATTGATATGATGAGAGAACAAACCACAAACAAACTGAAAGTAAAAACAAACTGACACTCCAAGAACAACACATAATGTGTAAAGGAATAAAAATATAGTACCATGAGAGAAACCGATGATTGTCGATGAAGAAGGGGATGCCTTAGGCATCCCCAAGCTTAGACGCTTGTGACTTCTTTAATATTTCAGAGGAGGGTCCATGGGGAGCCTCCCCAAGCTTAGGATTTTGTTTCTTCTCGATCTTCCTTCATCACCCTCGCACTTAGATACTTGAAAACTTCCCATCAAGACGATTGGGGTGATGATTGGGAGGAGTTCGCACAGTCAAGCAAGGCCGGAGCCAAGGGGAGCAAGACGTTTGATGGGCTTGATGATATTGTTGATGACTATGATGCTCAATCCTCCATGCCCAAGACCAAGAGACTCAAGAAGGCCGCGGTCAGAAAAGGCAAGTCCAAGCAAGCTCCCAAGCCAACGGGAAATCCTCCGCCTCCGCCTCTCGTGAACCCTGATGAGCCGGTACGTGCTACTTGGGTCAAAGTGCCTACTCTCGAGTTTGAGCAAGATCGCTTGGTCTTCAACCCCTATGCATTTGGCCATAGCACCTGTCCGGATGACCCTAGATTCTACTGCAAGATGCATCAGCAAATATATCATCAATGCATTAATAAGAAAAAGAACAAGCATGTGCCCACCTCTTATTTCAGTCTTGAGCATACTAGAGAGGTATGGCCAGATGTGATGGAGCTTATGTATTACCATCAAATCTCTAAGCTCATGACAGTTAGCACCCCGTATTCCCCCTGAGTTACTCAAACAATTCTATGCCACTGTTCATTTCTCCACCGTGCCCAAGAGAACTATGACGTGGATGTGTCACACTACCGTTTGCACAGCTACTCTGGCAGAGTTTGGGGAATTATTTCAGCTTGAGGAACTCCCCTTTGCACCATGCTATAGTCGTATTCATTGCTCAAAAGTTATGCAGGCTGAGATAGGGCTTCGTCATTGCTATCCACCGGGGATAGGGCTCCGTGGAAAGATTTCCAAGACTTCTTGGATGTATCATTATTGGAGAGTTGTTCATGGCATCCTGAGAAACAATCTCAATTGCAAATATGGAGAAAAGGGTGAAGTTCGCCAGCGTATGATCAACCTTCTAAACCAGATTGTTCCTCTATACATGAGAAAGAAGCAAATTGATATTCTTGACTACATGTGGCAAGAGATGCGCTTGGTGGTTCTTAGGAACAAGGTTCCCATTTATGGTCCTTATCTGCAGACTCTTTTTAACACCAAGTTAAGCCCAGATGTGATTGAGTCATATGATATGTATGTGCCTTCTCTTGTTGCTATACCTGCTCCTCCTCCAGATGCACCTGTCTATGTTCCTCCATATCGTGGTCAGAACGATGAAGATGAGGATGGTGAGGTTCCTAAGAAGCAAAATGTTATAATCAAAGCACTCAAGAAGATGAACTGCTTCTTTGCTCTGCAAAGGAAATCTGACTACAAGGCCTATGCCAAACAAAAGAGCTACAATCGCAATCAGCGTGCCATTATGACTCAGCTTAACCTTCCTGTTGGTCCTGCAAGCTCAGAGGAAGTCTCAGAGGGCACCTATATGGCACAGAATGAGTACACCTTCTGGTTTGGCGATGACGCCTCTTCTCTTGCTCCATATTGGCAAGGGGACCCTGGTCAGTCGAGCTCCGGTCCAGCTGCACATGATGATGAGCATGATGTTGAGGATGAAGAGGAGGATGATGATGAAGAGTGATCATGGTTCTCACTGCTTTTCTCCCTTTTTGGTGTCTTGATGCCAAAGGGGGAGAGATTATTATCCGGGGATTTGCATTACATTTGTGTTTTCATCGTTTGCATGTTTCCTTTCTCATTTGCATGTTGTTTAAGTGAACTCTATTTGTGAACTCTATGTGTTATGTCTCTATTGTAAGGATAATCTTGGACCAAAACAAAAAGATACAAGGGAGTTGCTACAGAAGTAACATCAACCAAAACTCAAAGAAACCAAAAAGAAACAGAAGGTAAAACAAAATGGGTTGCCTCCCATAAGCGCTTTTCTTTAACGCCTTTTAGCTAGGCATGATAATTTTAATGATGCTCTCATAAGAATAAGAGTTGAAGCTAGGCATGATAATTTTAATGATGCTCTCATAAGAATAAGAGTTGAAACACAAGGAGTGCATAAAGAAGCAAATATGAAACACATTTAAGTCTAACCATCTTCCTATGCATAGGAATCTTATAAACAAATAAATTCATGAAGAACAAAGTCTCAAGCATAGGAATGTAGAACAAGAGCAGTTTCAAAAATTTCAACGTAAAGAGAGGTGTTTTAGTGACATGAAAATTTCTACAACCATATTTTCCTCTCTCATAATAATTTTAAGTAGCATCATGAAGAAACTCAATAATATAATTATCACATAAAGCGTGCTTTTCATGACCTACGAACATATAATTTTTATCAAGCTTCAAAATAGTGGGATCAAAATTAATCAAGACCTCTCCAAACCCACTTTTAACAATTATATCAAGATGAATGATCACTCTCAAGAGGTATGGGAATCCATTTAACTAAATTCAAAACCTCTCCAATCCCATTTCAACAGTAGCAGAATTAATATCATCAAGCAACATAGGACCATCATCTAGAGCTTTATCATAAAAAAAATTCTAAGCAACACTCCTCATTATCATGCATTTCGATAATAGGAGCAAATAGAGGATTATCATAAGAATTATCAAAATAGCATGGATTATCATAAATAACAGTAGCATAATCTTTTCCACAAGTTTCATTCATAGGGACATAGCATTCATCCTCCTTTGTTAAGCATGGAGGGCAATCAAATAATGTTAGAGTTGAGGAGTTGCTATCATTAGAAGGTGAGCATGGGTAGCTACTCCATTGTTCCTCCTTTTGTTCGTCACTCTCTTCCTCTTTTCATCCAATGAGCTTTCAGTTTCAGCAATTTCTTCTTCCATGGTTTCCTGCAAGGCAACAATCTCTTCTTCTGGGGGAGATAAACCCTTAATATATTCAGTAATATAAGCATTATCATCTTTATAATTATCCATGCAATATTTAAGTACAGCAAAACTTTCAGATTTGTAAGGAGCATCATCAACATTTTCAAGCAAAGAAGCAATTTCATAAGCACCCTTAAAAGCAACAAATTCTTCAATTCTTTCCACATCATAATAATTATAGTATCCTTTAGCATAAGAAGACAATATTTCATTATCATTACAAGTACATTGGAAAGGAAAATGGTTAGCAACCAGAAAGCAACCAGATTCATTAAAGCACCAGGATACATCATATTTGGAGCACAGGTTTTCAGCAATAAATCTCAATCTATTTGTTTGTTTCCATACATATTTCCCTTTTTCAGACAAGCGATATTCCTTATAATATTTTTGTCCATCCTCTGTGAACCCACCTTGCCGATACCAACTATATTTAAAGATAGTATCCATGCAGCAAAAGTATTTTTTTTACAGAATTTTCGGTTTTTAAATTTTTATGGATTTTCGGGGTTTTCAAATTTTTATGGATTTTCGGGTACATAAGAAAAATAAAACTAAACAAAATAAAACTAAGCAAAAGTAAACTAAGCAAAAGAAAACTAAACCGAAAGAGAGAGAGAGAGGTAGAGTGTAATCCCCAAGTGAACTTATGAGTAGAGCTATACTCCCCAGCAACGGCGCCAGAAAATAGTCTTGATGACCCACAAGTGTAGGGGATCGCAACAGTCTTCGAGGGAAGTGAAACCCAAATTTATTGATTCAACACAAGGGGAGCCAAAGAATACTTATAAGTCTTAGCAGCGGAGTTGTCAGTTCCACCACACCTGGGAAAGCACTAGTAACAAAAGTGATGTGAAAGCAACAGTAATATGAGAGCAATAGTAATAGTAAAGTAGCAGCAGCAATAGTAACAACGGAGACAATGGCGCGGAAAATACTTGATGGCGTAATATGGACCGGGGTTCCTAACTTCACTAGTGGCAACTCTCCAAAATAGCAAGTGTTGGGTAAACAAATTACAGTTGGTCAATTGACAATTGTAAATAACTCATGATAGACATCTAGTTCATAAATCATATGTAGGGCATGTTTTCCATATATAGTCATACGTGCTTGCAATAAACTTGCATGACATCTTTTGTCCAACCACCCCATTTCTGCGGGGCCTTTATGAGGAACCTAATGGTAATTTAGTTACTCTTTTTACAAAGTATCGGAGCAAAGCATTAACACTTGGTGAAAACATGTGATCCTCAAGTCACAGCCATCCCATCCGATTATCCCAAAAGCTGTCACTTTGGGGTCTCGGGTTCCGGACAGTGACATGTGCAACAACTTATAGATACAATCTAAGCAACAATTATAGAGCTTAAATCTAAGATCATGCCACTCGTGCACTAGTGACAAGCAATAAACACAACAAGATTGCAGCAACAATAATTCACAAACATCATGGATAGACTGATCATAATGTAACAATTCATCGGATCCCAACAAACACAACACCGATTACATCAGATGGATCTCAATCATGTAGGGCAGCTCATGAGATCATTATATTGAAGAACATGGGAGAGAGAGTACCACTAGCTACAGCTAAGATCCCATAGTCCATGGGGGAACTACTCACGGAGCATCATGGAGGCGGTGTAGTCGATGGAGATGGCTCCGGGGGTCAATCCCCGTCCCGGCAGGGTGCCGAAACAGGAACAATCAGACCCCCGAAACTTGTCGGTGATGGCGGCGGCGCTCGGAGTCTTTTCTGGAAAAAGTGTTCGGTCTCCCGTGATTTTTAAGTCAGGGGGGTCTTTATAGGCGAAGGGGCGAAGCGAGGCAGTGGAGGAGGCGACGAGGTGGCACCCGGGCGCGGCCGACATCTGGGCCGCGCCTGGACCCCCTCTTGTGGCTGTGGGCCCCATTTTGGATGAAGTTTAGGTCTACGTCGATCAGCAGAAAATTTCCAAAAACTTTTGCGACCAGACTTTTTTGATTTGACGTCGTCTTCGGGTCGATTCGGGCACATCTTTAAAACGTATCTGGTGGAGACAGATTCAGGGTTCCACCTTCGGGCTCCTTTTGCGTTCTTGTCAATTTTCCTACACATCAAAGTGTAAAACAAGAACATTGTGCACTTTTGCCACTATTAGTAGGTTAGTCCAATAAATCCATAAAATGATATAAAACATAATAAACACATGATTATAGATACGTCGGAGACGTATCACCAGGGCAAGGCACAATTTGTCCGCTCCACTCCGCACCTACTAATAGTTCATCTCATACTCTCCTCTCCGTGATGCGAGAAAGGCGTACCATGAACCGATCACCACTTCTCATTTGCACGACGCGATCGGTACTTCAATATTATTGGTAGGGATTAGTCGCTGGGTATTTTCGACAAGGACATGAGGTGAGTTCCGCGGTCTTCCTAAAGAGATAGGGCACCAATTTTGTTAGTTCTACTATTCTAAAGAGATAGGGCACCAATTTTGAATTTTGGAAAGGGACCCGGATTTTATTGGCCCGGTGTTGTTGCTAAGCGTCACAACTTCTCACAATGGCCGCAATAAGTATCCCAGCGCGTGACACTGGTCACAATTTCTGACAATTGCTAGGCTTCTTTTTGTGGTGAACAAATGAGGGAGTTGTTACTTAAGAAAAAAAAAACAGGAACTTGATAGAACTCACACATAGAAATAACATGCAAAGTTCATTTCTGTCGCTCTCTTACATTTGTGGACTCCCCTACTGGAGGTAAACTTCATAATATCAAGACACATAACACTTTTGCAGGCAATATACTTATTAATTTCTTCATTACAACACGTTACTTAGAAAAAATATAAATCGATACTGCGGCGAGAGCTGAATGCATTTCGAAGAACACAATTACACAAACAATTGAATGGCACATGATGAAGTATTGACCTAGGAAGGGAATCATATATCTGCGTAGTTCAGGTTGCAGAAGTGCATGCTCGTCAGAGGTAATTGTGCCCAGGAATCTCGAACCTTGTTGGTCATCTCTTTCGGTTATAACTCTTCCGCACATAGAAATTAAATAACATGCGAAGTTCTTTTACAGGAACAACCGTCGTCGCTCTTCCGCCCGATACATTTGTGGACTCACCTAGTGGAGGTAACTTGATAAAATTAAGACCCATAACACTTTCGAAGACAATCTACTTACTGATTAAGGTCTGTATTACAGCACTATACCTAACAAGCAAAATTATAATAGACAATGCAGTGAGCGCAAATGCGTACGAAAAAACACATACTTGGATGACGCGTGATTAAGTGTCTGACCCCAAGAGAGGAATCAACTGCGCATTCCAGGTGGCAAAAATGCATGCTCGTCAGAGCTAATGGTGTCCAGGAAGCTTAAACCTTGTTGGTCCTCTCTCTCGGTTATAGCAGGCAACTCTATGCCGTCCTCCAGAAATTTCATCGCAGCCTCCATGTAAGGACGGTGTTTCCCATCTGGGTGAGAGCACTTGAGGCCGAGAACAATCACACGCTTCATCTGCGACTTGTCGAAGATGCCACCTAAACTGCAGTCAGCAGCATCCTCCATCACCTCGGGTTCTGCGGCGCTGCTCCTATACAACTCCCAGACTTGCTCTCTAGACTTGTCTGTGCATGCGATCTCTAGAAGAACGATTCCAAAGCTGTAGACGTCAGACTTACGGTTGATCTCAACCTTCCCATGCTTCCTGCATTCAGTTTAAAGCTATGTGTCCTTCCTTGCCACAAACTTGGCAGATTGGTTTTGGCCCTTGACGCTCATGACGTTGCTGTTGTTGGTTGTTGTAGTCACCGCGATCTCCACGGTGCTGCTGCTGGTTATTGGAGTTACCACGATACTGGTTGTAATCACCACGGTACTGGTTGTAATCACCACGGCCACCACCATAGTTTCCGCGACCATTGCCGCGTCCTCCTCTGCCACGATTGCTGCGACCACCACGATACGCCGCGTGCGCTGATGATCCTCCACCAGATCGCTGAGATTGAAGGCGCATATCATAGGCCAAAAACTGAGCATACAGATCACCCAAACTGATGGATTTGTCTGCTTTAATAGAGGCGTTGATTGAAGCGACAAAACCATTGTATTCCTCGTCTAAACCAGCAAGGATGTATGAGATAATATCCTCATCGTCAAGACGCCTTCCAGCAGTAGCCATCTCATCGGCCAACGCCTTGATCTTCCCAAAATAAGCCGCAGCTGTCATCTCCTCCTTGTGCGTCTGAGCAAGATCCGTACGGAGCTGAATAATACGTGCCTTGGATTGAGAAGAAAACATCTCTCCCACAGCTTTCCATACTGCCGCTGCACTGGTGAGCCCAACAACTTGGGTTAAAACCTCCCTGGTCATCTGGGAGAGGAGATAGCTCAAAACAGCTTGATCCTGCGCAATCCACCGCGCATATAGAGGGTTCGGCATCGTCGCCTTCGAACCATCATCAGCTTCTTTAGCCTTGGGATCTTCAATCATCTTCGGTGGCTCTTCCTCTGAACCATCGATATAACCGAGCAGTTGCGCACCTCGCACTGCCGGTAAGACCTGAGCTTGCCAGATCAAGAAATTATCCCTAGTCAGCTTCTCTGAAACTTGAAGCCCGAGGGAGGAGACAGGCACCATTGAGCTTGAAGCACCGGACATCATGGCGATCACAATCTCGTCGAGTTTGGAGCGAAAACTTTCGACGAGAGGACGTAGCTAGATGCGATCGGAAGTTTTCCGAGGCTCTGATACCATATCAATAAACAAGAACGTTTTGGGCTTGGCGTATTGCCTCTAGGGCCGCCAGGTGAGTATATTTATATTACAGAACATATAATAGTTCAGGTACAACTCGTACTCCACTTTACCATCGGGAAGGGAGACGTACAGGAGAGATTACATAACGTATTCAGCTAGGATTCTAACAGTGGGTCCATGTACCCCTCCGTCCCTATAGCAGTTGTCACCAGTTTTGTATTGTTTTTACTCGCAGTCCTAGATAGCCCGAAATCAGCGAGCTTAGCGTTGAAATCATAATCCAGTAGTATGTTGCTTGGCTTGATATCTCTATGCAATATGGGTTTATTGCATTGGTGGTGAAGATAACGAAGTGCAGACCCTATGCCCTTAATTATGTGATACCTGTGAAATAATTAAAGTGAGAAGTCCGAAACATACATAGCAAGCGATCATGTTTTTACCCTTAGCGGAAATTTCCTTTTTCAAAATTCCAAATTACTGTATATGTAGTACATACTGCACAATACCTCTTTTCCCATGGTAGAATCTTATCCGTGTTGTGTAGGTGGTCCTCGAGGTTGCCATTAGGCACCAATTCATAGACAAGAAAGAGTTTAACCCTTTGTTGCCTGCACCAACACATAAAATCGACCAAGTTCCATATGTTTCGACTACAGCACCAGCCTTTCAGCTCAATTAGATTTGTGTGCCTTGTTCCACTAATAGTCTGGAGTTCCGCAATAAAATCACGAACTTCTTCTGCAGCCGTCTTCTTAATTTTCTTCACAGCCACTTCTTGCGTACCATTCTCGTCTCGGTAGATCCCCTTATATACTGTGCCAAAGGCACCCTCTCCAAGTGCGTTAACCTTGGAAATTTTGCCTGTCGCTGCAGCCAAAATGCCGTACTCGAATCGTTTAAGGCCAGAAATTCCATGAGCAAAGGAATCACGTGTGCGTCTCCACATATAATATGCCAGAATGATCCAACCCAGGAGAAAACCAACCACGGCTACGATGGACCCAATGGCTCCTCCAATGCTAAATTTCTGTTTATCTGCTGCATAAATATAATTTTTTGGTGTGAGTTACCATGCTCTCTGGAAGGCAAGTTGTATCTGAATCAAGGTTTTGGTTCCCGGATATGAAAAAAAGCAACGGTGGAACTCGAACCGAGGACCAGCGGGAGGGGACAACACGTCGCTACCACTGCGTTACAGCCATAAACATGTAACACTATGGGAATACAGCTTACTTAGCTAATTTCTGGGCATTTAAATTCAAAATTTTCAAAAAATCTCGAGATTTATTGACCGGTTAGTACACTTACCGGGGGTGCTCGGGATCCTCGGTTACCGGCCGGTAACCGGATTTACCGACCGGTAACCAAAACCCTGATCTGAATTTAGTAGTATTTCAGAATATATTGTGACTAGAAATAAAGTGGACACAGTTTTCAATGTTCCTTGTGGCAAATGGGATGAAAAATGGAACAGGTAAAGTGGTTCAATGTGACATTACCATGCTCTTAGATTGACCCGGCTATTTAAATGTTGTTCAAGTTACGCTAACAAACTTGAAATGTGGTTCAGTGTGTCTGAAGTGAAAATTAGATAGCCCCCCCCCCCCCCCCCGCCACCCCGGTCATAGTGTAACAAATAAGTGGTTCAAAATTGAATGTACTGAATTAGGTCAAGGCCTCTTTTTGCAAAATAGAAAAGTAATAGATGGACTCTAACTAAATAGTATTATTGAATTACCGACGGCACTAAACACATGTTTTAAAGTGAGTGAACAAATATACTTGCTCAAACTACCACGTAAAATATTAAGGGAAAATCTAATCATAGGGCGCCCTATGGTTGGCAAATCTTCAGACGCAATGTGGATTGTAGATAACCAAATCTATGCATGGTTGAGATGTATGGAGACCAATTCAACTCAGCCCGCTCACGTTTGAGTGTTTGGAAAAGGCAAAATTGATGATGTCATCCCGCATTAAATGCTAAATTCGAAAATTCAAAAAGTTTTGTAGCTCAAACTGTTTATCCGATTTATAATCTGTTTTCACCGTTAGACTCCTCGCGTCGAGATCTTCCAAACTAGATCCCATGTCGATATGTTTTGACAATTTTTTTTCGGAAACAAAAGGTACCAACCACATAACATGTAAGTTAACAGTCTTTAATACATAAGTTACCAACCCGAAAAAAAGTCTGTGTGGAGGCTATTTAGCATCCATGCAGAAAAAGACAAAACTGCTGACATCATCTGCATTAAATGTAAAATTCGAAATTTCAAAAACTTTCATACCTCAAACCGTTTATTCGATTTACGATCAGTTTTCATCGTTGGGATCGTCGCGTCGAGATCTTCGAAACTAGATCCCATGTTGCTATGTTCTGGTGAATTTTTTTCCGAACCCGAAAGTTACCAACCCCAGAACAATTAAGTTACCCATAACATGTAAGTTACCCATCCTTTAGTTATAAAGTTACCACCCAGTACTAAAGATGTTACCCACTATAGACTAATAGAGTTTCACCCTAGATTAATGGAGTTACCACCCGATATTGATTGAGTTGTCACTCAGTAATGATAGAGTTATCCACCTAGACTGAAGAAGTTATCCACCAATATTAATAGAGTTACCCACCCAGTAGTGATGGAGTTACTCATCCTAAACTGATAGAGTTACCCAACCGACAGTGATGGAGTTACCCACACATAGTGATGGAGTTACCCACTCTAGACTGATTGAGTTACCATCCTATAATGAAGGAGTTATCCAACCTAAACCGATAGAGTTACCCACCCTAAATTGATATAGTTACCGCCCAATGGTGATGGAGTTACCCACCCTACACCTATAGAGTAACCCTCTCTAGACCGATGAAGTTACCATCCATTGTATAGTGTGCGGTGGTAACTTACGTACTACAAGCCTGGTAACTTACGTGTTAAGTTGTTGGTAACTTTCGGGTCAAAAAAAAATATCGCCGGAATATATCAACATGGGATTTAGTTTTGAAGATCTTAACGCGACTAGTATTACGGTGAAAACGAATCATAAATCGGATGAACGGTAAATTGAGCTATAAAACATTTTGAATTCTCAGATTTCGCATTAAATGCGGGATGATGTCATCAATTTCATCATTTAGTGTATACATGCAAACATACGGTAGCATCCGATGACTTTGGAAGGATTATGATAAAAAAATCTAATACCCTATGGTTATGCAAAATCTAGGTCGCCCTATACATAGTCGGGTCCAATATTAAACTCTTATTAGATGTTTCTTTTACGATGTATGCCCGTAGGCATACCTTGTATTCATAATAGTAAGGATACACAATTGATATGCATACAAGTAAGAGAAAACTAACGGCTGTGTGCATCATCACGATGCAGAGACCGGGGAGCCCCCATTTCAAGAAAAATACTGTAAGCTGGTCTATAGATAGATAGATAGATAGATAGATAGTACCTTTATGACCAAGTGTTGAGTTAAAGGACCAAGACACAATCTGATGGAGCTCGACGCTTGTGCCCGTGGTCGCAGAAAACCCCACCGCCACGTCTGACGGGAGCAATGACATGATATTGGTTAGTTCCTTACTGACCTGATAGGTCCCAAGAGAAGGATTGCTATCAAACTGCAGAGAGGCCACCAGCATGCGAGTGCTGCTATTGAATGTGATGGACGCCGTCATGGAGCCATTTAGGCTCCAGTCGGGCAAGATTGTTGTGTTAACGGAGGGCTTGACAGTGTTGATATCGATGCCAATGTGATTGGACGAGGGGTCAAAGTAATTTTTGAATGTGTCGAACTCAACGGCGACGAACCGGTTTATGCCCTCGCCGTTTGTTCCGTTGCCATTATGGAGGCCAAGGGTGCCCCCGCCCTCGGCAGATTCCGGTAACATGGATGGGAAGCTGGAGAGAAAGAAAGCTATGCCGTCGCCGGTGTAGTTATTGACGGCCCTGATAGCGAAGCTGAACTGCGTGGAGAAGCTCGCCACGACACCGGTGGTGGTGTCGTACAATGGCACGGGGTGGTTGTATGCCATCCGCCCCATGCAATTCTGCATGGACTGTGCCGTCGAGTTACAGGTAAGGTCGATCACCCCGTCGTGCGGGCCTGCCTTGCCCTCGAACTGGAGGTCTTTCGCGCTGTAGCTTGGTCCGTCGGAGAAGTTGAAGCTGAAGGAGAAGGGCAAGGCAGCGGCTGAAGTTAAAACATGGTAGGAGAGGGTGAAGATGCAGCTGGCGTAAAGGTGGAAGAGGAGGAGCCTGCTAGTGGGCGTGACCATCAGCATGCTGGAGCTTCCAACTTTAATTGGAAGTGAGCTAACCAGCATAGTTGTGAGCTCCAACAGCCGAGTAGCAACGTACATATAAACCATGAAAACTAGACCTATACACGTTTGGTCAACATACGAAGGTTCGCCGGTCCTGGTATTCGGTGCACTGTACGAAGCGACGACTCAGGCGTCAACGTACTGTATTATTTGTTCTTTGTCGTATTATTTGTACTCAACTTGGAACGGACGGATCGGGGTATACGACAGTCTACTCAACTGTATTTTAAACCAACTGCGCATATTAGACAATTGTTCAGCGAAGTTTGGCCAATTAAAGTGTAGAAGGAGAGAAAGTGATAGGACATGATATGCCCCCCGCTTTTTTTTTGCAAAACACAGTACAAACGCAGACGCTCACATACACGTGCACACACTCACCCTTATGAACGCACGCACGCACACCCTACCCCTATGAGAACCTTCGAGGGACTGAGCCGGCGGGTCGAGTCTTAAGATTGATGAAGTCACCACAGGCGCCTCGCTGTCGATAGGAACGTCGCCTTCAACTGAAAAATATTCCGCCTAAGTGAGAAACACCAGTGCCAAACCTGTGATTTGAACTCTGATGGGCTGGGGGTACAACCACCATCCTAACCATCCTACCACAACCACCCTCCTAGCCATCCTCCACTCCCACTAGTAGAAAATAGGGTTTCGGTTTTGCCCTTTTGTCCCGGAACAATAAAGAACCGCGACCAAAGGGGGCATTGGTCCCGGTTCCATCGGCCGGGGCGCCGGGGACCTTTGGTCCCGGTTCTATTTGGACCTTTGGTCCCGGGTCGTGACTGGAACCGGGACCAAAGGGTTAGCACATGCTGCTGGCGTCTGCCGCAGCCGTGGGACCCCTGGCAAGGAGCCTTTGGTCCCGGTTTGTGGCTGGAACCGGGACCAAAGGTCTTCCCTGCACATATATCATCTTCCACCCGAGGCCACCACCATTTTGAGCTCGAGTTCATCACTCATTTCTCCTCCTTTTCCTCTCACTCACTCAAGTTAATCCCATTTTTTTGCACCACTTGTGAGGATTAAGGCACCCCATCTATTCAAGGGTTAGCAACATCATCCTTTCCTCCGAAGTTGCAACTTTAGCTCATTTCGTTGCTAGTTTAGCTCATTTCATTTTTTATAGTGCAAGCAAGGTGTTTGATGAAATGCCTAAGTTAGAGAGTTTATTTTTTATATGCATTTTGAGCTCAAATTAATTTATTATTTGTGGATTTTAGTGTCGTCCCGTCCTCACCGCCGTCGATAGCCCGCGTCGTCCCGTCACCGGCACCACCTCGGTGAGCTTTTTTCTTTATCTTCTATTTTAAGAAAAATGACATGTATGATTTAAAAGCATATTTATTTCTTGTATATTTTTCTTATGTTTTTTTATATGTATAGTGTCATGGTTTTGATATCCGCCCCCGTCGGCCCTTGTCCGGTCTATGATTCGGATGTGGTATATTTTCATAACTATTTGTTTCATTTCGTGTTTAAAACAACTATACCTACCAACTTGACATAGAAACTTTTATCTAGGAGGTAGTTGAACCGGAAATTTCAACCGACCCTATTGTCGAGTTTTTTGTAAAAGAAAACAATGATTTGAAAGCAAAATTGGAAGAAGTGAAGATCTTCGTCTGCAATACCTAGAAGAGAAGATGAAATTGGAGTTGAAGCTTGCCGACATCATTGATGAACACGAGTTCAAGCTTGCCGACGTCGCACATGCCCATGAGATCAAGATGGATGCAATGCGCTTGAAGATTAAAAAGATTAGAAAATATTCCATTAGTCAGGAGGCTTGGTACCATTATGTTGTTGGTTCAGTAGTTACCTTAGTTGCGATTTTGATCGCATTTGGTTTTGGATTTAAATTATTTAGATAGTTGTATGTTAGTTTCAATTAATGTATGTTTTATGAGGACTATGCATTACAATTACTTTACTTTGGTTTTAATGTGATGAACTTGTATTAACTAATTTGGTCACTATTATATACTCTTGATTTAGTGCAATAGTTTTTTATATATTTATATAATGCAGATGAGCCGGCAATGGATGTACAGTGACCGACGATTTCCCGACTATATTAATGGCATGCATTATTTTCTCCATGTGGCTGAGAAAAACAAGCCGTCGAATGGTTTTATTTCTTGTCCATGTAGCGTCTGCAAGAATACGTAGGATTACTCTACCTCAAAAACCATTCACGTCCACCTGTTGCAGCATGGTTTCATGTCCGGTTATAATTGTTGGACCAAGCACAGAGAAAGAGGGATTATAATGGAAGAAAATGAAAAAGAAGAGGATAATGACAACTATCCTACGTTCACCGAAGACGGTGATACTGCAATGGGGGAAGACGAAGCTGAAGAAGAGCCCATTGTTGATCAGCACGATGATGATTTTGGTCGGGCCATTCTTGATGCATAGATAAACAGCGGAAGTGAAAACGAGAGGTTGAAGTTGGAGAGCATGTTAGAGGATCACAAGAAATTGTTGTACCCAACTTGCGAAGATGGCCAGAAAAAACTTGGTACCACGCTGGAATTGCTGCAATGGAAGGCAGAGAATGGTATATCTGACAAGGGATTTGAAAAATTGCTGAAAATAATAAAGAAGATGCTTCCAAGAGATAACGTATTACCCCCCAGTACGTACGAAGCAAAGAAGGTTGTCTGCCCTATAGGATTAGAGGTGCAGAAGATACATGCATGCATCAATGACTGCATCCTCTACCGTGGTGAGGAGTACGAGAATTTGAATGCATGCCCGGTATGCGGTGCATTGCGGTATAAAATAAGGCGAGATGACCCTGGTGATGTTGAGGGTGAGCCGTGCCCTAGGAAGAGGGTTCCTGCCAAGGTAATGTGGTATGCTCCTATAATACCACGATTGAAACGTTTGTTCCAAAACAAAGAGCATGCAAAGTTGTTACGATGGCACAAGAAGACCGTTTGAAAGACCTGATGTTAAGACACCCCGCCGATGGGTCGCAGTGGAGAAAAATCGACAGGGAGTTCCCGGAATTTGCAGCCGACGCAAGGAACTTAAGATTTGGGCTAAGTACAGATGGCTTTAATCCTTCGGGGAGCAGAGCTCTAGTCATAGCACCTGGCCTGTGACTCTGTGTATTTATAACCATCGTCGACTATATTGACTTTTCAAGGGTACGAGATGTTGGGAATATGCCCTAGAGGCAATAATAAAATGGTTTATTAAGCATATTCAAGTTATGATAATAGTTTATTATCCATGCTATAATTGTATTAAATGGAAACATAATACATGTGTGGAAATATAAACACCCGGAGTCCCTAGTGAGCCTCTACAGGACTAGTTCGTTGATCAAGAGATAGTTAGAGTTTCCTAACTATGGACTTGTTATAGTCACTTGATAACGGAGTCATATCATTAGGAGTAATGGTGTGATGGACATGACCCAAATAAAGAGTTGCAATTAATCGTGTCACAAAAGTTTTGTTGTCAACACTTTTAATATGCCAAATATAGTTCCTTAGACCATGAGATTATATCACTCCCGTTCACCGGAGGAATACTTTGTGGACATCAAACGTCACTTCGTAACTGGGTGATTATAAAGGTGGCTTTCAGGTATCTCCGATGGTGGGTTGTTGGGTGATATGAATCGAGAGTGGAATTTGTCCCTCCTTGTGACGGAGAGATATCTCCAGGCCTTCTCGGTAATATAGCATCAAGAGTCTGCAGACATGTGATTAAGTTGTAATCACCGGGATCCTATATTATGGACGAGTAAAGAGAACTTGCCGGTAACGAGATTAAACTAGACATGGGGATGTCAACGATTATATCTCGGGCAAGTAAAATATCGTGAGACAAAGGGAATCGTATATGAGATTAATTGAATCTCCGGCATCGTGGTTCAATCGAGAAAGGTTTCGTTGAGTGTATAGGAATTAATATGGACATCCCGGTCCCGCTATTAATTATTGATATGATCATGTCTATGCATTCTCGAACCCGTAGGGTCACACACTTAACGTTCCGATGAAATTAGGTTTTGCGATGAATTAAATGATGAAGTGAACGAATGGTGATTCGGAGTCTCGGATGGGATCCCGGACATCACGAGGAGTTCCGGAGGAGTCCGGAGAATAAGATTCATATATGGAAAGTGGTTTCCGGAGGTTTCGGAAAAGTTCCGGAAATTATTTAAAGGGTACCGGAAGGTTCCGGAATGTTCTAGAAGGGTCTAGAAGTGGGACCGCATAATTTGTATGGGGCCCACATGGTGCAAAGGGTGCTGCCACCACTTGGTGGGGCGCACCACCTAAGCCCATGAAGGGGTGCGGCACAAGGAGGGGAGTCCCACTCCTAGTTGGACTAGGAGGTGGCTCCCACCCCTTTAGGAAAGGGGCCCAAGAAGGAGTCCTTGTTGGACTCCAACTTGGGGGGCAAGCAAGGAGGGCCGGCCGGCCCCCTCCCCTTGACCTAGCCGCCACCTATATAAAGGAGGGAAGGGGGGGGGCGCACTACACCACCTTGGAGGCTGCCGCACCACCCCCCTAGCCGCACCCCCCTTCTCCCATCTAGCCCTAGCCGCACCCTTACCCCGAAGGGCTGCCGCCATCCAACCTCCACACCTAGCCGCACCCCCTTGCCCTAGGGGCTGCGCACCTTGCTCCTCTCCCTCTCCCCTTGCTTGGCTTGGCGAAGCCCTGCTCACGGAGATCGTCATCGTCACCGGCACTACCGTCGTGCTGCTGAGATCATCAAGGCCACGTCGTCTCGCTTGCGGGATCAAGGAGTCGACGTCTTCATCGAGCTGTACGTGTGGACGCCGCGGAGGTGCTGCACTTCACCGGATTGGATCTCGAGGACAATACATCTCCTCGCGACTAGACGAGTCTAGTTGCGGGGATCGACTAGCCAACCCCTGCACCGACAAAACGCATTTGTTGATCTTCGAGGGTAAGAGATTGGATCTCATCTTCGCTATCTTCATCTCGTAGATCTAGATCCTTGGGGTTTATTCCGCTTTGCCGCGTAGAAATTTTTGTTTTCCATGCTGCGACCCCATCACGAGATAAATGGGAATACATTTTACACGACCGACCAAGATAAAAAGAGCACCAACCAAAACAGTGGTGTCCGCTTTGATGCAACAAACAACAATGGGAAAAAGGACACATATTATGGTTACATAGAGCAGATATGGGAACTTGACTATGGACCTTCTTTCAAGGTACCTTTGTTCAGGTGCAAATGGTTCAACCTGTAAGGCAGGGTAAATGTAGACCCGAAGTACGGAATGACTACGGTGGATGTAAAAAATCTTGGGTACGACACCGAACCATTCATCCTAGCCAATGACGTGGCTCAGGTTTCTATGTGAAGGACATGTCTTCCAGACCGAAAAAAAGAAAAGATAAGCAAGCGAATACATCATACGATGAGCCAAAGCAACAACATAGTTCTTTCAGGAAAAAGAAACATCGTAGGAGTGGAGGACAAGACGGACATGTCGGAATATTACAATAATTTTCATGAAATTCCCCCCTTCACCGGTTAAAAAACTGACCCAACCATCGCGTTGAATGATGAAGATTGTCATGGTTGCGGCGCAATCAGAAGAAAGGGACACACACGAAGAAGAAAGGGACACACACTAGATAGGGATGTTGGTGGTGATGTGTAATAATGTATTAAACTTTTATCAAATGCACACGGTTTCACCTGACTTTTGTTACCCTGCATATCAAATGACTTGTATGACTTGTATTCGGTCGATGAACTGAAGGATTCCTAGATATAGAACAAAACACACGGTTTCACCTGCATACAGCCCAACAGTGGCTCGTGAGTGCCTGCATATAAAACTGTTGGACGTATGCAGGCGAATCCGAATGATTTGTATTCGGTCTTTGCCTTCCCGGACTAGTTTGACTAGCTTCTTCTCCGCTGTTGCCGTACTCTTGTTCTTCATCTCCTCCTCGATCATGTTTGGTATTTATAGCTAATAGATCAGGGCAACTCTTCATCTTTAGTCCCGGTTGGTAGATTGAACCGGGACTAAAGGAGCGTTGATATGTGAGCCGTTGGATCAGAAGCACACGGATCGTGTGTTTCGTTCGAGCTCTTGTGAGCCGTTTGATCGGAAGCACACGGATCGTGTGTTTCCTTAGAGCACTTGTGGGCCGTTGGATCAGGGTGTGTTTCTTTCGAGCGCTTCTGAGCCGTTGGATCTCAAGCAGAAGATATGGCACACATATCAACGCTCCTTTAGTCCCGGTTCAATCTACCAACCGGGACTAAAGATGAAGAGTTGCCCTGATCTTTTAGCTATAAATACCAAACATGATCGAGGAGGAGATGAAGAACAAGAGTACGGAAGGCAAAGACCGAATACAAATCATTCGGTTTCTTTCGAGCGTATACCTTTGCCACCGAACCCAATGGTTGGATTTAGCCTACCTGCTGGCATGTTCCCTGGCATTATGTGTTTGTCCTTGTTCACCGGCCAGCCATTGGAGCCACCTCCTGTAGGTCGGTGAATAAGGACAACACAACGACACTGTTGGAAACACAAGCCCTCAGGTAGGTTGAATCCAACCACTGGATTAGGGTGACACAATGATGAATTGCCGAGGAGGTGGGAGTGGTGGTGGTGGAAGTCATAGCCGTGCCCCTCGGTCGGATCCAAGCAGCTGCAAGGCTCTCTAATGATCTACAACATTCCCAACACTTTTTTGGGACGGTCGTTAGATCATTAGAGAAGTCTTGCGGCTGCTTGGATCGAAGGTCGATTTGCTGCTCACGACGACGCAAGATGGATGCGCAAGCTTCCGGATGGGCAAAATCAGTGTTGGATCAACCACATGACAACCGGTAGTAATGGGCTTTTCTTTTTTTCTCTCTTATTTTTTCTTTGCCGTAATGACCACATGGGCAATTAAGTGCAAGTATGCTTTAAAAATATACAGATCATTATTACAATTTTTAGATAATTAAATCAATAGGTATTGGAACATTTTAAAAGAAACTAGAAAAAAAAATGATTTTCAAATAATAAAAAGAAACTAGAAAAATAAATAATAAAATATAATGATTATATGACTTTTTAAATAATAAAAAGAAAGCTATAAAAGAAAACAGAAAAAGAAACAAAAAGAAACCAGAAAAAGAAAACAAAAAAGAAACAAAAAAAGAAAATAGAAAAAGAAAAAAAAGGCCTTTGGTCGCGGTTGGTAACACCAACCGGGACCAAAGGCCCGCTGGGCTTCGCGCGCATATTTTCGCGGCCCGGGGGGACCTTTGGTCCCGGTTGGTGTTACCAACCGCGACCAAAGGGTCTTTGGTCCCGGTTCGTGGCTGGAACCGGGACCAAAGGTCCCTTCCGCGTCGATTTGAGCGGTTCCTTCTTCTTTTTTCCTCATTCTCTTCTCCCGAACGCCGCCGCGTGCTCCGCCCTCCCTCTGCCCTCTGCCACCGCCGCCGCGTGCTCCGCCCACCGCCAGCCGTGCTCCGGCGCCGTCCTCCCTTCCGCGCGCCGTGCTCCGCCGCCGCGCGCCTCGCTCCCACCGACCTCTCGGACCCGGCCCAGGCCACCGACGCCACCAGGGACGAGCCCCCTCAGCTGGCCAGCAACAGCGTGGACCTGGAGCAGGCGCGCACCTACCTCGACCGCGCCTGCACCCTCACTAGCCTCGCCGTCAAGCACATCGACATCGCCGTCACCGTCCTCTCCAGCTTCCTCGCCCCCAAGCCCGGCCGGTAAGCGCCCCCCCCCCCCTCCTCCACTCAGGGGCGAATCCAGCAGCTAGGCTTCGTATGGCTTCAGCCTACCGTTGATTATCGACTGGGATACACCACCTATAGCTGTTGTAGAATTTGCAGGTCGGGAGTCTCAGATGTAAATCGCCAGGATGAAACTCTGTTGTGTGAGTGTTGCTTTGTTTGTTTTGCTAGGCAATAGTCTACCGGCGTCCTAGCAAAGATAATACAGTATGGTCATGGATGCTAGAAAAAAAGCTTTTGCAGTTTTCCTCTGATGAATTTTCCTATACCTAGATTATATAAAGTGGATATTATGGAGAAACAGATACATCGGTACGCATATGTGTGCACTACTGATCATATCAGATAGCAATTCCAATATATATCATTGTTGCAATCAGTATTAGTTTGAGAACACTAATGTGCTCACCGAAAAGCTCGAGATATAGAATCTCAATTACCAAATTGATGGCCGATTCTTTTGTAATTTCCTTCTTGTATTTATGTATTTGTAAAATTCCAGTGTAAGACAGTTTGTAATAAACAATTCGTATCATAAATGACTATGTATATTTGATTCCTAGTTTTGTTGTATTTTTCATGATTTTAAATGTGTAAGTGGTGAGTACTTCACCTATAGATGACTTTCAAACATATATGATGAATTTCTCAAGTGTATTAACTTTGAGTGTTTGCAACGACGATTCCCACTTGTTCGTTGATAAAGTTCCTGTCAAAAAATATGCTAAATGCTTTCTCAATCATTAAGGAAGATTATGAACATGTGAATAGAGAAGAAAATCCCATAACTCGTGAACTAGCTCGCATGAAAAAAAACTCTAACCCCGGATACTCGGCTAGACCCCCCCCCCCTCTTGATATTGTACCTCTTTTAGTCAAAACTATAACTTTGATGACCAATGAATAAAGAGGTATTATTTGGTAAAAAAAAGAGATCGAATAGACCCACCTGTCGGAGCTGGAAGGAAGAGAAAAAGGTGGAGCGAGCTATGATGGAGAATGCAATTTAGCGGATTGATTTGTGCGACGTATGTAATACCAACAATTAGGGGAAATCAAGTTAATTTAGTCTTTAGAGTACACTTGTTGGCTGTCCAAGACATATATGGATGATATTGATGCTAGGTTAAATTAATTAATCTTGATTTTGTTTTTATTTTCCAGGTTAGCAAGCGACAGACTTGGAAAGGTTTGTGCAGAAGATGGATCCAAATTTTCCGGACATCGACAGAGATGAGGACGCCGAACTGCGAATCATGGAAGTTATAGCAGGACGTGCGGCCGCGCCTGTCGGTGAAGAAGATGCCTTCACCGGTGAAGATTACGGCTCCCAATTTCTGAACGATTCCGGTGAGGGGGTTCAGGAAAAAGAAAATGATAGAGAGGGGGAAGAAGTGCCCATTACAAACTCTGGCGAGGTATAATAAGCCTATGTACATCGATCACACTAGATGTATTATTTGAGTTGTATATTGCTGTTATTAATGAACCATTTTTTTCTTTTAGCCCTCCGGATCATCCTCATCTATAGCATTGCCGAAACGAGGCCCGACGAAGCCGTTGAAGGAGGGTCGTAGGATAGTGATCAACCAAGTTAGTGCTAGTGGGGAACCTTTGGAACCCATCGACAACCGCCGCAAATACATTAATCAATGCGGGGTTATTGTAAGGGACATTGTCCCGATCAACCTTGAAGAGTGGATTAAGCCGAAGGATGTAAACAACCCAGCTACTTATGTCGAGGAGAGGCTAAAAACATCGTGTTGGGACACGCTCTTAACAAAGGTCAGCCTACCGCCAGATCTGCCGGTTCCCCTGATGGACAAAGTGAAGAGTGGTCGCTTAGTAAGATGGCCGAACAATTCCGGACGTGGAAGAAAAACTTATGGAAAGCTTATAAAAAGGCCGGGGAGACGGATCCAGATTTCACTGGAGCACTAGTGAAGATTAAACAGCAGTGGCCCACATTTGTGGAGCAAAGAAAATCGGAGGGCGCTCTGGCCCGATCGGTTCAAAATAAGTTAAATGCTGCGAAGAAGGAATATCACCACCATTTGGGGGCAGGTGGCTACAGGGCTGCCGTGCCTAAGTGGGAAGCCTTTGAAGCACGACTGCTTGATAACGGGATCATTCCACAGACAGCGGATTGGCCCCCGAGGTCCAAGTTTTGGTTGTTCGCGCATGGGGCAGGGTTGGACCCACAGACAGGAAAGATTATTGCTCAGGGAAAATGGAAGGCAAAAATTGAGTATATAACCAAACAACTTGAGGACGCAATAGATAAAGTTCGTAGGGGAGAGTACGTCCCTGACAGAGAGAATGACGAGCTGACACTAGCACTCGGGAATCCTGAACACGTTGGACGATTACGAGGCTATGGAGCCGGTGTCACCTTGAAGCAAGGTTTTCCGGAAGACGCTGATACTTATAGAAGCCGTCAGAGAAGAAAGAAGCAGGAGTCTGACCGGTTATCAGCACTGGAACGCAAGGTGCAGGAGCAGCAGGAGCGACTCGACTCAATTAGTAAGCAAAATGAATCTCAGCTGCAGGTAGAAGCCGCCCCATCTGATCAGCGGAAAAGCAGCGTGGGTTCCACTCATTTGGAAATTCTCAATTTCAACCGGCGGCTCACTACCCCGTGGATGATATCACGGAGAAGACAGACTGTGAGCTACACATGTCAATGAAGAACATGTCTTTCAAGGTGGCGGTCGGCTATGCTTTACCTAATCAGCTGGAGCAAGCTACCATCTCGAAGGGATTCCACAGGGCTATGCTCGTGTCGGGGTGGATCAAGTTGTGCCGTTATATGCTAATCTGGAACTTGACATTCCCGGAGGTGACGGCGAGAAGACACTGGGAGAAGTCGAGAAGGGTATCGCTCTCTGGAACAAGGAAAACATCGTGTTTCCGAACTTCACTCCTCGATCCAGCAGCAGACCCCCACCTCAAGATCCATCCCCCCCCCACCTAATGATCCATCCCCCCCACGTCAAGATCCATCCCTCCCACCGCAAGATCCATCCCCCCCACCTAAGGATCCATCCCCCCACCTAAGGATCCATCTCCCCCGCCTAAAGATCCATCTCCCCCACCTAAAGATTCATCCCCCCAAGATATATCCTCCTCACATGAAGATCCATCCCTCGATGCCCCATCCGTCGCGAGTCCATCGCGCGCGACGTCCCGTCCTTCAATTCCGCCCCGGGAAAAGACCTTCTCGTCAAAGCGGAAACTATCCTTCACGTCGACGCGTGCAGATAAGTTATCTCGAGCGGAACGCGAGTTGCTAAAGCCTGTTCCAAAGAGACCTTACGACTTGACTCCAGAGGAGCTCGAGGAATCGGTGCGTGCCCATATTACAGAACAGTTAGCTCCGAAACGGCCCCCGCCTAGAGAGAAACTGGATCCAGAAAAAGTTGAGACATTTCTGAAAAATTTCAGGAATCCCCGGCCAAAGTCACCTCCATTGGCAGATGACTATGATCGTGTCATGCTGAAGACAATTAGTCAAGAGGCCGAGGAAAAGAAGGCTGCCTATCTCCTAAAGAAGCAGAAGATGAAGGAGGACAAGGAGGCGGCAGATCGACTAAAGAAGGAGCAGTTCTATGCTGCAAAACGCGGGAAACAAGTGGCCCAGCTCGGAGAACAGGCAAAAAAGTCGATATCCCCGCTGAAGGTGATCTCAACTAAAACAGTTGCCCAGCTCGTACAACCACAGCAACAGTATCAGTATGCATGGATATATAAACCCGGGAAGTCCCTGGTCAGACCTGAGGAGATCAGTTCTCTATCATACCAATTGCGTTGATTGCATCACTGGTACGAGAAAGCTGTAGCGGCCGGGCATGAAGCTTTCTGGGTGAGTTATAAGAAAAAGCATTACTTCACGGATGACTTGTTATATATTCCGTTTTCGGAAATATTTCAGTTATTCAATCAAGATGCCCTCGACAAAGTCATCGTCAGTTCCTATTGTTTGTAAGTGATTTATTTCTGCAATTTAATTAAGTCTTCAGCTCTGCACGTTCATTGCCTTTAATTATCTCACTATATTCTTTTGTATTGTAGAATGATGATTGTCGAATGCAGAAAAAAGGGCATCTATGACACTGGGTTCATTGACCCAAATTATATTAATGAAGTGACCGTAAAATACAATTGGAAGACCACCGAGGATAGCTTGGTCAATTGGTTAGTGAACCAAAATACTTGCGGAGAAATACTTTTTCCTTACGTCAACAAGTGAGTGTTACCTTCTACCCATTCTATTTTGCTTTGCATATCTTTAGTGTAACCGATGAGTCATTGACATATAAACGTGCGCAGTTTCCACTGGATTCTGCTAATCATTAGAGTTGACCAAGGAGTCGTTCAAGTCATGGACTCGCTAAGGAAACCAATGGAAAAGTACCAACGCATTCAAGATATGCTCCATATGTAATTTCAATCATTATCGCTCTATATCGACCTCTGTCATTCATTTTCAGATATCAACTAATCAATAACTTCTTTAATCATTTTTCTATTGGCGGGCAGTGTTTGGAAACGGTTCATCAAGATCGTTCCAGGGGAGTGGAAACCGGAGCTGTATTTTTATACCACCAACGTAAGTAGTACTATATATATAGGTCCATTATGAAGCAACTCTTTAATTCTAGTTTCAATACCATTATGAAGCTTCACTATTATTTGATTAAATTCTATTTTTTGTAAAGTGGTGTCTGAGGCAGGATACTGGGACAAATTTATGTGGATTCTATGTTTGCGAGTACATACGCTCTTTTGTCTCTGAGCGGAATAGAGAACAAAGAACGCGTGATGTATGTATACACTCTTCTCACTTTTTATTACCATGCATATTGTGTTGACTTCCATCCATAAATTATTTTATTATGATTTCATATATATATATATAGATAGTTATAAACAACTCACATATTCATATTGATCTAGATGGAGAGAATGCGGGACCAGCTCATACCATCGAAGCGCCTAAAAGCACTTCAAGAGGAAATTGCGGGATTTTTTAACTCCGCGGTCCTGAAGAGAGATGGAGAATTTTTTCACTCGGCAAATTTTGTTTTGCCCGAGGACATGTAATTGACATCATCTCGACGTGTGAGAAACATTATGTCGGCGTGTGACGTTATGTATGTATATATGAAACATGATCTCGACGTGTGAGAAACGTTATGTATGTATATATGAATCAAATATTAATGCATGGTAGTACCACTGACACGGCACGACACGACACGACACGGCATCGGACACGACGACACGGCACAACACGGCACGGCACGGCGACACGGCACCTATTGATTTAAACCCCCCCCCCCCCAAAAAGAAAGCATTTGGTTAAAACAAAAAAAGCATTCGGTTAAAACAAAAAAAAAAGCATTCGGTTTAAAAAAAAAACTCTCGGTCCCGGTTGGTAATACCAACCGGGACCAAAGGGTTCCGGCCCGGAGCCCCCCGCCCCGCCCACGTGGAGGCCCATTGGTCCCGGTTCTTAAGGTACCGGGACGAAAGCCCCCCCCCCCCCCCCCCCCTTTTGTCCCGACCCTTTAGTCCGGTTAGAAAACCGGGACCAAAGGCCCTTTGGAACCGGGACCAATGCCCCTTTTTCTACTAGTGCCCACTTGCAGTATTACTTCATGCATAGGGTGGTGTATGTTAGATGTAATACATAATGTATACGTACCATGGGTATGGATTAGTACTCCAGCCCTAGTACGCCTCATGTACACCACCGCGATGGGGCTATTCCATCGTCTATATAACTAGCCGTCGCTCTACACAAACCCACGAAAACGAAAACCCTAGCTCCCTTTTTCGTCCATGGCATCCTCCTCGAGCTCTGCCCTGGCCGGCCTGGGTACCCCACCCTCGCAAAAAACTGACGTCGGAGAACTTCCTGTTCTGGAAGGCACAGGTGTTCCCGACTCTGCGCGGAGCGCGAGTCCTCGGGCTGCTTGACGGTAGTGAAACCGCGCCGCCCCAATACCTGGAGGTTGAGGATGACAATTACCACCAATGTAGTCGCTGGTCGCCGCCGACGCCATTGATGGTGGGGGAGAGGCGCAGATCGAGATTGGAAGGGGGCCCCGACTGGAAGAGGGGGAAATCTGATGGGATGGATGATGAGTCCGGAAGATGCTGCTTCATGTCGTCGTGTTAGGGAGATGGAAATTTGATAATTTGCACACATTATATTGACCCTTTGATTATTTTCTCTATTTGTTTTTTTGTTTAAATCTAAATCGGCATTCATTTTTCAGCTCAAATATTGCAGAGGAGGGGCTCGAGCGCCCGTGGCGACACCAAAACGATTATGGGTGGCGCATTTTCTCCGGGGATCAGAGAGGTGCGAGGCATGGCCATAGCTTGCTTCCGGCGACCACGGACATTGTGGCGCATTGTGGTGTGGTGCCGGCGACCGTGCGGGGTGACAATAGTGGTCCTCCTTGCTGTACTGGTGTTTTCAGTTTCAGTTGTGCATTTACAGCAGAGAAGCTACAGCAGCAGGAAGGGTTACACAAAGACAAGTGAAATGCCAAATTGAGATTGTGATTTTTGTGAATTGAGTGTACACGGTTGAGTACTGTGAATGAATGTTAAATCAGATTGCAGTCATGTGATTTGAGAGTGGAGTTGAGTGAAAGTGTGACTGTGGAATGTTCTGTTCAGGTTGTACGTTAATGTGAAGTGGGATTGTTACAAGATATTGAATGTGAATCAGTGAAGTGTTGTGATCTAAGATTGTCAGAGCATATAGCTGGTTTTGTTAATTGCAGCGGATGTCGTTGATGTTGTCAATCTGAGAGCATGTCTTTACAGGAATACAATGTTTGTACATGAGTATGCATACAGAAATTGCAGGTACATCGAACAGAAGAGATGCTACCCCAGGTGCAGTAGAAAATATTGGGGATCCCCGACTAATAGTATTGCAAAAGATTTCTAAAAGAAATGAGGAGTTGGACAACAATTGCTTCCCAGAGAAAGTTATCATGTGATGCCTTCTGTCAGCCTAGCTTCGTTTAGATCGACATCGTGACTGCAAGGAATGAGTTGGACAACAATTGCTCTTTGTGCGGCCATGTGATCGAAACTAGTTATCATGCCATGGTTGAAGAACTGGGACCTGCCTCCCAGAGAAAGTTTCAGGTACATTGGGCGGTCTGGGCCTGACTGGCTGCCTATAATGCTTGAAAACCTTATAAAGGATAGAAGGGTCCTTGTCCTAATGACCCTCTGGTGTTCATGTCATTTGAGGAATGACGTGGGTTCATGCTAAAGGCGGCAGCAGTATCAGGACTCAGTGGCTTTCCTAAATCGCTACATAATAGAACTTAATCTGAACTGCGGTGTGTGCGAAGTGTGATACAGGTAAAGATAAGAGCCCGATCGTGCGGGCCTGCCTTTGCCCTCGAACTGGAGGTCTTTCGCGCTTTAGCTTGGTCCGTCGGAGAAGTTGAAGCTGAAGGAGAAGGGCGAGGCAGCGGCTGAAGTTAAAACATGGTAGGAGAGGGTGAAGATGCAGCTGGCGTAAAGGTGGAAGAGGAGGAGCCTGCTAGTGGGCGTGACCATCAGTCCATCAGCATGCTGGAGCTTCCAACTTTAATTGGAAGTGATGAGCTAGTATGAATGAGCTAACAAGCCCAGTACGTAGCAATGTACATATAAACCATGAATACTGGAACCTATACGTTTGGTCAACGAGCGTAGGTTTGAAAGAAGCTGGTGAGATCGATGCGGAAGAGGATTATTATCAACTTGGTCTTAACGGTACATATTTGTAATCAACTTGGAATGGACAGCTCGGGTGTACGACAGTGTACTTAAGAGTAATTTAAACCAAGCGGGCAGATTCGACAGTTACTCCACAGCTCCATCGTTGACAGTAGTGGAGCAGAACAGACAATATTTGGCCGATCAGAGCGTAGGAGAGAAAGCGATAGGACATGATATGCAACCTACTTGCAGAATTAATTCATGCAATGGTGTCATAAAAATATGTGGTCATAAAAATATTGGAAAAATTATCCCATTAGGTAACAATGTCATTGGGTAAATGTAATAATTATTCTTTCGCTTTCCGCCTAAGAGAAAAAGAAAATAAGCGTAGTTTGACTGTGCTAGGTTCAATATCTTTCATGCGTATCATATCACGTATTTTAAAGAATGTACTTAAGTGCATACCTGCATTCTTGGAAGTGGAACCACCAAATTGGTTTTGTTGAATCAAGTTCAATAGATTAGGCTTTATCTCATAACTAGTAGCATGCCCGCGCGATTGCAGCGGAAAAGAAAAAAATATTGACATGAGAAATAGTAAATAACGTGTTGGTAATATGCTTGCACAAATGCCCCTAATATGTGATGCGTCTATGAGGAACAGTTAAGTTCTGCATGAACATGTGTTAATTGTGCCAGCGGATAGGTCAACGACTCAATTGGCTGTGGTGAAGAAGCTACAAAATCATGAGCGAAATAAACGTCTATTTTCTCAAACCTGTCTACTCTCAAATAAGCAGTAACACATAGCAGGGGGTCGATGTTTTGGCACTTGAAGCATATGCTCCCATTTTTTTACATGTGTTTTAAACATATTTTGAAATGTAAAAAAATCATACAAAATAATCCGCACTATATTTTTTTGTGCAGTGTGTAAAAATGACAAAGCTCACATGTAAAAACAAAACCAAGGTTCGTAATATACTTGGCATATTTTACGGCCATGACTCTGTGGATGTTGGCGTTGGATCCGTTACCGAATCACAGCAATAGCTACTCAACCGTTGTTGGGCACACAATGAACTGAGTCTAAAGGAAGTTGATGTTCTCTTCACAATAAGCGAGAAGGGCTACGTACGGCGTGTAAAAATCCAGTAGACCTCCGAGCACCAGCGAGCCCAACAATCCCGTGTAATGAGGGAAGAGTGTCAGAACGCATCCTCGGACGAGCATCTCGGCAGGAAGATCGCGTCGTCGAGAAAACACACTGCGTATTGGCATCGGGCCAGATGCGGGTGTCCTCGGGGTGGACACGCATCTCAAATTGGACACTGAGGTGGAGGAGAGGAGGAAGAGTGGAAGCATCCTTCTAGGAGATGGAGGTCTTGTGCGTCGGCTGCTTCGCAAGAAATAAGCTGGGACTTGGCAACGGTATAATATTTTCTACCTTAAGCTAGCCAAGCAGGGGTAAAATAGGAAATAAAAATGACGTACCAACCATCACCACCGGTTTCAATTTAATAGTATAGATAGATAGAAGAATAGAAATAGATTCTCAGTTGTGACAGCTGGGTAATCATCATTGGGAGTAGCAAACTCCCCAAGCTTTTTTTGTTTGCCATAATACTAATTTTTGTTGGGTTATCAAATAAAAGACAATAATAAACTAAGAACAGAATGTAAACTAATATTTTATGTTTTCAAATAAGCTAAACAAGTAATAAAGTAAGAACAAATAATAAATAAAACTTTAAAGAAAAATAACAGGAATGTAATGACTTCTACCATGGCAGCAAAAATACTTCCCGGACAACGGCGTCAGAAAAACGGTTCGTCCCTTCGATCCGGATTATCAGATTGCAATATGTAGCTTTTTCCCCTATGAGACTCATGGTTTATCCAATCTAGGAAGTATCTGCTTAGCAAAAGACATTAGGAACGAGTTCAATAATTTTCATAAGTTTTTTTGTTTACCGGACCAAACTTTTTTGCGTAGTTAGTTTTAATGATGGATTGAAATAGGCCATGGCCTAAGATTTCACCTACAGAATGTATGGGATCAATATGATAAGATGTAGATCAGTTAGTAATGAATAATTCATATGAAACACAAATGTATCTGAGCAATACGTCCTAAATGCACCAGTGTCTCGCAAATCAGGAGCACAAATGATTCATCTCTGCACCTCGACCATATCCTTCTTATCGGGTTGACTAAGTAACTAAGGGGTCTTCTCTCCTTCTTATAGACAGTCTGATCGATTAGGGTTTTGAGGGTCTTCTGTTGCGGATTCATCTCTGGGCTCTTTGTGAAAGTTGCTCGGTTGGACGATGCCGATCGATACCAGTACGGTCGGACCCGACCTTACCGTGACTCGTTATGTTTGGTTTCGTAGGATTCTAGGCTTGCTGTATTTTTGGCAATTAAAATTCCGAATTATTTCTTCATAAATGCTTGGTTTGCACTAGAATATCTTTCTTAACTCTACAGAGAAAAGAATCACAAGAAAATTTGCACATTGGAGATTTGTAACAGATGTAGAGTGATATATTGCAATTTCCATGACAATTATATGGTTTGAATGCATCACTTATTTAATCTGTTAGACCAAAAGAATTTTTTCGAAATATATTATTGTTAGTATCGATATCTCCCAATACCTTGTTTTATTATGGTGGTTCTTTTAGATCTTTGTTTATTAGTTTGGTTCTACTAGACCTTGTTTATTTATGCTAAAATTTGTCATTATTTTTACAAAAAATCTTCATTATGACGGAATCCTTACCAATTGTGCTACTTTTTTCTTCTTCGATAATGACCAATTATACTACTGTACTTCTTCTTTCAACGAAATAGAACTAGTTTATCGGGCATGCGTACCATGTCGTTGCTCAGTCCTTTCCAGTTATATAGCTGACAGGGACTAGTTACAAGTTTAATCTTAGTCCTATCTACATGTTCGTTGAACTTATCAGGTCTCATGCATGAGAACAGCAATTCCCAAACAAAGGCAACTTGGTCCTATTGATATGTCCGTTTGCAAATAGAATTATTTTCTTACCACCAGCCCCTCCGACACAAATAGAATTTAATCCGTGATGATGTGTGTTGCTGTGGAAACTAATGACAATCTTTGACGTGTGTTGCTCTCTCTAGCAGATGATGACAAAGCGGCTCGTTCTCTTTCCAGTGACCGACCGCTGGCATTTACATTACTCTTGAAAAAGATATACCCACGAATCGTGCCGCCGTCCCGATCAAGCATCCCGTCCCGTCCCTGGCGTGAGTCTCCGCTGCACTCTCCGTCTTAACTGCGGTCAACAGATTAGATCTTGCCATTGGTTCATATATAGATGAAGTGTTGCTGTACTACTCCAGGGTGAGATGATTACTCGGCGATGATTACTCCGACCAACGATGGCTTACTACAATTGTCATCGTGCCCACCTCTGTATGTCCCTCTGCACTTAGAGCATCTCTAACAGTGACTGAAAAAACGCTGGAACCGAAAAAATAACCGCCGCTTACGGTTTCGTAACTGAGAAACGAGACGGAACAGCGACCGAAAAACTGCGCGAACCGAAAAATATTTTTTGGGCGCCCAAGAATTTTGCGCGAGGACCCAAGTATACCTTGTTTTCCTCGCCAAACTGAGGGTGCCCTGGAAACCCTGCGAGGCGTTGGCGGGACGGACATTTCAGCTCGTTCCTCTTCCCGCCCCCTTCCGCCACCGCCGCCGATTTCTCTTCCCCCCGCTCCGGCCGACCTCGCCGCCCCCTCTAGCGCTGCCATGGAGGCCTCCGCTCCCTCGCTAGTGTCCGTCCTAGTCGCGGAGGCGCCATCGGCCACGAACCCCGCCGGCCAGATCTGCCGATTGGGTCCGCCGCTGCCGCTCCCTCTCCCGCCCCCGCCCCCGCTGCCGCTCCCGCTCCGGTCACTGCCATCCCCAAGCGCAAGCGCCTCGGAAACGTGGGAGCCACTAATGCTGCGCATGCAGTCGCTGCCTCCTCCACCGCCGCCGCCGCCGCTGCCAAGCCCAAGCCGAGGAAGGTGGTGCTGAAAAGGAAGAAGATGACGGTGCCCACCAACCCGACGACGCCCTCTCCGCCCGACGGTGGATTAAGGTATGAATTTTGAGTTGTCTTTCAATCTTGCTTTCAATTTTGAGTTGTCTTTGCATTGCGCAAGGCTTGAATCCGTTTTAAATTTGAAGCGCCACATTGCTCGATGCCGCGAAGACCTCATACGTCCAGCTGTTGAATGAGGGTGCGGTGGACTGCTTGTTGAGTGTTGGCGAAGTTGCGTGGTGCCCCAAGCGACGGCGGAATTATAGATAGCAGCAGTTTTCCCTCAATTAAAGAACCGAGGTTTATCGAACCAGTAGGACTTTGAAATCAACAACGAGGTGAATGTTGAAGATCTCTGGCGCTTAACCTTCAACAGACATGGACCTGTACACACTCAACCAAAATACTTTGCCCCCAACGGCGGAGAGGTTGTCAATCTCTCCGGTCTCGCAGAACACAAAGCGGTTAATTGTATGATGAAATGGAATAAATGCAAAAGTGACCAGAGGAATAATGATGATTAAAAGCAAGTAAATGAGGTTGTAAACAATGTAAAAAGATGGACCGGGGGCCATGGGTTCACTAGTGTAGTCTCTCAAGTAAATAAAATATGCATGTGATGGGTGAACGAATTACAGCTAGGCAATTGACAAGATCATGACACAAACCTAATTTAGTTATGACAAAAAGAACATGATAATATTTATGGAGGCATCACGACAAGGAACAAAGATCGTTGAGTCCAACTATGTCTTTGTCTAATAAGTCCACCGTGGGATCGCTATGCAGCCTGTCACCCAACGGTATTAAGTTGCAAGCAACAGACAAATGCATTAAGTAAAGCGCATGATGTAAGCAACACTAATATCAAATGAGACACTAGCACCGCTGTTTTACCCTTAGTAGCAACAGCACACCCTCGCCCTTAGACGTTTCTGTCACTCATGCCCAGGAACAAAAGGGGGCATGAACCCACTATCTAGCATAACTACCCTCTCTTGGAGATACACACAATCACTTGGCCAAAGCAACTACGCAAATCGGAGAGCATGCAAGAACATAAATAACTCATATAAGAATCATGCACAATCTGAACATAACTTCATAATCCATCAGATCCCAACAAACACATCACATATCATTATAATAATCGATCTTGATCATGTTGGGCAGCTCACAAGATCATAAGACATGAAGCACAACGGTGAGAGACTACCAACTAGCTACTACCATGGACCCGTAGTCCAAGGTGCGACTACTCACACATCATCCCGGAGGAAGGCATGGCAATGAAGAGCCCTCCGGGATCGATCTCCCCTCCGGCAGAGTGCCGGGATCAGCTTCAGATGGGACCCCAAACTAGGGTTCGAGATAACGGCGCGTCGGGGTCGAGTTTCTGGAAAATAATGGCCGACTCGACATTTTTAGGGTTAAAGGCAATTTATAGGCGTCGGAGGGCCGCGAGGTGAGACCCCACGGGCAGGGGCGGGCCCCACCCGCGGGTCCACCTTGACCCGCGGCAGGTGGCCGCACCTGCCCTGTGGGCCTCCCCTCCGGCTCCCCTTCGGTCTGGTACTTCGTCTTGGCGTATAAAAAATCCACAAAAATTTCCAGCACGTTCCGAGAATATTTCCAGAAGTAAATTTCTGAAACAAAAAGACAGCAAAAACAGGGAACTGGCACTGGGCATCTTGTCAATAGGTTAGTCCGACAAAATGCTTAAAAATGATATAAATGACAGTAAAAACATGTGACAATATCACAAAACTAGCATGGATCACTCCAAAATTATAGATACGTCGGAGACGTATCAGCATCCCCAAGCTTAACTCCTACTCGTCCTCGAGTAGGTAAGTGATAACAAATAATTTTTGATGACACATGCAACCAACACAAACTTGATCAAGATAGTAATGCAAATCAAAGGATGTGAATGAAGAGATACTAAACAATTGTCTATAATTGATAGCAAGAAAGCAATGAATAAACAAGTTGAATCATTCAAGCAAAACCTTTCATAAATAGTATGTCAAAGACATGAAAACAATGTGATCAACATATATGTCTAATTCACAAGGATAATAATTCCATAACAAAAGTGTTTGAGAATCAACACAAAGGAAGATGTAAGAATTAGCAAAAAGCTTCAACTTCCAACGGTTTATCTTATAGATAATGTCAATATAAAGATTCATGTTTAATCTTGGCAATGCAATATGCTCAATGATACCCAGGGTCAATGCTAGATGTTTGCTTTTGTGGAGATAGAAGGAAGAGGAAAACTGACTCAACATTAAAAGTAAAAGAAAGGCCCTTCGCAGAGGGAAGCAGGGATTAGTCATGTGCTAGAGCTTTTTGTCTTTATGAAGCAGTGATACGTCTCCAACGTATCTATAATTTCTTATGATCCATGCTTGTTTTTATACCATTTGCTACATGTTTTGTTTACATCTTATAGCATTTTTATGCATTTTCTGGAACTAACCTATTGACAAGATGCCACAGTGCCAGTTCCCGTTTTCTGCTGTTTTTCCGTTTCAGAAAAGTACTTAAGGAAATATTCTCGGAATCGGACGGGACAAAAAGCAGCAGTCTTAAAATTCAATGGACTACACAGAGCCTGAAGGAGAGGACCTGGAGGGCCGTGGGCCGGCCACACCATAGGGTGGCGCGGGACCCACCCCTGGCGCGCCACCACATGGTGTGGGGCCCACGAGCCGCCTCCGACGCCGCCCCTTCGCCTATATATTGCCCCCGACGCATAAAACCTAGGACGATACGCCATATTCCACAGAAACACCCGAGCCGCCGCCGCCATCGCCGACAAGTTTCGGGGGACAGAAGTCTCTGTTCCGGCACCCTGCCGGGACGGGGAAGTGCCCCCGGAGCCATCTCCATTGACTCCACCACCATCTTCATCGCCGTTGCTGACTCCCATGATGAGGAGGGAGTAGTTCTCCCTCGGGGCTGAGGGCCGTACCGGTAGCCATGTGGTCTATATCTCTCTTTCCCATGATGTGATCTATATGTGATCATGAGCTTTGCAATCTAGATGTTGTTATGTTACTCAAGTGGGCTTTATTTATGTGATCTCCGGAGACTCCTTGTCCCACGTGTGTAAAGGTGACAGTGTGTGCACCGTGTGGGTCTTTAGGCTATATTTCACAAGATACTTGTTCACTGATTTATTATTTGAGTTGGATGTCTCTATGAAATTGTGGTGTGTTAGTACCTCCTATGAATGCTCATGGTCCAGTGTGGGGTATTCATTAGTACTTGGGAATATATGTTTGAGGCGTGCTTTTGCATTCCTACACAATGAATTAGTGTTCATTATCCAGCCGGAGAATACTTGGGAGTAGTATATTGAAGTGCTTATATTTATATTCAATTATGATTGCATTGTTGAGAGTGACCACTGGTGAAAGTATGATCCCTAGGCCTTGTTTCTAAGCATTGAAACACCGTTTACAACAAGTTCTACTATATGTTTGCTTGCTGCCATTTTTATTTCAGATTGCAATTACTACTTATAATCATCCATATTACTTGTATTTCACTATCTCTTTGCCGAACTAGTGCACCTATACATCTGACAAGTGTATTGGGTGTGTTGGGGACACAAGAGACTTTTTGTATTGTGATTGCAGGGTTGCTTGAGAGGGATACCTTTGACCTCTACCTCCCTGAGTTCGATAAACCTTGGGTGATTCACTTAAGGGAAGCTTGCTGCTGTTCTACAAACCTCTGCTCTTGGAGGCCCAACACTGTCTACAAGAATAGAAGCGTGTGTAGACATCAAGCAGAAGTAAAATGATTTTGAGCCATGCATGCTTTCGTCAACGACTTCACAACAGAGAAGCTATCTAGTCCCTCATGACAAGCAAGGTTTTTTAGACTTGTGAGAGCAGCTGGTTCTTAGAAGAGCGAGTACGCTCCTCTTTCTCCTTGGTTTCACCACTGTCCAATGTTTGGGCTGATTTCTCAGTTTTGCATTGCGCGGAGTAGAATTGTGAGTTGTATTTATATTTTTGCTTAAGCTGCTCTCGGGTTGATTCAAGTGAAGACGTAATCCATCAACACCGGGTGAAAGGGGGGAAATGACCCTGCTCGTCACAAGTTATATCTAGCTCTCTACTGCTCCCTCATGAGCTTAAAAACAGAGGCACAAAAAGAAGTATTTGAATTTTTAAAGATAGCACATGACAAATTTACTTGGAATGGTAGGAAATACCATGCATAGGTAGATATGGTGGACATAGCTGGCGAGAAAGTTGACTTTGGGGATTGGTTGCACGAGTGAACCATACACTCAGTATGAATTTTTGGGCTTAGCAAAGAAGGTATTTGAAACAAACATCTAATAATAACCGGTAACAGAACAGCATAAGACATTTACCAGTCATAAGCATAAAAACTCTACACCGTCTCCCTTGTTGACCAAACAATTCTTTTGATGGAAAGATTTGAATTAACAACTATGAAAAACCACACAATTTCAAGCTTTCAACCATATTTCTTTATTAGTCAATTCCACCTAAATAACCAGCAAGTTTAAGCATTCAACTTAACATCTCTAAACAATTGATAAGCATCAAGTATCCACACCATGATCTACAAAACTATGCAGGCTTTTCATTTTATTCTATCATCACACAAACATCATTTTGTCGCATTGACAATTCAAGCAATTTTTCAACAACAACTCTCCAACAAGTATAAGTGAAGAATAAGAGAGTTTAACATAACAACAAGTAGCTCTAAACAAGATAAAAGTTAAAAGCGAGAGCTTACTAGAAAAACAGAGAGTAGCTAAGAATACTCAACAAGATATAAGCGAAGCAAAGAAGTATTCAAACGAAAAAGCGGAGCGTGTCTCTCTCCCACACAAATAAAGCTAGGATCCAATCAAAGATATGACCAACAAACAAACAAAGTGAAAGTAAAACGATGCTCCATGCATAGCACATAATATGTAAAGTAATAAAAACGAAGTTCAACGAAGAATACCTTATGATAGTCGATGAAGATGAGGCGATGCCTTGGGCATCCCCAAGCTTTGACTCTTGATAATTCTTGATATTCAGAGGGGGTGCCATGGGGGCATCCCCAAGCTTGATCTCTGATCCATCCTCGATTTCTTCATATTCCTCTCCTTTGAAACTTAAAAACTCCATTCACACAAAACTTCTCATAATTTGATTAGAGTGTTAGTGCTTATAAATTAAAAACGCACATGTGTTCAACTTAGGACAAATTGCAAACCAACTCCATTAGACATTAGCTACAGTTTACTAAGCCTCAATGTGGTACTCTACCCCTATAGTATCACATATGCCGATGGTAAAGAGACAAATGCAAAATAGAAGTAGAATCTGTCAAAATCTGAACAGTCTGTAAAGATCGAATTTTTCGAAGCACTTCTGCAACTCAAATCAGAAAACTCAAAACTAACGAAAGATAGATAAAAGCATCAGGCTTTCCGTAAAAAATTATCAGAAAAAATAAAATTTTGGCGATTTTAAGATTTTCGTGCAACCGGCGCACATAATCTGTTTTTGGACAGCAACTCAATACCTCGCACCTTCAATGCATTAGAGGCTAAACTTGGCACAACAAACCAAAAGAAAATGATACAATGAAGTTTCTACAGAGGTAATAACTTCATGACTCAAGAAAAGAAAAAAAGCAAACTGAAAATAAAAGATGGGTTGCCTCCCAACAAGCGCTTTTCTTTAACGCCTTTTAGCTAGACGCAATGCCAAATATCAAGTTTTTTCGGTATCAAAGGCAACACCATTATCATAAAATTCATGAATTATGTAACTTGGAAAAGGACCTCCAGCAGTACTATCAGTACCAACAATTGGTGGAGCAAAAGTAGTTTTACCCACTAGGGCTCCTCCCTTAAAGTTCTTGGAATTTTGAGCTTCCTTTACCATCCTCAACTTCTCTTTTCCTGCAAATGATGTATTAACCTTAATGGTGTTGATGCATGTAAAATGCATACATACTTTGCCACCAACGGCGGAAAGGTTGTCAATCTTTCCGGCCTCGCAGAAAACAAAGCGGTTAATTGTATGATTTAATAGATGAAATAATGAAAAGTAACCAGTGGAGTAATGATGGTGAAAAGCAAGTAAATGAGATTGTAAAAAATGTAAAAAGATGGACCGGGGGCCATGGGTTCACTAGTGGAGTCTCTCAAGTAAATAAAATATGCATGTGATGGGTGAACGAATTACAGCTAGGCAATTGACAAGATCATGACACAAACCCAATTTAGCTATGACAAAAAGAACACAATAATATTTATGGAGGCATCACGACAATGAACAAAGGCCGTTGAGTCCAACTGCGTCTTTGTCTAAAATGTCCACCGTGGGATCGCTATCCTGCCTGTCACCCAACAGTATTAAGTTGCAAGCAACAGACATTTGCATTAAGTAAAGTGCATGAAGTAAGCAATACTAATATCAAAGGAGACATTAACACCGCTGTTTTACCCTTAGTAGCAACAGCACACCCTCGCCCTTAGACATTTCTGTCACTCGTGCCCAGGAACAAAAGGGGGCATGAACCCACTATCTAGCATAAATATTCTCTCTTGGAGATACACACAATCACTTAGCCAAAATAACTACGCACATCGGAGAGCATGCAAGAAAATAAATCAACATATAAGAATCATGCACAATCTTAACATAACTTCATAATCTATCGGATCCTAGCAAACACATCACATAGTATTACAATAATCGATCTTGATCATGTTAGGCAGCTCACAAGATCATAAGATATGAAGCACAAGAGAGAGAGACTACCAACTAGCTACTGCCATGGACCCGTAGTCCAAGGTGTGACTACTCACAACTCATCTCGGAGGAAGGCATGGCGATGAAGAGCCCTCCGGGATCGATCTCCCCTCCGGCAAAGTGCCGGGATCAGCTTCAGATTGGACCCCGAACTAGGGTTTTCGGTGACGGCGCGTCGGGGTCGAGTTTCTGTAAAATAATGGCCGCCTCGATGTTTTTAGGTCAATTGTGATTTTGTTGGCGTCGGAGGGGGCCGAGGAGACGCCCGAGGGGCAGGGGCGGGCCCCACCCGCGCCCCTAGGTGGGCTCGCGGCAGGGGGCGTCCCTGCCCTCAGTGTCGCCTCCGAGGCCGCCCTTCGGACTCCGTCTTCATGTTGGCGTAAAAATAATCTCCGTAAATTTTCGTCCAGTTCCCAGAATATTTCCATAAGTAAATTTCTGAAACAAAAAGACAGCAAAAACAGGGATCTGGCACTGGGCATCTTGTCAATAGGTTAGTCCGACAAAATGCAATAAAAATAATGATATAATTGATAATAAAAACATATGAAAATATCACAAAACTAGCATGGATCACTCAAAAATTATAGATACGTTTGAGACGTATCACCATTCCTCTTCGACCATTGTTGGAAATTGCTCAAGAATTGCGACAAGTGGAAGTTGAGAGACCAAGAACCAAAGGAGATGGCCTCCAAAGTTGAGGATGGTGACGATGAAGATGATGAGGAAGGAGGAAGGAACAAGAGGAGGCCCGACGGCACTAAGAAGGCGAAGGAGAAGATAAAGATGCAAGCCGAGGCTTCAAGTTTGGGAGAGAAGATAGACCATATGGTCAAATCCAATGAGACCATGGTGGCCAAGACAATCAAAGCGAAGATGATCTTGGCCGACAAGAGACTTCAAGAGAAGCAATAAAGGTGGCAACAACTCCGGTATGAGGGGATGCGCAAGACGGCCATTGAGGAGATTCGTGCCAAAGCTGGCGAGAACAAGGGCATCGCCAAGCTCCTTGCGGAAGAGAACAAGATCATGATGATGGACAGCAATGGAATGGATGACATAACCAAGGAGTGGCACGACATGGCAAGGAAAGAGATCATGGAGAGGAAGCAATCCATGGCAGGCGCCGGCGGTGGTGGCGGTGGTGGTGGTGGTGGTGGTGGTGTCGATGTAATGATAGTTGACTTTTGGGTGTAAGTTTTTGGGCGTTTGATGACATGTTGTGGGCATGCGAGTCAAAACTATGTTTGAATTGCGATGGATTTGACATACTTGTGATGAATTTGGTATGTTTGTGTTTTGCGCATTTTACGGGCTGAAAACGGCTGCGGCAGAGCAGAAACCGAAAGCCGAGCGGCAAAACAGAATTCTGTTTTGCTGCTCGGCTTTCGGTTTCAGCTCTACCGCAGCCGTTTTCAGCCCGTAAAACACGCAAAACGCGAACCGAAAAACGCGTTTTCGGTTCCGTGCTTTTCGGTCACTGCTAGAAATGCTCTTAGCTTAGGTTTTCTTTCCTTCACCACAGGGTCGGCCCTGTCTTGATAGGGCCCCTATACATGTAATAGATGTGTTTTTTGATATGTCAGTAGCAAATTAAATTTAGAAAAAAATCCATATCTCTAAACTATTAAATTGGGATCGGTCTGTTACGGGTGCGTGGTACGTCATCCAAACATCGCGCCGTTTTTGCAGTTAAACCCATCAGAAACCAGGAAATTGAACCCGTGGTCCCAGCCTTATCTACCAGCATCCACCCGAGCTCCCTTTTCTCCGAGCGGCGGAGGCAGAGGTCCGAGGACGGGGTCGACTTTCATGAGCTCGAGCTCGCTTTTGGCCACCTAGGACGGAGCAGAGCATCGATGGAGGATCCGCGCCATGCTAAACCTGGACACACGGTTCACGCCCTTGCCAAATTGGATCCATGGCAACCTGTTCCAGATCAACGTTGGAGGAGAGATCCCGTGCGGCTATGCGAAGAGGAGGAGGAGGAGGAGGAGGAGGAGGAGGAGGAGGAGGAGGAGGAGGCAGAGCCGGAGTCTAGCTGGAGCAGCATGCCAGCTGCGGCGGCAGATGAGTGCAGTGCGCAAAAGTCAAGCCTTCAGAGAACACACGGAGGTGTAGAGAAAAATCTTCAGGGATGGAGGGGAACACGGAGACCTGGCAGCAGCAGCACAACCGCCACGCCCGGGAGTCCACTAGACTTGGCAGATCACGGGCGATGTATAAAGGACTCGCGGATGGCGGCGTGGAGGTCCGCAGTGGAGGTGGGGAGGCTGGAGGCCGCGGCATGGCCGGCTCGAGAGTTTTTTTATAGATAAAAGGCTTTTATTGCCCGGCTTTGAGTTAACAAAGCCCAGAGTTCACACGACCAGATTCATACAACTACTGCGACATACAGCTTAGCTAAAGGAAAGCAACATAATGCGATGGCATACACCTTAGCCAACCTACGACAGGGGTGTTGCGGCATACAGCTTAGCCAAAACGAGAGAAAAATAAAATCTAGGTGGCACACTAGAACAGCAGAGTCAAGGCGTGGGAGGCCGGCATGCCAGGTAGGTCTTCTTGATCTCGTCAGCAAGCCTCCTCGCTCCCTCTTGGTCTTTACTTCGGAAAGTTGAAATCCATAGCTGCAGGAAAACCGAAGATTTGAAGAGAATGTGAGCGGGGTGTCGAATCACCTTCTTTTCAATAGCGAGCTTATTTCTAACATGCCAAACCCAACTCTTTCCAATACACCATCACTGCCACATACTCCCTCCGTTCCTGAATGTAGGGTGTATAGTTTTATGGCACGGATATTAAGACATGAGAATTTTGTACATGGTGGAATCATTTCACATGGAAAAAAATCGGGGAGAGAGGTGTTCCTAATAGCCATAAATTAAAAACAATCCATCGAATCTCTCCGTGGAGGGATTTAATTCATCTTTGGAGTGGTAAAATTGTCTAAAAATCGCAATATACCTTATATTTTGGAATTTTTCTCAAAAAACTATACACCTTACATCAAGGAACGGAGGTAGTATAAAACTAAGGATTAGGAAGAAGTCGGAAAGGCCCATGGTGGTAGTGGCCAGAATCAAAACCAAAATCAAAATCATGGAGGGACTAAGCGGCTATACGATAACTCTGACTTAGTAGCTAGCACCAACTCTGGGAACAGACGCAGGGACAACAATTCTCAAGGGTACCAGGCGTAGGCTGACTCCTCAAGAAGTCTTACAGAGTCTGTGTCCTCGCCACGCCAAGAACGGCAGGTGTGGGCATACTCTAGAGCAATGTGTAGACCTGCAGCACTGGAGAAACAACCCAGCAAATCGCGGCAACAATGGAGGTAGAAACGATGGATATAGAGGAAACAATGGAGGACCTGGTAACCATGGTGGAGGAGTCGGAAACAACCCAGGATCCAGCAATGGTGGAGGAAACCAACAGGGAAATCAAGGAAGCTTTCAACAGAACCCTAAGCAACTTCATGATAACCAGGGACAGTACTACATAGCAACTCGGCCGCATCACCTGAGTCAAGGAATTTATCATGTTTTCACCACCAGCACCTCCAAGCGAGCAAGGAAGTTGAAAGTTCGCGCAGGCAATGCCGTGGAGCCGGCAATCCCACAATGGCTAAGGTGGCCAGAGCAGCCAATTACCTGGAGCCGGGCAGATCACCCACCAAGGATTGACGACCCGGGGCAGCTAGCCTTGGTGGTAGCACCACAAGTCGGAGGATACACGCTTAACAAGGTACTCGTGGATGGTGGTAGCAGCATCAATATATTGTACTATGACACATTCAAGAGGATGAAGTTGCAAGACAGGCAGATCATACCGACAGAGACAGTTTTTCATGGGATAGTGTCAGGAAAGCCAGCAAAGCCCGTTGGTAAGATTTATCTGGAAGTTTCTTTCGGCACCTTTGAGAATTATCGATCAGAAATTTTGCCTTTCGAGGTTGTGGATCTCCACAGTCCATACCACTCTCTTTTTGGACGTCCTGCATATTTCAAGTGCATGGCAAGGCCGTGTTACATATATTTGAAGCTGAAGATGCCGGGACCAAAAGGAGTCATTACAGTCAATGGTAGCAGACAAATGACACTGGAGTGCGAGCAGGGAGATGCAGCTATGGCAGAGACAGCTTGTGCCCAAGAGGAGCTCAAGTTCTATAAAGCACATGTAGACCCGGAGTACAATACAGTGCTCAAGAAGCCGGCAACAGAGGAGAAGATGAAATTCAAGTCCGCTTAAGATACAAAACAACTTGATTTCGTCCCCGGTGATTCCTCCAAGCAGTTCACCGTCAGGGCACACCTCTCTGATAAATAGGAAAGCGCGCTCGTTGAGTTCATCCATGAGAATCGGGACGTCTTCGCATGAAAGCCATCTGACATGCCAGGTGTCCCGAGAGAACTCGCCGAGCACAGCTTACACGTTAATCCTAATGCAAGACCTGTAAAGCAAGGACTTCACAAGTTTCATGATGACAGAAGAAAAACTATCGGAGAAGAAGTGGCCCAACTCCTTGCGGCCGACTTCATCAAAGAGGTATTCTATCCAGAGTGGGTGGCCAATCCAGTCTTAGTGCCAAAAAAGACAGGGGAGCTACGCATGTGCATTGACTTCACCGGGTAGAACAAAGCATGTCCTAAGGATCCTTTTGCCTTACCACGCATTGACCAGATTATTGACTCCACAGCAGGCTCCGAGTTACTTTGTTTCTTGGATGTTTATTCAGGCTACCATCAGATCAGACTCAAGGAGGAAGATGAGCTAAAAACATCCTTCATAACACCCTTTGGAGCTTTTTGTTACAAAACAATGCCCTTTGGACTAAAAAATGCAAGAGCAACATATCAGAGATGCATTCATAATTGTTTCCGAGAGCAGATTTGAAGAAACGTCCATGCATACATGGACGATGTTGTGATCAAGTCACAGAAAGCCGACTCCCTGATTGCCGACTTAACATAGACATTCAACAATTTGCGCAAGTATAAGATGAAGTTAAATCCAGGCAAGTGTGTGTTTGGAGTTCCAGCAAGCAAGTTACTAGGCTTCATTGTTTCAGAGAGAGTGGGTCCCCTTGACGCACCCCAAGTTTATTGCAGAAGAAAGGGCCCATTTCTCCGTTTATAGATATGGCAGTCTGGCCTCTCGATACCAGCTGCGAGATGCGATGGATATAACCCACGTCAAAACCCTTCCGACGTAGCACCTTGATGAGATAGTCCCAGTTAACCATGTCGTATGCCTTCTCGAAATCTAGCTTAAGCAAAATTCCCCCTAGCTTTTTGCTTTTTAATTCGTGAGTGATCTCATGAAGAACGAGTGCGCCATCTAGAATGAATCTACCCTTGATGAAGGCACTCTGGTTGGGGCTAATAATTTTGTTGGCCACCGGATCCAGACGGGAGGCAAAGGCCTTAGAGATTATTTTGAAGATTATGTTGATCAAGGCGATAGGTCGAAATTGTGTGATTTTGTCCGCTCCGGGAATCTTCGGGATCAGCGACAACACCCTGAAGTTGAGGCGCGATATATCTATTCTTCCTATCATGAAATCATTGAGGATGTGGAGCACCCCGTGCTTTACCAACCTCCAGTACTTTTTGAAGAAGGGCACCGGAAAACCGTCCGGGCCAGGGGCCGTGTCTGATTTCATTTCCTTAATGATATCCTCAAGTTCGGATTCAGAAAAGGTGCAGATTAGGTGCTTATTGTCTTCCCCTGAGACCACTTGGGACCCTTCCCAAGTGTTAGAGGCGAGGCCGCAATGCCTAGGAGCTCAGGACCCGAGCAGCTCCCTATAAAAGCCATAAATATCTTCCTGGAGTGGTATCTTTCCCGAGATAGTGCCGAGGTCCAAAGAGAGGGAGGTCATGTTACATTTACGGCGCTTCCCATTCGCCACCGTGTGGAAATATGCCGTGTTGGCATCCCCTTGGAGAGCCCATATGATCCTACCACGTTGTCGCCAATACTCTTCCTCTCTTCTGTAAAGGTGTAGAAGTTGGTCTTCCAGATGGTATCTATAAACCCATTCCTCGTCATCCAGGCTAGCCGCGTTGGCGTGGATGTCGAGGTCCTTGATAAGGGCGAGAAGGTTGTCCTTCTTAAGTCGAGTTTCATTCCCAAGATTTCGGCTCCACCCTCTAAGTGTTTGTCTGAGACCCCTGCTCATAAACATCCACTGGTCAATAATGTCGCGTCCCCCAACTCTTTTTGCAAGCTTCGCCCAGGATGCGAGCAACATGTCGTCAAAGCCAGGAAGTTCGAGCCAACCGGTTTCAAAGAAGAAACGGTTGCTACGGATCGGAGAGCCCTCTCCCGTATCCAAGACTAAAGGGGTGTGGTTTGAGCCCAGACTAGTTTCGGCAACCAACGAACAAAGTGGGAAGGCAAGCACCAAACTCGCGGAAATAAAGACCCTGTCAAGCACACAGCGAACTGGATTTAGGCGCTTGTTAGACCAGGTGTAGCAGGCCCCAGTGCGCTGCAACTCGTGCATGCCCCAGTCAGCGATACAGGCGTTAAACAAGTGCACTCTAGGCCAGTTAATCCGGTCATTATTCTTTTCTTGGCTCCCCCGGATAAGATTAAAATCGCCTCCCATGATCACCGGCGAATGACACCTCGCAATCTTCCCGGTGATTTCATCTAGCAACTCAACCGTATTAGAGTGATCCGCCGGTCCGTAGATGTTGATCAGGGAGTACTTCAACTTAGAAGGTCTACGCATCACCTCCAGACTAAGGAAGTAGGCGCCCCTGTCCATACTTCCCACCTCGAAGAGGCTATCTCTAACACCCATGAGCATACCCCCTGAATGCCCACGTGCCGGTAGCCAGTGCCAGAAAAGTTTCTCACCCACCTCCAGCCCACGGAGCTCGAGATCGGAGAAGTCTTGCTTGATCGTTTCTTGGAGACACACTACATCAATCCTATTGTTCCGGAGTAGGTCTTTTAGGAGGGTTCGACGCCCCGACACCCCAAACCCTCGGATATTCAGAAAAAGGCAATGCATTATGAACCCCCTTTTTTAGCCCGTGCTTGGCGGGTGTAAGGCTTCCTCTTGGCGGGTGTGGGCTGCTTGCTTGCCCGCCATCTAGTGATTGGCCCGGATCTGGCCTCAGTCAAATCGGCTCTAGCTGTGGACTTCGAGGGCCCTTCCCTCTTTTCCTTGCTAGCTACTGGCCTCTGGTCAACCCCTGTAGTTGCCTCTTCTATGGACTTCGAGGACCCTTCCCTCTTGTCCATGCTTGTTACTGGCAACGGGTCAGCCCCTGCAGACGCCGCAGCCAGTTCTCTGGCCTCTTTTTCTCTGGCCGCAAACAACTTGTCTTCTTCTTGCTTCACTGCGATCGCGGCCCGAGCCTTAGCCAGCTCGGCTTGTGCAAGCTCGGAAGCCCGAATGAGAGATAGGGTATCGGAGGGAGAGCCCTCCGCAGCAGATAAAACGATGTGGCAATCGGCGGCAACTTTCAAGAAATGCTCGAGAGTTCACCGGCGAGCTATGTGCTTGGAAGTTTCTGAAGTAGTTTACAAAGTCATTAGATTGAGCTATGTGCTTTCGTGACACGTGATTGAGCGGAGCCAAGCATCAGAGCAGAGGTCTGGTTGTTCCTTTTAGAAGTACAAGTACTCTAAAAATTATGATTTGAGCATCGCTGTAGCCATGCTTGCAGATGTGTACACTTAGATGTGTTTCTTTCTGTGTTGTTACTATGCTCTGCCTGCGAGTTGGCGCACGGAGCAGGCTGTCATCGTCATGGCTCTGCTCTGCTATGTGTCTTCTATGGCAGTGGCGATGGGAAAGAGACGTGCTGCTCTATAGCAAGTAAATTTGCCGGTACAAAACTGTGTCCATGAGAATAGAAGGCGGTGGCGGCGTGAACCTTGCTGGTGAGGTTGCTCGCAGGGCAGTGTGCTTAATTCATGCTACTCTTCTGCACAAACATTTTACCAGCTCTAGCTAGCAGGCACCAACAGCAGGTCACCGTGTTATCTCAGACTCCTTTATTCAACGGTAGCGATAGTCTTCTATGTATATTTTGAAGGTTTTATGATGTTAATGAAATAATGGGCTGTGTGGGTTTGTGATTTTAAATTCACTTACAAACATGAGAAGGTTAGAGATGAACACCTACTTTGTTTGGTTTTTGGAGGTGGTATATTGAATGCTTGATTATTTTGTCAGATGCATAAAAATTAAGTTCAGATGTGGAGTCTGACATTTTGTTAGTAGAAAACATTGTAATTTGTCTCCTTTTCACATTTTCTATTTTGTAGGAGTATTTAAATTGATATTTCAGTGCAGACTTTCTTGCCATGGTAAATCTAGAGATTATTAGAACATTTTTTATGTAAGAAAAAGAGTTTACCGCAGGATTGTGCATGGCTACGTTTAACCATGGACAAATTTCCATTTAGAAAATTAAAATGTTTCTCGGATTGTGAATATTATCTTAATTTATTTTATTCCCGTTGCAACGCACGGACATTTTGCTAGTAAAATTACATAACTCAGGCTAGACAGAGGGAGACGACCTGGACTGGAGCTTTAATCCTTTGTTTTTCTTAGCGATCTGTCGCGTGCTGGCTGCTGCGTGCGGCGTGCCTACATATGTTGCTCAGGCCTCAAACTGCTAGTAATCACCGTGGTCTAAATAGCTGGCTTGGTCCACGTTTTCTTTCCCAAGCAAATGGCTTAGCTGTGCATAACGTATCAAGGGGGAGGGCCCTAGCCCTGCTTCACCATAGAATCAATATTCCCTCTGCCGTCACGTTAAGCCTCTCTATGGTCTCAAACAGCCGCCTCATGCTCAGTTGGGTGCCGTTATTCGGACCCATGGATTTGTTTCCTCCACTACTGACACTTGGCTGTTCATGTTACATCGTCCTGAGCTCACCATACTCCTCGTGTATGTGGATGACATCATTGTCGTCAGTTTTTCAGCAGCTGCCACTTATACTTTGATTTATGGTGTCCGGTCTTGAATTGTTGTCAAGGACTTGGGCCGCTTACATTATTTCCTTGGTGTGGAGGCCACACGATGTTCTCAGGATCTTATCTCACTCAGCCTAAGTATTCTACTCACTTGCTTCGTCAGGCTGGTATGACCAAGGGCAAGCCTTCTTTCACGCATGTGTCTGCTACTTACGGTCTCTCCAGTCATGATGGTGATCCGCTTGACCCTACTGCTGCCACCGAGTACCGCAGTATAGTAGGTGGTCTTTAGTATTTGACTATCACTCGTCCTGATCTGTTTTTTGCTGTCAACGAGGTGTGCCAGTTCCTCCATGAGCTTCGGAGCACTCGTTGGTCTAATGTTAAACGTATCCTTCAGCACACTCCGTCTTCTTGTCTTGATGTTCAAGCGCCTTCGTCAACGGTCCTCCCAGCGTTAAATGATACATATTGCGCTGGTAATCTGGATGATCGTCGATCAACGGGGGGATATGCTATCATCTATGGCCCAAATCTGATTGCTTGGAGTGCTCGTAAGCAGGGACATGTCTCTCGTTCTTGTATTGAGTCTGAGTACCAGGCCCTTGCCAATGCTACACCGCAGGTCATATGGTTGCTGTTTTTGTTACATGAGTTACACAATTGACATGACAGCCCACCATATTCTATGGTGTGACAATACTGGAGCTACCTATGTGTCTTCCAACCCAGTCTTTCATGCTCACACGAACCACATTGAAGTGGATTATCACTTTGTTCAAGAGCTGCTTCAGATCAAGTTTCTTTCTTCCAAAGATCAACTTGCTGATATTTTCACTAAACCACTGCCTTTGCCAGCGGTTCAGTCATGTCGTTGCAATATTCACCTCATTGATTCGGTTAACAATGAGGGGAGGGTGTTAGATATACATGTATATTGGTATGTTGTATGTCTACCATACACCGGTATTGTACATGTATTTGTAACTTTGTTTTGTTTTAGCATCAGTTCTGAAAGAGTCGGATGCCATCCAGTCTACCCTAATTCCAACACTTTCAAGTAGCTTGTCATTACCTGATACAACGTGAAGGAATCCTGGTTTGTGTTCACAGTAGTGGCAACTTGTTAGGGGTTGAATGCTCTAGGTCTCTAGGACCAACCTTGACCTGCTACTGGTGGAGATATGCCTAGCCATGGGACATCACAGGATGGCTCTAATTGGCTTCATTGCAGTCACTAGTGAAGCTGATATTGGCAAGGGAGTGCAGATAGCTATTGTGAGTGCAGAAGGCACCCGATTCTTCAACAATCTTCGTATAGTTTAAAACAAGTGTGTTGATGGTATTATTTCGCCTATAATGAGCATTCACTTTGCAATTAGGAGTTTGGGCGGGTAAGCGCGAGTCTATTAGTTCCAGGATTTCCAAATTGGTATTCTGGAGATACTCTTTGGCCTTGCAAGTGCATTTCCAAGTTTATATTTGAGCGCGTGAGTACCTGTTAATTAACCGGGCCGTATGTACGGTCAGCAGGCCAATTGGGCCCTTATATAGCCGGCATCAATATTAATGCACCGAACGTTGTTGGGTCGTGCTTATTGGGTTGTTCGTAACATGCCGCCACATGTCACTCTGCTATACGACCATGTGCCAACTCGTGGGACAAACACGTGGTTCTGAAGGTTGACACATGTCGCACAGTGATTGCGTCACGCGTCAAGCTGTCGCGTGACCATGTTTCCCAACGTGGCCTGTCCACGTGTCAAGCTAAACAGGTACCACGTGTCATGCTATGTAACATCCACGCGTCAAGTTATCGAATGTCCACATGGAAAGCTTAGAATATGCCACATGTTGTTGTGTGGACCCTCTCCAAGTGTCACCCATAAGAATAACCTCGTGGCAGAACCTTGTTCACTCACGAAATGGCTGACGTGGCACTAGACGACAATTTTGACGTCACTCGACAAGGTCTGACATGTGAGTACTTGTATGACACAATTGTCACCGTGGTCCTCGATATGGAGACCGCCAATCATGATGACTATTTCCCTCATGACTAACCGGGCCGGGCTTGGCTCGGGCATTCCGTCACGGATCACGATGGTGCATTGAAATCGTCGTGTTTTCCATCTATGACGTGAATGAGCACCGATCGACATGACCATCATAGTGGTGTGGTTACGATGGATTTTTGAATTTCTACCATAGAATCAAACCGTGGTAGAAAGTGATTCGCATTGTAGTGTACCTGCATGAGAGAATTATTTTATCGTTAAAAACCTTGTCATTTCTACATAACCAAACCGACCATATTATGTCTAGTTCTCCCCCATCCTAATAAGAGTTCTAAACTTGTGATCAACGTCATGTAACGAGTTGCCAAACGTATTTGCAACGATTCATAGTGGATACAATTTATAAGCTAGTTGGATGACTGATCAAATAGAACGGACAAACTTGCATTGAAAGAGTAAATGTTTGATCGTATCATCATATTGACAGAAAACACACTTTACACACTTTCATGCGGTTGCGTTTAACACATCAGGCCTTGGTTGCATGCAACATGATGTGCTCGTCTTAGCTGCTAGATGGCAATAACGCGAATCGACGGGCTGGTCATTCCTTCTAGCCGTGGGTCCTAATCTCTCCCCATTCTAGGGAGAAGAAAGAAATGAACAAACAGAAAGTCTCTCCCCAGTTTAGAGTCTAAACCTAAACCTCTTCACTATGTCACTCGTTTTTTGTATGCTAGTTGTTGTACGATTAGCTCAACATTTGGATACTGCATACATCATTGCTTGTGTGCAGGAGGAAGTGGTCGATGCCACTACGGCATTGAAAACACTTCTGGCATCTTCTCGTCGTCAGTTTGGAAGTTCAATTGTACATTTACGTGCCTATGGAGAATGGCGTCCAATTGAGCATTTCAGCAAACGGAAACAGGTGACAACAGTACGAATGTGCGTACATAATTCGATGTTAATTATACACTCTTAATTTAACATCTGGTCTATAGTTGTTGATTAATATTTTATTTATGTTTAAAAAATAATACTTGCTTATTGTCACCAAAATAATATGAAGGCTCGTAGCTGTAAATATGTTTATTAGAAATATGCACACATTTACAGTGCTCTGGTTGAGCATACAAGCTCTCTTCAGAGGAAAACTGAGATGAAGCCTGACCATCATGACAAGTTGATATCAAGATAAAAGAAGAGAGAACCACAGACATTGGACTTGCACATTATGAAACAAAAAAGGACAACATAATCAGCTGTTAGACTATCCCAGCTACGCATATTAATTGCTGTGTCTCCAACTTGAAATAAAGTGAAGACCCACATCTTTTAATGGACAATGGTACTTTATCCTGTCATTCTCTAGCCTCTAGGCACATACATGCACTATCATACTTTTCTACATTTCTAAACAAGGTGCACAGGCTTTGTGCTTCCCCCCTACTCGACAGCATTCAACCTTTGTCGAACCTCCGACTGACTTAGAGTTGTATCAACGCTGAACAAGAACAGCAGCACAAATTAAGATATGTAATGGTAGAAAGAGGATAGCTGGTAAGTCTTGCTATAGTAAAAACCATCTATGCATCAGAGGGGAAATGCTTACCAGCAGAGGACATCTCCACTTAGAGCAGTCCTCTCCGAGAACCACTCTGGAACAAACTCTTGCAGCAATCTCAGTTGCTCTTCAATCTCGCCTGTAGATTCAGCAGTTGACCATCAGGATTAGCATTGCAGACAACAAGTTCAAGCAACAAAATACTAAAAGCACAGCTCACACTTACCCTTGTCCACAATCTTCGGGCTACGGTCAATTATCCTGTCGATGAGCTCCTGCTTTGACAATACAGAGCGTTGCCTTGACTGATAGATAAGGAAGATAATGTCAAAGGTGCTTGGCAGGGACGATATAAGCTTCTGCCTTTGAACCTGATCAGCATAGCCTGTTTCCTTTTCCTCCAAAGCTCTATTCTCCTTCTGCTTTACCTGCAAACAGCACATATGTTATCTTTTGTTCACAGAGCAAAAATGAGAATATCATCGTCACATTCAGCGAGAACTTACCGATTGCAAGAGGGACTTTGGCAGGAAACTGAGCAGCTCATCATCAGAATCAACGGCAGACGTGCTTGTGCCTTCGTTCTCTTCTTGCGTACTGCTCGCATCCTTTGTAGGTGTCATGAACAATTTGGCCCTGGCTGATCGTTTGGCCATCGTCAGAGGTGGCATGTCGCACAGTGTAGCACAGACTGGCCTCTTTGGGGTGTGAAGGCCTGGTGTGGCTGCCATTAACCTCACAGGTGTAGAGGCGAACTTAGCAGGAGTCCCTTCTGAAGCACCAAACCTGAGAGCAACATCATTGCCACCTTTCTCTTGCACTTGCGATTCATGATCAGAAACAGAACTGCGCACCGACTTCCTGCTCAGTGGGGTTAAAGCGGTCGACTCTGCCTTTGACTGTGGACTGGTTGTGATGACACTTGTAGGGCAGGTTGAAGATCGTTGCGAGAACCTTCTCTTGAAGGAATGTGACATGTGCGACATCCCAACAGGCTGCTGTTCAGCCAGTAATGGTGGTGGCACTGTAGACTCAGCTTCAGGAACAACACTTGGTGTGATCTGGGCCATGCTTGCTTTTGTTTGAGTAAAAGGATGCGGCAGCTCATGCTCCGGAATGTCATCTCCCTGAAAGATGAATTACGGAGAGGCCATGAATATATCAACTACACATACACCAACAAGCACATCTTAAGCTAATACTAGACAAACAGTAGTTCCTAATCAGTTTTCATTTACCACAAACTTGCACAAGGGCATATTATCAAGTCTGAATACATGATTATCATACATGATATATTACAGAGACACCAAGAATATTAAATACCAACCATATTCATACAAAAACTAGTATATTTCCTTTGAACACTTGTCATACAGTTACTGAACTGTTCTCATTTGTTTGAATATGAACTTGCAGAAGTACTAATTTTGCAAGATTATGATACCTCGGGATGGTTCCTGAAGAAATCCACAAGCCTCTGCCGGAAGATCCTTCTCAGGGCCGAGTAGCGGGTTTCCCCCTTCTGCATCACAGTGTCCTCGACCGCATCAACCAGCAGGTTCACCTGCAGATCAGGCTTCATACAGCAGGTCTTCTCATCACGCAAAAGGATCTTATTGATGACAATCGCCTCAGGCATAATGTACTTGAGCTGTGCGAGATTGCCGTAGGTGAACCTCCTGCAGACAGAGTGATGAGACTTGAATCGTGCCAATCCAACACATCAGCAGTTCACTGACGAGTTCATCAGAAGAGCCTAGTTACCGATCAGCCAGATTCTGAATGCTAGCGCAGATGTTGGGGAAGGTCGCCTTGGATCCCTTCATGCGGAGCAGCCGGGTGGTGCTCTCGAAGCAGTTGAAGAACTCGCAGAGCATCTCGTAGCTAGCCGAGGACACAAATAAAACTAAGAATCAGTGCTACTGCAGAAAATTATTGGTCGAAATTTCAGATTTTGTCTACGTCCAGAGAACGATTCGAAATCTGGGCGTTGTAATTGGCATCACAGAAACTAAATTGGAATGTTGTGGTTGGGTTTTTACTAGATTAGTTGTCTGAAACTAAGTAAACCAGCATTACTGCAGAGAAATTGGTCTGGATTATCAGAAAATAGTTCAGATCCAGCGAACGATTCCAGTTGTGGGGGCAGTAAAATTAGCATTACAGAGACCGAACTCCGCATCACTATGGTTGGCCTTTACTAGATTCGTGATGGACTGAAGCTATATACAGGGATCCAATATATTTGAGAACGGCCAAAACGAGGAATCAAGCTGGATGAAAGTATAACTGCAGATCCAGGATTTTTACCTTTCGGGAAGCTTGACCTCGGGCCTGCGCTTGACAGGGCTCCGACCGGCGCCGGCGCCGACGCCGAGCTCCCGCGCGACGGACTCGAGCGCGTCCTCCTCCACCCCGGCGGGGGCAACCTCCGCGCGGCCCTTGCCCGGTCGCCGCAGCCCGAGCGCCGCCCGCCGGACCTCCTTGACGGAGAGCGCCACGGCGCCCTTGCCCGCCGCCCTCCGCAGCAGCGGGCGTTGCTCCGTCTTCTCCGGCGTCCAGGTCAGATCCGCCGCCGCGGTCGCCTCCGTCGGCTTCTCCGGCGTCGCGGCCTGATCGGCGAACAAGGCCGCCTTCCTGATCTTCTGCGGCGTGCTGGCACGGGAAGCAGTCGCCGCCGCCGATGTCGTCCTGGCCCGCTTGGATGGGGTGGCGGCGTCCATCTCGAGGAGGATGAGGGTTCGCTGGGGATTGGGGGCGGGGAGGGGATTAGCAGCGGCGGATCTTTGATTTGGGAGGCGTTTATGGGCTTGCCGGGTTCGGGTCGGATGGGGGTTTTGGCGGGAGGCAACGGGGGAGAATGGCGCGAAGAGCTATGGGGGCTGCCACGTGTAGCTGTATGGCGTTCGCGCCAAATCCGGGGTCGGAAGCTTGCGCTAGAAGACACTGTGATGGATGTAGGCCCACTGTGAGGATCTATGAGTGACTTCGGCCCAACGGGAGTAGTCCAGTTCATAATGTACCTATTCGACGCTTGTCGCCCTAAATGGGCCGAGCCCACCTTATCCACCATCGCAGTCGTCGCTAATATCACCACCACCATCGACACCGCCACCTGCCCTCCGACATTGTCCTCAGGCCGCCTGCTTCCGCCACCCGCATTCGGTGTCGCCCCGTTCTCCCAACCCTACTTTGGCGGTTCTCATCACCTGTCCATCGATCACATGGGCTCCTCCTATCCCTCTTCTCCGGCGCCAGGAACCCCACCACACATGCACCCAACCACCCTAGCTTTCCTCCTCACCTCCACCAATGTTGTTGTGTCGTTGCCGGCTACGATGAATTGAAGTCCCATAACATTAACATTTACGTTTTCTTGAATAATTGTTTTGTCAAAAAGAGGCAACACTTGTGGTGACTTTGTCAATCTAAGTTACTCAAAAAAAATTATTTTATAGTAATTATTCACGTTAAATTGCATACAGTGCAACAAAGAATTGTATACCTTGCTAACAAAGTAGATACCCAAATTCCTTTCATCTCTCCTCTATCATCTTATCAAATTTCAAGTAGATATCCTGAAACAATCACATCCGTGAGAAATCAAAATCGTGAATACGACAGTTACCAACCAAACCAATTATTTTTATTATTACACCGAGACCGCATAAGACCGGTTTATCGGCTATGATTATTACAAGAGAAGCAAGTGTTCATCCTAGCTTGGTCTCACAAGAAACTGCATGATGCTTGTTTTGTGCATATTTTTGTATCGTATTTTCTTGTTGGTCAAACGGTTTTGATGTTTAAAAACCTGCCTACTATGTCGCCCAATCGTTTCTTGATCTGTGAGCAGATATGTTAGATTGTATACGTCGGTTTAATGATTTTGTATGAGAAGCGGCTGACATCTATCAATGTTGATTAATTCCGCGGGCAGCTATCTGACAAGGCAAACTCCAGCGTACCATTATCCAATTGCAAATATCTTGTACTTATACCTTCAAACAATAAAATACAACTGCTGATTTTCTTTTCCTTTTGTTTGCTCGTGTAAGTGCGCAGCAAGTGGATAATTAAACACCTATGCGCCAGCAACTCAAACCAATGAAAAGGAAACGAAAAGACGGAAATCCACTTCGACTAACCGGATTAGAGATGATCTTACTGCAGAAAAATACATTTTAAAATGTCAAAAATATTCAGTGTACATCCAGATATTATTATTCGCAGATAAAACATGTTTGTGCCCTATGTCAAAAAGACAAAAAAAAAACACTCGTGAAAGTCAATTTGGAGAACCAAAATTTGTCTTTCTTACACTGACCACAAAAGATTCTTTTGAGCAAACTAAATATTTTTTCGGATTTTTGAAATTTTGAAATGCTTTTAAAATTCCACAATGTGACTAGATGCTCCCACGAGCCAAAAGAAAGAAGACCCAATCGACCCGTATTCTCCCTCGGCACCCCTTACACACCGTTGATGCCGACTTGCCGCCGGCCACCATGCCAAGGTCCTCAGCAAGGCCACCGAGGACAGCTTCGACCTCGACCCTAGGGGCCGCCTCATCCGCACTGACCTAGTGATCCTTGTGGAATTTGGATAACTTTATAGCTATTTTTTAGTTTGTCCTGATGGTTGGAATACGAGTAGGTGACATTGTAAAATGGAGTGGTTGCCTATTTGGTCAGACTATCATAGATTGTGTAGGCTTAAGAATAAGCTCATAAGAATAGAATATTAATATTCTTGTATGGCCAATTTTTGTCAACTCAATGAAGTTTATCAGTAAATTTTCCACATCTAGAGGTGGCCTTTATCGCTTTTGAAGACATCAAGCAACGACCCTTGCATTTTGAGTAGTGATCTTGCTTACTCGTTTGGGGTTTTTTCCTTGTCGGTTTGGTCTCCCTCGTACGCCAAGTCCTCGTCTTTGGCTGCCCTAGGTCAGGTGGGTCTCGTTCACAGGATGTGATCGTATCCGAGTCCCATGACCTCAATACATCTCGATCAATCATCTCAACTTGCGGGGATCCTTCACGATGGATATGCCCCGTCTTGCTTGACTAAATGAAGTCGGTGATTTGATAAGTGTATGATAGCCCCCAACGAGTTTTTTTTCGTTGGTTGTTCTATGCAGATTTAGCACGTAGGGAGGAGCTATGGTAGTCATGTCCCAGAAACGTTGTTGTTGATTGCTAATCTTCATTGACAAATATTGTTATCATGTCTACTCATTACTTTGTACAATTACATAATCACATGCAAATTCTAACACAATTTTTTGACAGCAAAAGAAAATGTCATTACTCAAACAAGATCATATATCATAAGAATAACAACTAAAGAAATTGTAACAACGTCATGACCATGAACAAGAGGGCGATTTGCTGCTGAAACAAATAACAAGCTTTGGAAAAGAGCAAGATAAACTGCATCTCATAGGACAAAAATACCAACCTACGAGAAGTTCTGCCCGACCCAAGTATTTTATGTCCCATGTCTCGTCGAGCCGCGAATCTTAGGCCAGCGAAGCGCCCCATGTCACCGCCGTACCATTAATATTATAAGAGATAGATCAAATGCAATGTTACTGGAAAAAAAGATAAATATTGTATTTTCTTTAGTAATAGATGGGGAAAGTGTTTTTTAATGTTTTTTGTCTTAGTCAAAGGCGACAGTGCTAAAAAAGCTTGAAACCAGGTTACTCATTCATCTTTGGAATTTGGCATAGCTTTGCTTGTTTGTGGCTTTTAAATTAAGGTCTGATTCGGTACATCGATCCCCTCCCGAAAGTTGAAAAGGGTAGAACATTGTTCTGCCATTAATTAGTTACTAATTAATTCAAATCTAACACATACGTCTCTAGATAAGTACTCGGATGTCATCCACCAATGCTAATACCATTATCCGCACAAATGTTAACCATCCACAATCCACGCAGATCAAAGTAGCGACGGACTAGAATATCATGTCGAGTAATTGGAAGGTGATTTTGTCTACACGAGCAAATCGGGATGTTCCTTATAAATGGTAATAATTAGCTAAATCCTAATTATTAGTGTAGGCAATGAGTGAACTCCAATCATACTAGTGACATGAGCGTGTTGAGCCAGCCGAACCTTCATATTTGGTCCATCTTTGATGCGAGTGTGCTTTATTTTCCTGTTCTCTCGAGGAATCTTTCGATCATATGTGTTTATTTAATTTGCAAAATTTATTATAATTTTACATGTCTTCACCAACTTGACTTTGTTTTTAGTTACAGATATATAAGAGTTGAATTGATTACAGTTGGATTTGAAGGATTTGGCAAGACATAGACTCACCATTGTTTTTATAATTAACCAAACGGGACATTCATTAGATATGTTTCTTTTGGTAGTAAGAAAATAAATCCATTAGAGCGTGAGTAGATATTTCCTTATGAAAAGTCACTTGATGAAAGATATTTCAAATGTCTTGTGCTAACATAAAAAAAAAATTGGTATGATTTTACATTTTCGAACCATGGTTTATATTACAAACGATTAGGTTTATCATCTTAATTTTTTACAAAAATATAAATACATTGTTTTTATATGTTGTCGTGATGATGGTTATGGTATACTTAAGTATCTTAGCATGGATTTCTAGAGTGTACAATTCTACAAAAATATCTTCGAAAACTTTTGTATATAACCAGAAGTAAAAAATTCTATTTGGTAGAGAGTTCCTATTTTAAGCTACTAACATGGCGGCCCTCGCAAATGTGAGAGCATCATATTCAACACGTCGAATTAAGTTTCTCATATATTCTCATATAAGAAATGGTGGATTTTCCCGTATGTTCAAATAAAAAATGAAATATCTTTTGAACCGAGCATCCAAATCACAACCTGTTCAATGCATGTGCTAGTCACGTCGAGACTGTAAAAACTAGATCTTATGTTGATATGTTCCGAGAAACTGTTTTTGCACTGCCTTAAGTGCATAGGTTGCACTGTCTTCAGTTTTGTTGTGCACTAACTTTAGTTTTTGCTGCACTCCATGCATTTCGTTTTTTTGTGCGTACTGCATTTGTTTTTTTTTTGTCTCCACTACCTTTGCTTTTATTTTGTATTGCTTATGGTATTCCTGTGCACGAAATCGGTTTTGATGTGCATTGTCTTTGATTTTTTACTTTGCACTGATCTTTGGTTTGTTGTGTGTTGTCTAATTTGTTCATTGCACTGCCTTTAGTTTTGTTGTGTAGTGCCTTCAATTTTTGTATGCATTGCTTTTGGTTTTGTAGTGTACTCCCTTTGATTTTTTGTGTGCATTCCCTTCAGTTTTTGTAGTGCATTGTTTTTGGCTGCACTTCTTTTAGTTTGAAGTGTGTCATCCTTAATTTTTTTTGCATTGTCTTCCTCTTTTTTTCTGTGCACTGCCTTCAGTTTTTGAAGTGTGATGCCTTTATACATGTGTTCTGAGTGCATATTATCTCTTGCGTTTATGCATTTTTTTATGTCAAGCCCTGAGCGCTTGTTTTGCACTGCATTTTGCTGCATCGATGTCCTGTCTTAGGATACTGTGTGTTTTGATGTCCTGGCAAAGCGTCCGCCTTGCTGCACTTATTCCTTGTCTTCCTATGGGGCGCACCACATGCTACGACAATATAACTACAAAATATTAGGAGCAATGACCAATGTTGTCCTTAAAGATCTATATGAATAATTAAAACGCCCAAGGCTTAGTCCAGGGCATGCGTTACGTTAAAAAATAGACCCTACAAAATATTACGCAAAATGTCCAGCTTTGTTCGCATTGAGTTTCTAAATGCAGTGCTTGGATACATTTTTCCACTTCTTTTTTATTTAATTAATAAACATAAAAAATTAAAGACAAATAGAAAAAGGATGTTCGTAAGTTCCAGCAAAAGCCGTAAGCATGTTTTGCCGCAGAACACATGCATCCGATCCCTTCTCCGCCTACCCGGTAGGGACCAGCCGCAGGTCACCCAAGCGTGCCCTTCTCATAAGAGCATCTACAGCAGCCGCGCTAAACAGCGCCTGCGCTAAAATAACCGCCGATATACAGAGCGCTGTGCGATTTTGATCGCTCCAGCAGTCGCTGGAAAGCCGCGCGCGCGGTAAATAATTTGGCGCGGGCGGAGCTTTGTGCTATTCTACGCCCAAAATATGCTGCGTGGACTGGAGCGCGCGGCAACGCTGGCATTCGCGTGCGCAGCCCAACCGCTACCCTGAAAATTTCTCCAGCCCCTCCTTCCCCATTTCAGTACGCCGCCGCCGCCCGCCGCCTCGCCGATTTGGTAGCCGGCTCTCTAGATCCGCCGCTACTACGCCTTCGGGTGACTCCCCCGCCCGCGCGGGCGCGGTTAATCGGCGGATTTGGTGCCGCGAGCTCCGGCGAATCGGCGGATTTGGTGCCGCGCAGCTGTGTCGCCGCCCCGCCGTCAAGCATGGCGAATATGTCTTCTTCCTCCTGCGACGCGACATGGCGCACAGTAGGTGCCAACGAGGTATGTTCTGCCGGCGATGCGCGCCATATTAGTTGAAGTAGGTAGTGTAATTTTAGTAGAAATAGCTAATAAAAATTGTAGCTCAAAGTATGCTATATGTTTGTAGTTGTCCTCAGCCTACGATTCGTCCGACGACGAATTTGATTGTGAGGAAGAGGACAACATATTCATGCTATTGGCCCTGCGTGCTAATAAGAAGCCGAAGATTGGTGGGTCGGTTTTTGGTAGACAAAAGTTGTGGAGGGAACGGATCGAAGGCCACAACAAGTTGATGCGGATGTATTTCAATGAAAATCCGACATATCCCGAGAGCTATTTTCGTCGGCGTTTTCGGATGAGCATTGAATTGTTTACCCGCATCGCCAAGGCGGTGGAGAAGCATGATCCGTACTTTGAGCAACGGAGGAATGCCGCCGGAGAGCTTGGTCATAGCACCTATCAAAAGGTAACTGCCTCCCTTCGTATGTTGGCATACGGTATACCGGCTTTTGGAGCAGAACGAAGCTAGGGGGTTTAAAGGTATGCTTGGTTCAATTGATTGTATGCATTGGAGTTGGAAAAATTGTCCTGCGGCATGGCATGGACAATTTAAATGACACAAAAAAGATTCCACTATTATTCTTGAAGCGGTGGCCGATCAGGAGACTTGGATTTGGCATGCATTTTTTGGAATGCCGGGGTCCTGCAATGACATCAATGTTCTGCAAAGATCACCATTGATGACAAAGCTTGCATTGCGTGAAGGTCCAAAAGTGGAGTTCGAAGCAAATGGCCATAAGTACAACTATGGCTATTTTCTTGCCGACGGCATCTACCCAAGGTGGCAAACATTTGTGAAGCCGGTTATCGCAGCCAAAGGTAAAAAAGCAAGTAGTTTTCATGCGGCACAAGCGGCGGCTAGGAAAGATGTGGAGAGAGCATTTGGGATTTTACAAGCCCAATTTGCTATTGTGAGGGGACCGGCGAGATTTTGGGATCAAGATTGTCTTTGGTATATCATGACAGCATGTGTCATCATGCATAACATGATCATAGAGGCCGATCGTGGCAAAGATGTTGACCACACCCATTATGAATTGATGGGTATCCCGGTGCAAGTGAGGAGGACACCGGAAAGAGTGGCTCATTTCATTGCGTCCTATCATTCCATTAGGAGCAACGATGCACATGATGAACTTCAACAAGATCTCATGGAAGAATGGTGGAAATGGAATGGACACCAATAGGTGAGATACAATTTGTTGTATTTGTTCTATTTGTTGATGATGAACTTTGTTGTATTTGTTGGTGAAATCTTTGTTCTATTTGTTATAGAAACATTTGTTGTATTTCTTATGTAACATTTGGTTGTGTTGTAATAATAAACTAGACAATTTATTGTTGATTTATTTTGCATTTTTTGATCTTCTTGGAGTTCATATTGTGGTTGTTTGTTGTTTGCGGCTGCGCCGCGCGCTGCATATTGCAGCGCCTGGTGAAGCGGCATTTTCGGCTCACCTGCGCGCAATGCAATATACAGCGTCTGCTGAAGCTATCGCCGGCGCGCTGCAGCGCCGGTTTACAGCGCCAAAATATAGGGCGACTGCTGGAGATGCTCTAAGGCTGGGATTTGAGCTAAGGGTAGATTACTGCTAAAAGATAGCGACTCTACACCATTATTGGAGTTTAACAGTAATAATTAAAAATTTCAGACTTTGTATTTGAATGAGTTTAACGAGCTAAACGAGAATCTCATAAACTTGACTCGTTTAGCTTGTTCAACAAACGAGATCGAACCTAAAATTCGTCTTGACTCGTTAGACAACAAATTCGAGCCGAGTCACGAGCTACTCGTTTAACTCATCGACTATTAATTCTAGTCCTATCTTGGCGCGATACATCTGAGGGCGCCCCCGTGTTAGCCGTGCTAAATAAATTGTTCTGTTAAATCAGGCTAGCTGCACCAATTGTCCAGTTGAAATAACGTGACCGTGTCCGAATAAATAATCCGGAAAAGTAGTGCTTAAGTGTAATAATTTTTCTCTATACTAATAATCGACAGAAGAGAGACGTGAAAAAAAAATGCGCTGATATTTTTCTCAATACTCTTTGATCATGGAGTGTCCTAATCGTGTACGGTTTGAGTCCGTGTAGGAGTCAACTAATCGATCTATAAATATCCGATGAAGTTTACAGCAAGCTTTGTCTCGTCGAAGGCACCGGCCAATCGATATGCATAACTCGTCAAATTAAGCAATCTATCCGGGAAGGAGAAGATGGAGATGGAACCCGGGGACTCCGAGTTGACGATGCAGCTGATAGAGGAGATCACCTCCTTGGGGAGGGAGCGCAGAGAGCTGCTCGAATCTCTCACCCCTAGCCTCTCTCGCTGGGAGCAGCAGCAAACTCTACACGACAGAGGAGACGAAGCAAGCAAATCTCACGCAGCAACGACGACGCGGACTGGTAGAAGAACAGAGGAGCAGCCGCCCTACGCTCCTACCGACGACAACAGCAAAGAACTCGCAAACTTCTTCGATGTCATGTTGGAAGACATGGAGGATCTGGGCCACCGGATGCTATCCATGGCGCATGTTCTCGACAAACCCGGTCGTCCCCCTCTCCCCATGTACACAGCCGATGAGCTGGTCAGCAGGACATCCGCAATAATGCACGTCTCCCAGAAATTCTACAAGGATACCAAAAAGAAGAAGAATAACAGCAAGCAGGAGGATGATGATGACGAGGAGGAGGAGAAGCAGGAGCAGGAGGACGACTTCTTGCTTCTCTGCCGCGACTACTTGCGATCTCCCGACAGCTACAAGAACGAGCTGGCGCTGCAGCTCACGGAGGAGGATGAGGAGAAGGAGAAGGAGAAGACGCGGAAGAAGAAGGAGATGGAGGAGGAGAAGGAGGCGAGGTGGAACAATAAGACGGAGAAGGAGAAGGATCCATCCACGGTGGAGTGGCTCAAGAGGAGGACGGCTTTCCACGAGCACGGATTCGCGTCGCACCGTGCCTGCTGGGAACGTGTGTGGGGCAGCAATGCTGGACGCCGTGGTAACTTCGACGATACCAGTAAGTAAAAAAACAATGCTTGCTGCTTACCTTACTGAACTTAACTTGAAGAGCTTTACTATACTGAGCTTAATAATTTGCTTGTTGTCTTCGGTGCTGCAGCCACTGTGAGCTCTATGCAATTTACACACTCCACACCCGATGCCGATGCTCTCCCTGTGAGCTCCTTGCAGATCTACTCGATCAAAGTTATCAAACTAAAGGGCAACATGAACTGGCCACTCACAGTCCAAGGTACCGTCGCTGCTCGAGACACCGTGGACCGCAACCGCAACATTCTCTTCTCTCGTTTAAGACATAGCTACCAAGTACTCACTGAAAATGTATGTTCAGGTTTCTATATTCACCTTCCTTCAAGTTCCTATTTTAGCAGTCCGCTGCAACTAATTAATGATTTGGAAACCATTGCAATTATGTATAACGAGACAATTTGACTTACAGGATCCTTTTTTGCGCCTGACTGGTCCGTCTCGTGGAATATTGGCCGTGGACCCTGTTGACTTTGAAGTTAAACTCGAAATCGAGGGAGCAGGCTCCCGAGATAGAGCATCGATCAGGCTTCACAAAAGTTACTATGCCAAGGGCAGTACCTCCCTCTACTTCCACAGCTCCAACTGTGTAGTGGAGTTAAGCGTTGGGCGGCTCGTCACACCGCTCCAGGCCACTATCGTCGGCGTTCGTGTTGTCGAAGGGCGTTGGCATTTTCCAAATGGATGCCGAGTTGTTTGCTCCTCCTCGTCTGCTGCTGCTGCGGAGACCGCGCCTAGGGAAGTTATGTTGCTTGATTATTATGGTGAAGACATGCGCGTAGGATCAGATGGTTACCTTCATCTGCCAAGGAATGTTGTTTCGGTGGAATTACAAGGAACGCTGAGAGTCACCATAAAAGCCTACCCACGATTTGGTCGTGAAGCTCAAGAGGGTCATGTCGACTTCCCTGCCCAACTATGCCAAACAACAAAGAGGGAATGCTTTGTTGGCAAGTCGAAGTTGGAGATCGTCGTTGCTTGGTCCCTCCTGGTGAAGGAGAACCTGGATCTCTAGGTGGATATATTGCGCAGCTTGCTAGAGGGCTTTGTTGCTGGCAAGTGATATTGTATATATATGTTTTGTTATGAGGCTTTGTTGAATTCCTACCATTATGAGAGAAATATACTAGAACATGTCGGTGCTAGCTTGCTCATCTTATCATTGCCGAAAGAAATAATCAACAATGCAGTTAGACGCATCTTAGCACTAGATACGCTCAAGGATTGGGGGAAAAAAAGATAGTGCCCAATCTTGGTGAGCATATAATAAGTAAGACATGTAAATTTGAATCACAACTACTTACGGTTCCATATATCAAAACATTTGATACAAGATTCTGATACACAAATGAGTTATGTGGGCTTATGGCAGTAGTACAAAGCTATATATCAAACTGAATGCATGAACTACTACCTGAAAGAACACAGCTTCTCTCTGCTTCTCGATCGAGGGCTTCCGAACTTGATGAATCAGTGGCCCACGTTAGGGGAGGGGTTCGCCACCGGCGAGCCTGGCGTCGATCCACCGCCCCGGTCCCCGAGCATCCTCCGGCCTTCTAAGGCGACGGCATCCATGGCGAGGAGCAGCGAAACCGCTAGCAGTATAACAAGCACTAGTACCCTCATCACCACACCTATCTGGTACGAGTTGCTGCGCCCGACCGATCTTATTCCTGCTAGTTCCATTTTGTAGACATACCATGGTTTTGTGTCTACGAACGGGACAAGCACACAATTCAACTCTGTGTACATATTCCGTCTAAAATCTCTGCGTACACATGCTGACTACGCGAGTCCAGTCTCGACAACTTGTGGTTCCGGCCAAATTTCTGACTGGAAAGATCGACAAGGTCATTGATTCAGAATTGTCCACAAACCCACGCTGAATCTTCTAATCTGTCTTTTCACAGCTTATCAACATCATCACCTTGATCGTTGACTATGGTTCCACAGGAACAATATGCATGGTCGACGAAAAGAGATGAGGAATATCTCTTCTCTGTTACGGGTTATGTACTTTTTTTTTTTTTGCGAAGCATTAAAAGAAAAATCGAACAGTAAAAAACATCTCAACAAAACGAAAATTACAACGAGATCCTTGATATGCCCTTTGTCTTCAACCTCCAGACCATCTACCGCTCCTCCCAGAGCCGGCCCGACATTGTTGAAAGCGGACGGGAAGCCGCCGAACGGGTCAAGAAGAGCACATCGGTCCCAGAGCCGAAGAAGAAGGATGGACCGCCGATGATGCTCCATGACGATCCGGAGAATGCCACCGCGAGAAGAAGTCCTCGAGAACCACACCACTCTCACAAACTTCTCGACGTCGCTGCGGAGATGGGGCTGAAGCCGAGGAGACATTATTGCAAGAAGCGCCAACACAGCGCTGCCCCAGAAAATCTGGACACTAAAACCAGAAAAACGGAGCCCTCCCACCGACGAGGGCCAAGATCCACCGCGCCTCCATAGCCCGGAAGCCATAGAGGCGGGGCAGATCGGCGAGACGGGGAACCCTAATCGCCTCTTTTGGCTCTCGGGGCGAAGGGGAACGGTTCGCAGACAAACTTAACCTGCGGGTTATGTACTTATGCACACATTAGCTCCGTACTTGATCTTTCTTAATAACTATGGGCGTGTTTGGTTGCTCGGCCGTTTTTCGGCCTCCTTGCATCTGTGGCCCTGGCCAGCCAGGCCCTGAAAAAATGAGGCCTGAGCCATGTTGTGCAGCCCGTTTGGCTGCCAACAATGTTCTGGCCAGGCCAGTTTCACAGCACGCAAATTTTCAAGCCCACGCCGTTTGGTTGCGTTAAAGTGTTCACAGTGCTAATTTCATGGTGTTTGGTTACATGCAAGTGACTTGATGTGCTTACCTTGTTGCCCGAGTGGTGAACATACCACAGTTACCAACAATGTTCTACATACCATGCCGAACCATAGGCTTGAATGAACATTCCCTAACTAGTTAGCAAAATAGGTGGTGCATCACAAATTCAGCACAAGATCTGCTGGTGATGCACCACAAGTTCGTCATCTGAGGGGTTTAGTATACCGCCTCGCAAAATATACAAGTCTGCCGTCAGTTTTACGAAGTTCTACATAATAGGGGACATATTAGAGGGCATGGCAGCAAGCACGTAAGCAGCAACAACATCAAAGCCCCGCCGCCAGCTCGTAGAAGGCGCGATATTAGGTGAAGTACCACTTCTTCCTGGTTTCCTCATCCCCGGCAAGATAGGCGACACGCGCCTCTTCATGATCCATGAGGTAGCTAAGAGCAAGGTGGAGCGTGTTGACTGACAGAGGATTCGGCACAAGCGGTTTGCCGAATATGATCTTCATCTGGTCATAGTTCTCAATTGGCGTGTTGACGAAGCATTCGTCCTTGGGGTTAACCTGAATTGGGGACACATGATGGCACTTGCGCATGATGACATTTGAAGTAGACAATTGGAGACACAGAAGTACAGATTATGAAGAACTGAACTGAGGAAGCTTACATTCACATGTTTGAGGAATGCTGTATCGTCCATGTAGAAAGTGCTTGACTCCTCACGCCATTGCACTCCTTCGGCTTGTGCCAAAATGCGGAGATGGTTCCACCTGGTCTTCCACTTCCTGAGATGATTGTACAACTGCATGTTGCAGACCTTGGCTTTGCAGAATAGGAGAACATCTTTGCAAATCTTCTCCAAACTGGCGTCCTTGATTCCCCTGTGAATGTCGAGCCCATCCTTCACGAACTCAACCATCCTATTGAGGACGATGTTGGACAAAGCTGCTGGCCACTGCATTGGACTGTTCTGAGACCTTCTCCTTCGCACCGGGACGAACACTCGAGGCACCGACACGACCCCACTGCTGGCCTTTGCCCCTACCTCTGCGACGAATGCATCTTTGGCCGGTATGTACCGCAGCGGCTTCACGGGCAAAGGCAGCACAGACGTAGAGGAAAGATCAGGGTCCTACACAGATGAACTACCGCATCAGTACCTAAGCATGACGAGCTAATGGTCGATCCAGAAGATGTACCGCATCAAGAGCTAGGCATGGTCTGCTAGATAAAAGATCTACCGCATGAGGAGCTAATGGTCGATCTACAAGATGTACCGCATCAAGATCTGCCGCATGAACACCTAAAGATGTACTAAGATTAACCACATAGTACTAGATCTAGGTGTACAAACGGAGGACTTCAGTCAAGCTGCGTACAGCCGGGGAAGGAACAGATCCGGAGGAGGAGGCGTACGACATCTCGGACATCTCGGCGACGACCAGCTCCGACCGCCAGAGGAGTATGCCGCTTTCCTGCTCCTCTGTGTTAGATCTGAAAAGAGGAGAGCTCGGAGGAGGGGTGCGAAATGGTGGCGGGAGTTCCGGCGGCGAGGCGGAGGGGGTGAAATAGGGGAGCGAAATCGATGGGCGGTGACCGAAATTTGTCCCGCCGTTTCTTCGGCTGCGCGCGCGAGCTCGCGCCATCTCCGAGGGGCGGACGAGCTTGGCTCCGCATTCCCCACCCCTGCACCGGAACAGAGCAAAAGAGGGTGGCTCGGTGGAAACGGCAGATTCGGCCGTTCCTATCGGGCCTGGCCCGACGCTGCTTTAAGGTTCGTGCCATGAAGGAACGCGGGCTGGGCCAGGCCACCAAACGCCTCGTTTTAGGAGTGCGTGGGCTACCAAACACGCCCTATAACTTTACTACAAGTTCGACATGAGTAAAAGATCAGAAAATGTACTGCAACAGGTGATTTAATTTAAATTTTTAAATAGAAATTCGGAAGAAGAAGAATAAGAAAAACTCAAAATTATTCAAGTTTCGTAAAACTCAAGAAATCTAATTTTACTAATTTAGGAAAAATAAATCATGGTTTTCCATAAGTGCTCATAGATTAATTTTGATCTTTAATAATTTCTCATGTATTTATATGGTTGTTTTCGTAAATTACTTAAGTTACATATTTTTTATTTAATAACGCACAAATTTTCCTATGCTTTTTGAAATATATACATTACACAATTTTCATAGATCTTAAAACTTACTTACCGATTTCAATAAATCACGCATTTAACTTATTTCCCAACTTTCTCCTAAAATTTTTCTTCAAAAATTTCCCATTTTCTTTTTTGTTTTTCATTTTTTTTCTTTCAACTTCTCTATTTTTTCTAAAACAAATCTAGTTGTTCAAGTTGTATTGACGTGGAATATTGTGAAAGCAAAGAACATAGTTAGTAGAATTTATATGAAATTATGCAAAACTCTCTTCACCTCTATTCCCCTCTAGCCCGTATTCTCTTCTCAGTGTTCTTCATTTCAATTATTTTTTGCATATATTTTTAGCTTCCACCTAGATATTTTTCTCAGGTCCGCTCGCAACAAAAAAATCTAGATATTGAGCTGAAACAAAAAAAAAATGCACGAGTAAATCAAATTTGAAAGGACAATCAATGGTTTCCAAACGAAGGTCATACGATTTTAGAGAATATTATGATTTCCCGGCCACGCAAGATCCTTTTTGTCTTTAATTAGCTTCATCCACGTAAGATAGGTTGATCAGTAATGATTGTGACAAGACAAAACAAGTGTGTCACCGATCGTCCTACCTTGGCCTCGGTCTCTCGGACACATCAGCGCGCATGCTGCGACCTTTTTTTGTCTTGGTTTTCTCTCCTTTTTTATTCATCAAAAGGTTTGATATAGCGAACTCTCACTCATCCTTCCTTGATTTGCCAACTGATTGTTGAATTGCTAGCTAGCATATACATAGTCGTCATCCCTTGATTAATTGTTTTGGCAGGATATTTTGATATTATATCAGGACCATACTGCCATCGCTCGATAGAACAAATTAAGCGAATCGTCGCCAATTGCCACACCTTCTATATTCAACGTTGAATAAAGTAGTTTTCTTTCTTTTATTTTGCGCTGCTATGGATAAGCATAGAGCCCTCATGTACTCATATGGTGTATCCTCCTATTAATTAAGCAGACTAATCTAACCAAAAAGATCAGGCTATTTAAATTTGTGTAGTGGTATGAAGCGGTAAAAGGGTTTGATTCTATTCGGTGCGAATTGCATCTTCACATTAATTAGCAGCTGGTGGACATTAACCCGACACAAATCTAGCATCTGATCCCATTCATATAAAACTTGATCATCGGCCCTTGTTCCCTGTGCCCAACTAACTAACAATGCTATAGACATAGCTTAATTAGCTTTAGGTACTCCGTACGTCTATAATTTATATCTTTCCTCTTGGGTTAGAGAACTTCGCAATTTTATTGAGCAATTAATGGGAAAATATGATAGTACAAGTCTCAGTCGACTCTATATTTTCTAGGGAGTACAAGAAAAAAAGAGCTCAGTGTCAGTGTCACTCTCCTCTCGCGCAGCTGGATTCGATCTTTTGCCGGTAGTATAAAGCAGTGATGGGGGGAATCATAGAATCAAACAAAATTAAATGCTGCTACCGATGGAGTTTCGCAAGAAACTTCCCCTTCATCTGCGGCTACATCTACACGATTTCTGATCAGTGTGCTGATAATTGAGCTGACAAGCGACCGATCGCGATATTTTTAACGTTATCGCGATCGCATCACCGCTGATTCAGTCGTACGTGCATTCGTGCAATTTTTTGTTTTTGCAGCTTTGCATTCTTTTCTTGTCACAATCGTCTGAATCGGAGTGCTCCTATTATTTTTCTTATCTGTGTAGTATGCAACAACGATGTCCACTTCTGTGAAATGTTTTTGTTGTGCACGTAGATATGACATTATGGGAAGATGATGCAATCTAGCTAACCCTACCATCTGCTGCCTGTCTGCCTGCCTGCAGCAATAAGAACAGTTAATATCAAACACAGAAGTTTCAAGATGAACATGTACAGTGACCTCAATCAATCTGTTGTGCCTTAGTTACGAACCTTTATGTCTCAACTGATATGCATCTGAACAAACTATTTACCTCAACACTATCTGATTTCAAACCAATATGCTGCTGGACTTCTGGTAATTAGGTATTTTCTGAACCACGGAGCTGCACAAAAGAGCATTACCACACGGCCACCCAAGATATGCTTTATTTAACTTGCACATAAGATTGAAAAGTCAATATGTTTTGGTGCGAATCATCCTAGCTGGAACGCAAACACAACAACATGCAACTTGCTTTCATGTATATTTCAGTTGTATTTTTTTTCTTAATCGTCAAACCATTTTGATGTTGGCCACCTTTTTTTGTGTATCAAGTCTAATGATTTATTATTAGGAGAATAATTCAGCGTATATGTTAGTCATGGACGTCAGCTATCATGCTTACACCAGTTGCTACTATGTGCACGCCTCCGAAGTATATCCACAAACGAAATTGCAAAGACCAAATTCAGCGTACTGCCACCAAACAATTAAATACAGCCACGGGCTTCCTCTGTCCTGCTGCCGTCCGTGGATAAGGATGAAAAGCAGGCATGTACTGATGTTGTACAAAATCTCCATCTTGCGTGCACCAATCTTATTGAAATATCAGAATGGTTAATTAAATTTGTTTAGTGTGTAGAGGTGGATTGTGTAGCATGCCAGAGGAGGGTAGGTAAATATACGATCCATGTCGATCTATGCTTATCCCCCCTGCAGGATTAATTAACAATACTAGTCTCTCTGTTCACTATTATAACTTTTTTATATTAAGAAGATATGTATCTAGATATATTTTAGTGTGTAAATTCACATATTTTAATCCGTATCTAGTCCATATTAAAATATTTAGAACATCTTATAACAGTGAACCGAGTGAGTATTACTTATGTTTGGGTTTATAAGTTTTTATCAAATTTTCAGTCACAAATATTATACCACCACTACATGAAACAAGTCTTTTGCCGTGAGCAGGGCGGGAGGCCCGCTGCAAATAAGTAATTTACTGCAGGCTGACCGTAATGCTCACGGCAAATAAAAAGCTCACGGCAGATCCAGAGGAAAGCTCACGGCAAAATAATGCTTACAGCAAATAGGCACGCTACGATGAAACAAGAGTTGTTAGTTCTATGAAATAACGAGATTTGGATTTTTGTGCATCGTCCTCTCGGCACTAATATTGTCGGCAACAAATGGGTGTTCAGGACCAAACATCATCCTAATTACACAGTAGAAAAACAAAAGACCTGACGTGTTGCTCGAGGCTTAACTCATGAGTATGGTATCGACTCCGTCGACACTTCCAGTCCAGTATTGAAGCCTCCCTTAACCAGCAAGTATTCATGTTGCTTTAGGGTTATGCTTCCATAGGCCCCAAAAGGTGAAAGGGTATCATAAGAAGAAACACAAGGACGGTTGAGATTTAATCTTATTAGGGGCCAAGACAACTAAGTTCGGCTCGAGCCGAGCCTGGAAGTCTGGAAAATATCTAGCCGAGCCAGCCGGATCGTGGGATAAAAATATGTGGCCATTGGGATTCAAACCTGGGTCTCCCAGGCGAGACAGAGGAAGCATAGCCACTGGGCTACATTTCGATTTGTGATTAGAATAGAATCAAAGCCTATATAAACATAGCGGGCGTTAACTGAATTTCCGAGTTGGGGGAGGCGTTTTGGCTCCCGAGCACACCAGTTCCTGATATTTTTGACGAAAATAAAAAATAGTAAATCTTTATGAAAAATTCTGAAAAAAATTAGAGACGCACACATATGAGTTGTTCACATTCGTGCAAAATTTCGTAATGAAAGGACATTTCCTGTGCTCTGTAGAAAAAAGACAAAATGAATAGTCAAAATAGATCTAAAAACACATTTTTGAAAACACTGATTTTGTCTTTTTTTTCCACAGAGCACAGGGAGTGTTTTTTCATTTCGAAAACGTGCACAAATGTGCACAACTCATATGTGCATGTCTCAAATTTTTTCCAGAATTTTTCATAATATTTTACTATTTTTTTATTTTTGTCGAAAAATAGGAGCTGGTGATAGCTCGCGTGCACCATTGAATTTCCGAATTTTAGACAGAAAGGCTTCAAACTTCGGACCTTGCCTGATCGAGCTGCACTTTGACCTGAGCGGGACGGCGTTCGGTGCCATGGTGAAGGCCGGACAGGCCGACCAGCTGCACGGTGCCGAAGTCCTCCAAATCCAGTTCACCCAATACACTCAAACTGCCGACACTCTTACCCTGCGCCGCTTAAAACGGCCAGGCCGGGCACTACATGCCACATGCACCTCATGCACCCTTTATCGCCATGGACCTTGCACGGGCCGACACATGCACTGTTTTGCAAATAACCGCCATGCATGCAACGGTCGAACTGTCCTTTGTAATCCCGTGTGTTCACGTGACGCAGCGTGAAGTGCAACTGGGCTGGTGTACAGCTAACCTTCATCGTAGACGCCGGCTCGAACCGCCACTATTTCGCCGTCCTCGTCCAGTACCAGAACGGCGACGACGACCTCTCGGTCGTGGAGCTCATGCAGAGCGTCTCCGGTGCGGCTTGGACGCCGATGCAACACTCGTGGGGCGCTGTCTGGAAGTTCAACGCCGGCTCGGCCCTGTAGGCATCGCTCTCTCTCCGCCTGACATCCAGCTGTGGCAAAAAGCTCGTCCCCAGCAACGTCATTCCAACCGGTTAAAGGCGACATGGTAGTCGGGCCAGGGCGTCGTGCTATCGAGGTGGGTCCCGTCCAATCTAAAGTGGCCGAATCCATGATGCATTTGGTCGGAGTGTCGTGCAGTCTGGCATGACGTCCCATAGCCGGACGCCGTGAAAAAGGGTTAGATCGTGAATTGTTTTGAATTTAGATTTATTTTATGAGATAAAGGTTATGGGTCCATCTTGACCTAGCACATCCGGGGGACATGTGGACCCACATGCAACACTAATAGCCATCTAGTTGTTATCTATAACCTTTGGGACATGTGGACCCACATTTGGGACATGTGGACCCACATGCAAAATCCCTAGCTATACAGTTGTGCATCTATCACCTTTGGGGCATGTGGACCCACATGCGACACTCCTACCCATTTAGTTGTACATCTGCCGCATTTGGGGCATGTGGACCAACATTCATCTATCCTAGCCAGCTAGGTTTACCCATGGCACCCTTGGTTGCATGTGGACCCTTGCAAGCTATGTCTAACGCTACCACCTTTGAGACATGTGGACCCACATGATGTAGTACTTAGATGTGTAGCTAGATGGCCAGGAGTGTTGAATTTGGGTCGACATGCCCCAAAGCAAAACCTTTGGGGCATGTGGACCCAAATTCAACACTCCTAACTATCTAGGTACACATCTAAGTACTCCAACATGTGGGTCCACATGTCTCAAAGGTGATAGGGTAGACATATCTTGCAAGGTCCACATGCCCCAAATACGGCAGATGTACAACTAGATGGGTAGGAGTGTTGCATGTGGGTCCATACGCCCCAAAGGTGATAGATGTACAACTGTATGGTTAGGAGTGTTATATATATGGGTCCACATATATCAAAGGTGGTACAGGGTAGACCTAACACCTTGCCCCTACCACCTTTCATACATGTGGACCCACATGTAACACCTCTAAACAACTAGGTCTGCCCCTACCACCTTTGAGGCATGTGGGCCCAAATTCAACACTCTTGACCCTGTACCACCTTTGATGAATGTGGGTCCACATGCCCCAAATGCGTGAGATGTACAACTAAATGGTTAGGAGTGTCGCAAGTGCTTGCACATGCTCAAAGGTGATAGATGTACAACTGTAGGGTTAGGAGTGTTGTATATGGGTCCACATATACCAAAGGTGGTATAGGGTATAACTAACACCTTACCCCTACCATCTTTCATACATGTGGACCCACATGTAACACCTCTAAACAATTAGGTCTGCCCCTACCACCTTTCGGGCATGTGGACCCAAATTCAACACTCATGACCATCTAGGTACACATCTAAGTACTGCAGCATGCGAGTCCACATATATCAAGGGTGGTAGGGGTAGACATAGCTTGCAAGGTCCACATGCAACCAAGCGTGACATGGGTAAACCTAGCTGGCTAGGATAGATAAATGTGGGTCCACATGCTCCAAATACGTCAGATGTACAACTAGATGGCTAGGAGTGTAGCATGTGGGTCCACATGCCCCAAAGGTGATAGATGCACAACTGTATGGTTAGAAGTGTTGTATACGGATCCACATATATCAAAGGTGGTATAGGGTAGAAGTGTTGCATGGGGTTTCTAAAATATTCTAGTGGGTCAGAAAAAATCAATGGGTTCAAGAAACATTAGTGGGCTTAAAGCAGATACTTTCATAGGATTCAAAAAAATATCACGGTTCACAATTCTTTTTGCACGGGATTCCTAAATGTTCAAAATAAAATCATGAGGTTTCAAACATTTTCTAGGGGTCTCGGAAAAAAAGGGTTCAAAAAAAATTCCTGTCTTCATATTGATTATTTCATAGGTTTGAAAAAACAATCATGGTACGAAAGAAATAATTGCATTGGATTAAAAAATGTTTGAAATAAAATCATGAGTTTCCTAAAATATTCCAGGGTCTCGGAAAAAATCAATGGGTTCAAGAAACAATTATGGGCTTCATATAGATTATTTCATAGGTTTCAAACAAAAATCAAGGGGCAAAAAAATATTGGCACAGGATAAAAAATGTTCGAAATAAAATCATGAGTTTTCTAAAATATTTCGGGTCTCGTGAAAAAATGGGTTCAAAAAACATTTGTGGGCTTCATATAGATTATTTCATAGGATTAAAAAAATGTTCACGTGTAAAAATATAATGTCCACCAGTTCCAATCAAAGTTTCACTTCTAAAAGGTTCACTAGTTCCAAAATATCATCGGTTCTAAAAAATTGACTAGTTCTAAAATAATAATTCCACCTAACTGTCTGGTACATGTATTTCATACGCTCCAATGGACACAGTACATACATGTCCTAATATATAGATCAATCAATGAGCTGAGTGGGTGGCGCAGTGCAAATCGCAGGTCCAAATGAGCTCGGGCTCTCCTAGGAGTTTTCGTGAAATTCAGTTAACGTCACACGCTATGTTTATATAGCCTTCGATTATGTTCCAATCACAAACTGAGATGTAGCCTAGTGGCTATGCTCCCTGTGTCTCGCCTAGGAGAGCCAGGTTTGAATCCCAGGGGTCACATATTTTCGTATTTTTGTCCTAGGATTCGGCGGCTCGGCTAGATATTTTTCAGGCTCGGCTCGAGCCGAGCCGAACTGAATTGGCTAAAAAAACTGCTCAGTACAGTTATGCGATTGTGAGATTTGGGGGCCTATGGAAGCAATGCCCGTTGCTTTATCCCTTCTTAAATGGACCAATCGAACAGAAAATATGATATTAATTTTAAAACTAGTATATAGAGGTGGATTGATTCCAGCTAGTGTCAAATTACATCGTGCTGTTGATTGACATTAACCCGTCACTATTCTAGCATCTGATCCTATCTAGTATATACAAAACTTCTCCCATAATCAGGTAAATAGACGTTCCATCAATCGATCCACATGTGACTTCCACGTGTCGGACTAACTAAAAAATGACATTAGACATAACTTAGCAGTATTATATGTCCGAGCAAATAATAACACTAATATACAAGTCTCGTTCTGACAGAATATACTCCATATCCTTTTGCAAAAAAAAAAAGAAGGGGGGGGGGGGGGGGGGGCAAAGAAAAAAACGTACAGTGTCACTGTCAGTCTCCTCTCGCGCAGCTGGATTCAAGCAAAATTAAAGGTGGCAGCTGATGGGAGTTTCACAAGAATTGATAATTAATTAAGTTGATGAGTGACGTTGATAACGCTATCAATGGCCGTCTGTCTCGCACATGATTCACACGTGCATGTGAGCTTACCTCGCGTACGTGTGTTTCTTTTCTGTTCGTTCAATTTGCAACTTGTACGTGTTCATGATTTCTGCTCACTTTAAAACAAAGAAACAGAAACTTCGGCTCATGATAAACTCGATCTTTCAAAAAGATAATTTAACTTATCTCGGCGTTGTTTTCTCCTCCTGGTTTCAGATGCATATCCAAGATCTGGAGTTTGCCGGCCAAACGTATTTGTGCACGTAGACAGGAAATTATGTCAAGATGATGCAGGCTAGCTAACCACCTATAAGAACACGACCACATTTTGCCGGATGGACCATTAAGTTGGATCACACTGCCAATGAGCATCTAAAACTGAACATAAAAAAGAGAGATAAAGATCTAAGCATACATAAAATTTAAAAATAAAGGATCCTGAGATATTTGTGCCAGAGCTTTCCCTGGCAAGATCAGACGTTGGAAAAGGCCTTTGGTGCTTTCTTATCCTGCCTTTCTTTCTCCCTCCCTCCCTTCCAGTCTTCCACGATGGTTACCTACACCTCCATGACCTTTTCTACATTCGGCATCTGTGGTACGATATTTTCTCCTACATCTGCCATGGTGGTGTGATATTTTCGCCACTGAAATGCCTCAGCCTGCCTGTCCTCCTTGCACGTCATCTCATTTTCCTTTTGGCTGTCCCTGTCAGTGCAGTAGCTGAATTGACATTTTCCATCAGTGATCCACCCATTGAAACCTGACTGAATTCAATGCAACAATTCTACTAGCTCTAATAGTGTGAATTTAGGCAAACTCCTCGGAGAACAACACCATCACCCATTAGGCCCCCGCGTCGCGCCCCACTTGGACGACAATATATGTGGTCGTTCAAATACGACTGTGGTCATTACAAGTCAATAACGACCACAATGTGGTGGTCGTTAGTCGTTTTTATAGGCTCCGTCGTTAAAAGGAATAATGACACACATTTCCTACCAACAGGATGGTGATTCACCACTAATTCTAAGAAAATAACAACCATAATTCTAGTTTTAATGACCAGTTTTGCTATCGCTAATAATATTTGCTTGGCCACCAAAGTATCGTTAATGACCATTTTTATATTATTGACAACCATAGTAATTTACAATATTCATAACTTTATTGTCAGTTTAAGTTCATACAACTATATGTCTACCAGATGTAGAATCATGAACGACCTTTTTTTTGTTGTTGCGCTCAACATTTCAAGATTAACAACTGGAGCAACTTAGCAACAAACGAGTACGAACAATCAAAGGATTGTATCATTTCTTTATTAATCAAAGCCATGTAGATTGAGAATATCCCCGCTACAATTTAGGAAATTAAATATCGTTCAACAAAAATGAAAAAAACTTTAGCGGAATCAAAATTGTCGATGAGACATGGGTGTTCGCCTAGAACACTGACTGTTGCGGTAGAACAAGAGTTGTATTCTTGTGCATACTGCATCGTCCTCTCGGCACTTATCATCGGGAGCTGATGGATGTTCAGGATCAAACATCATCCTAATGGAACAATGGAAAACAAAAGCGTGACTTTGTTTTGGGAACCACGGCGGGTAAAAGCTAGTCTACACCATTTTCATTTCTTTTTCAAAACAAGAGCGAAATACAACACGGCGGATAAAACATGTAGCGCTTAACGCAAACAACAAGGGACAGAGAGAACCAGAAACGATATGCATGTTGTAGCTAGAGTGAGAAGAACTAGAACTAGCTTTGTTGGAGTAGTCGAAAGAAGACCCGCCATCGAGAAGACGGAAAGAATAAGTCACCAACTTGCCATGCGATCACTTTGCACCTTGAACAACTAGGAGAGTCGCATCCACCGTCTAAGGGCATCCCTCTGCCTAGCCACATCGCGACAAAGAGAGCCACATATCATGGCCACAATGATCGCCTGAGACAATCGTTCGTGCACCTCCTATTGGTCACCATGGCATCCAACACAAAAAGAGATAACCAGAGCACCAAGCGAGGCAATGAAACCTCAAGTATCGCTGAAGCTCCCAGCTGCCCCGAACATCCAAGAGAGAGGTCGGCCATTAGCACCAGGATGGCCAATATAAAGACCGCTACCACATACCACCACCATACAACCCAACAAATCCAGCACGCTCCAACCGAGACACCAAGCAACCAAAAACATATTGATGGCTCCAAGACATCGCCCCCAGGGGTACACAACATCAAAGAGTTTGTCATTCTCCGATCCAGGGAAGAATCTTAGGCTCTCGCCCAGAGCACACAATGTAGCGGACTATGAAGCTTCACAATGATGCCTTTAGGAAGGGAAGCATCAGCGTTATTGTTGCCGACAAGCCTTTCCTGAAGCGGTGCATCCCCGGCCTACCCGCAGCACGCCGGCCGCAAGAGCGTGATACTTCACCATCCTCCGAGCCTATCGCGGCAAGCAACCTTGCCAATACCAGAGGCTCGGACCCCGTAGACGCAACCACTCACCTCGACCTTCGGCGTCGTTGAAACGTGTATCGATCTAGGTCAACTCACTGGAACCACTTTAACCTCCATCTGCTCCAGACCTAGGAAACCACACAGCTGACACGGATACAAGCGCTGGAGAGAGCAGCCGCCTCAACCCCACTAGATCAGGCCACTCCAGATCTGACAAGCAACCATCCATGCTCAGCCGCCGTGTCTAGCGCGACCACGTCCTACACCAATACAGCAGGTGCCACCACAACCTAGCCACTACCGCCACACCATGCCGAGAACAACCACTAGATCTCCAGTCGTCCAACTTGCCGCCAACGGGAGACGCCAGACAAAACCACCATGGGACCCAACGTTGCCATCGTCGCGTGCGCTTTGCCGGTAGCATGCTTGGTCGGGAGGAAAAAGAGAGGATGAGAGGTGGTTTCGGACGGGTGCAACGGTCGCTGCCTGTATCGCCAATAGAGGCAGCGTAGGGGGGGAGTGTTCTCTTCAAATATCGATCTATTAAAGGCTTGTGAAAGTGCATGGTTGCCTCCATGTGTGGTTTTGGTAATTAATGACAATCTCAATGGACTAATGTTTGTATTGAGCTACTTGTAGGTGTGTCCTTTTGATTTGCTTGATCTCCATTTGTTGGAGTCAAGGCTAAGGGAAGAAGAGTATTTGTTGATCAAGGCTAAGTGCGGGTTGATCAACACTCAAGTCCAAGTGAAGATATGCCGAAGAGTGCTTCTCCCATATTGGTGTATGGGGGAGCAACATGTGAGCCTTCACCAAGCGAAGCGCAATCAAGAAAGGTGGTTCGTCTTGAGGAGATGAAGATCGTCTTCATCGACCTCAAGTGGTTTATGCGCAAGGCAAAGGTATGTTCTTGATAGGATTTCTATTTTACCGGTCTCATGATGTTAGTTGAGAGACCGGGTTATAGGATAGATAGCCGTACTAGCAAGAGGGGCTCTCAACCGAGTATCTTGATCGTATCGTTCGTGGAGAGCTCAAACCTTTGCATCCTTGCAATCATCTTTATTGGTTCTTATTTGTCTCCTATTGTGGTGTGGTCTTGGTGCTTGTCATGCTCGTCATGACAAGGCCGAGTTCACCGAAAACGGATTTCGTATGCATCTTCTATTGCGGTTTCGGTATTGGAGATTTTGCCGGTTCATCCGTGTGGAAGGTTTCTCTCTTCCATTTCTTTGCAAAATCTCCATTGCTTGTTTGCTACATTTCCAAGGGTTGCATTTTTCGTCCTCTTTCCACCAAAATTGGTTTTACTTCATTCGGACTTCATTTGCAAAAGATATAGCATTTCCGGTTTGCGAGAGAGAGTTTTTACCTTTCCCCATTTGGTTTTATAATATCTTGTTGGACTATGATGTTTCTCTGAATAATCTTGTAGTGCTCGTTGTGATGATTCCAACAAGTCCAAGATTATCGAAAACGGAGTTCGTGGGTGAAAGTTATAGCGTTTCTCTCTCGGAGTAATTTTTGGACAGAAAAAGAATGGAAAAGAAAAAAAAGAGAAAGAATCAGCAGACCAGCCGGCCTGGCCGGGCACGAGGCCGGCCTCAGGCCGGGAGGATCGGGTGGCCAGCCGGCCCACCCCGCGCTGCGTGGCCGGCCTAGGCCGGGCTCCCAGGCCAGCGCCTTCGGGCACCTGGCCGGCCCACCCGCGTGCGTGGCCGGCTTCCCTGCTGCGTCCGATGCTCTGTTTGCTGCGGGAGAGATTCCCTGCCGGCCAGGCCGGTGTGCAGGCCGGCCCCAGGCCAGGGTCATGGGCTGCTGCGTTTTTTCTCCAACGGCTCCATTTTGGAGCCCCATATAAAAGGGGCTTCTTCCCCATTTTTTGCTGCAGCTCTTTTTCCTCTCTCTCCTCCATTGTTGCAAATCTTGAGAGCTTGATTCCTACTCTTCCCTCCAATGATTCTTGCCCATTTTTAGGGAAACAAGAGAGAAGATCTAGATCTACCATTCCACCAATCCATTCCTCCTCTAAGTGAGGGGAACCTAGTAGATCTTGATTTTGGAGTTCTTGGTGTTTCTCCTCTTTGTTCTTCCTCTTAAATCCCTCCATTGCATTAGTTGCTTTGGTTGGATTTCGGAGAGAAGTATTTGACCACCTTGTGTGGTCTTGCCTTTTGCATTAGTTGCATCGGGTTGTGCTCTCCACGAAGATTCATGGAAGTTGAAGCTTGATAAGCTTATTACTCTTGGGTGCATTGTCTTCCCAAGAGCTTGTGCCTCTTGGGTGCATTGTGTACCCTAGACGGTTGGTGGTGCCATGAAGACTTCGAGTTGTGAAGCTTCGGGCAAGATTTGGGAGCCCCCAATAAAGTTGTGGGTGAGTGCCCCAAGAACGTTGTAAAGGCTCCGGATTCCACCTTGAAGGATTCCGGTAGTGGAAGGTGAACGAAACCCTTGGGTGCGGTTCATCGGAGAATAGGGTGAGGCCTTTGTGGCATCTTGAGTAGGCCTCTTGTGGCGAGCTCACACCCCTCCAACGAGACGTACTCCCTTAACAAGGAGGAACTCGGGAATACATCCTCGTCTCCGCGTGCCTCGGTTATTTCTATACCCGAGCTCTTTACTTATGCACTTTACATTGTGATAGCCTTTGTGCTTGATGTCATATATATTGCTATCACCTTGTTGTTATATTGCTTAGCATAAGTTGTTGGTGCACATAGGTGAACCTAGTATATTAGGTTGTTGGCTTGTTAATTTAAACACCTAGTTTTATTCCGCAATTATCAAGCCTTAAACCGAAAATGTTTTAATCGCCTATTCACCCCCCCCCCCCCTCTAGGCGACATCGTCTGTTCTTTCAATTGGTATCAGAGCCTCGACTCTCTTTTTGGGCTTTACCGCCTAGAGAGTAAAGATGTCGTTTAGAGAATTAGTGCACGATCCCACTTTTATATTCGATGGCATAAATTATGATGTATGGAAAATTCGCATGCTTAATCTTTTTAGGGACATAGACCCAATTTTAAAGAGTGTTGTAGATATGGGTTTTTCTCGTCCAAAGGATTCCCTAAAGTTATCTTTAGAGGATGAGAAAAACTCTTATCTCGATACTCTAGCATCTAATGGTCTTATTTGTGTTTTGAGCGATGTAGTTCTTGATTCAATCATGCCTTATCGGAACGCTCATGAGCTTTGGACAAAACTTCAATATAAATATGATGTGTCCAACACTATTGAGGATGATTGTTCTCCCTCCACCTCCGGCCGTGATGAGCTCTCATCTTCTTCGACTTCACCAACATGTGATTTGTCACGAGGTAATGATATGGTGAGCAGTGATAGAAATTGCTTTGTTGATGGTGAATATTCTATTGATTATACTTCATCTATATCTCATTGCAATGCTCTATCTTTGGACTTAAACTCTTCTAGCACTCTAAATGTCATACATGCTAGTGTTGATAGTCCTTGCATATCATCTAAAAATGCTTATATAAATCTCATGATGATATGCTTGCTTTATCTTGTTCCTTTGATAAAAATGCTTGTGTTCCCTCTAATCATTGTATTAGAAATAATATAGAGGAAACCCAATTTGCTATGGAACAAGATGTGAACTTGAGTAGTTCATTAATTAATTGTTCATCTCCATCAACAACCTTTTGCCTTATGGCTAAATCTTCTAGTAGTAATGATAATGATAATAATGTTGAAGAAGATTATGAGGATGATGATGATGAATCCTTTCATAAGAAAGGTCTAATGGTTCTAAATGCCCTTCCTAAAAACAAAAATGCTCATGCTATCCTCTTTAAAATTATGGAAACCTTAATTGAGCGTGGGCTTACTATTAAGGCTTTGGAAGCGAGCCTTGTGGAAAAAGGGAATATTGAAAGAGAGGATGCTATGGAAAAGGCATCGCTAGAGGATGCCCTTGAGGAAGAGCAAGAGACTCGGGCTTCTCTTGAGGAGAAACTCGAATCTTTTGAGGAGCTTAATAATGAAATTATTGCTAAAATCATTAAAGAACGTGACCATGCTCATGCAAAATATAAAGTGTTTAAAAAGGAAAATGCTAGATTGAATGATGAGCTTGTCATGTTGTCTCCTTCCATTCCTAATGTTAATGGTGCTTGTGCTACTAACTCCACTTCTTGTGAAGCATCTATTTTGAAGGAGAATGTTTCGATACCTTCAATTCGTATTAATTGGAATTTGATATCTCATCCATAGATATTCGTTTCAATTGATACTTATTGTTGGAGTTTTGATACCTTTTTCCTTTATTTTACTTTACTTGATTCCGGTCAAGTATTATCCTCTTCTTGGTATCTTTTCTCCTAGTTGGTATCTTATTTTCAATTGGTGTCTTATCGATCATGTGTTGTTTTGATTCGATTCCTATTGATATCACACTTAATGTGTTGATGTGTTTTGGAATCAATCATATGTTGATTTGATTTTTCCTCAATCATGTGTTGATTTGGATTTTGATATAATTTGGAAAACCTTTTTGTGTCACACTTTGGTGTGCTCTCGTCTTGGTTTACTTGGTGTTTTCGTCCAAAATGTATCTTGTTTGGTTCTTGAAAGGCTTTGCATGTATATTCTCTAATATATATATATTATGTGGCATGTTTGTCTTTCTAGTTCCAATATATAGGGGATACTCCACCGAATCCTAAATCGGCTAAGATGTGCACGAAATTCAATTTCATATGTATATGCACATATTTATGTGGAGTGTTTCCTATATATTGTAGTTTATCTAACTACTATGGGACCCATGAGTTTGGGAACCATTTTGTGCTTGAATTTTGTTTTAGGTACAATGGAGATGCATTGGATGCTTGCCTCATTCATAAGGAAGGTGTTCTCACCATGTGATTATTGGAGTCAAGCTTTGATGATAAACAAACTCTCATCTTCTTCATCGTCAATGTATCTCGGTAACAAGTATCCACCTCATGCATACTTTTCTAGTCTCAACCTTGTGTAGGTTGCTTCTTGGCATGAAAGCTTTTATGTGAAATTGTTGTGGTTTTGGCTTATTTTCTTCACTTGGTATATCTTTGTGATATTTGTGATGAAATTGCAAAAACCTTTTTCTTCAATTGGTATTATTTCTTTGAGATACTTGTTGCCTATCTCAAAGCATCTCCACTATCTCTTGTTCCCTTAGTGATATGTGTGATGCATTTGATGTGTTTGAAGTTTATTTATATACAATGAGATAAATTTGAGCTATGTGCTATGCCTTTAAGCAATAATCTCTTTTGTATATTCATGACTTCCCTCTTTGGATACCGTGGTCTCCCCTTCATCGACCATTTCATATGTGCAAGTTTCTTTGTGGATGTATATCATCAATGATTTGTCTATTTAGAAGCCTATACATATGAGAGAGGTAACCTTTTAGTTGGTATCCTAATTCTTTTGAGCTACCTTGATTTCTATCTATAATTCTTTGGTGGCTCCAAATTTGCTTCATGAGTGCGTATCTTAATTTTATTTGCATCTTTGCAAACTCATGTATTTGTTGAGGATCTTTTACCTCATGCTTACCATGGTGAGTATGTTGATTTTTATTGGCTAAATGCTCTCACTAGCTTTTGGCATTTTCAATTGGTTTTAGTTTCCAATTGGTATCCCTAAGCTTGTGATCATACTCCTTTAAAGATCTTCTTTTTTATCTCGGTTGGGCCTATCTTATGTTGAATCTTTGAAAATTGGTATCTCCTTAGGGCTCAACCATATCTTTGGTGAAAGTGCTATGATTTGCTTTTGCTTTATGCACACTTGCACTTGTTGCGTGTTCTAGATGATTTTGGGGGAGTGAGGATTCCATATTTGTGCACTCCTCAATAGTGCATGAACATTGGGGAGCTTCTTCATTTTTATTTAGAACTCTTGGTTTGGATCTTTTGATTGCCTATCTCTGTAATGTCCCGGGGTTTTCTCCAAATTAGACTTGTTTTTTTGTTTTGGCATCATCATGACATCAGCATCATGCGCATCACATATTTTTGGCAACAAAAATTATTTTTATTAAACCCTATTTTATTTTGCTAAAGTTATCGCAAAAGTTTTACCGAGACAGTCGTCTCCGTTTTCTAAAAGTTTTTGAGTGTGAGAGAGAGCAGCCCAGCTAGCTAGGCCCAGAAAGCCCAGCAAGCAAACCCTAACCTCCAAACCCTAGGGTGTCCCAGCCTTTTTCTGTTCCTACCCCCTGGCATCTTGCAGCCACCCTCCTCCGTTTTCGTCGTTTCGCGAAAAATGCCCTCCCACCTCCTCTTCTTTTATTTTTTCCCCTTCCTTTCTTTTTCTTCCTCACCTTTTCTTTTTTCTCTTCCCTTTTTTCTTTATCCCCTTCTCTCTCCCGTGCTCGCTTCCTTCCCGAGCTCGCTCGATCCCCTCCACCCCGCCGGCGCCTCCTCCTCTGCTGCTCTCCACCTCCCTTCCCGTCGCCGACGTCCTCCCTCCCGCCCTCCGTCGCCCGCGTCCTCGCACCGCCTCTGTAGCTCCGGCCACCGTCGACCCCTGCCACGCCGCCGGCTCCTTCCCGTACTCGTGCACCCGAGCTCCTCCTTGCCCTGCCGGCCTCTCCCAGCTCGAGGCGCCCCGCCACCCGCTCGCCCCGCGCCGCCTCGCCGCCGGTCGTCCTCACCTCCTCCGCCCGATCTCGGCCCTCCTCCTCCTTCGGACCCGCGTCTCCCCAGCACCTCTGCCCCCGCCATGGCCGCGCCGGCCAAGCCGCCCCCTCGTCCAGCTCCTCCGCCGACGGCCTCCTCTACCCTCTCTGCTCTGGCCAGAGCGCGCCGCCCTTGCTCCGCCGTCCGTGCCCGGGCTCTGGCCGACCCGTCTGCTCCTCCGTGCCCAACGGGTGTGGTCCCTCGTGCGTTCCCGGCACCCCTGCTATCCCGTACGCTTCCTTCTCCTCGAGCTCCTCCCCATACTCAGCCTCTGCTCCCTCTACGTCGGCCGCCGAGCTCGTCCTCCGCTGCCGTGTGCATCCACCCCTCGTCTTCGACGCCCGTCGCATGCCCGATGAAATTCCCGCAAGGATCCGGTGCCTTTTTCCCGCGACCGTTTCCGTCTTCGTGTTGCCGCTGCACGGCTTCTTCCGTTCCCGATCCCGGTTCCCGGATGTTCCCGTTCCCGTCATGAAGCCGATCCCTGACGCGAGTTCTCCATATGTGAAGACCGGTTCCGTGCAACGACAAGGTCGACGACCGTGTGGATACGACAAGATCTACCCCGACACCGAAAATGCGATAAGTTCTCCGTTTTGTGTTTTGTGTGCCGGCCGCCATCGTGCGTGTCCGTGAAGACCCGTCGCCGTGTGGTGAACCCCCAAAGCCGGGACGCCAAGTTCCGCCACGATGACAACCCGAGTACGACTACTTCCACGACGTCGACTACCTCGACTACTTCGACTCCGGACGAACGACTACTTCGACTATGTCGACTACTTTCTCTCCAATCCGAAGACGGTGGTTCCGAATCCAAAGATCCCTGGAACCGATGTGTGACCCCAACCCTAAACCCTATATACCATATATGCGTATCTTATAAAATCATGCATCATTAATTAACATCGCACCTTTATCCATTTAGTCGAATTAAATCAACTAAATTTAATTATGGGATTTTGTCCGGTGCATCTATATTGTGCCTCGATCCCATTTAAAATGCTTTGCCATGTGTTAGAAATAAAATTGGATCACATTTAATTTGTCATGCATCATGTCATCAACATGCCGCTTCTTTTGCCGTACTAGTAAAATGCATCTTTTCCGTTGTACAGTGCTTGTTGCTTCTTCGAGAATAGGACGTTGAGTTGATGTGAGCAACGACAGGTCCTGCTACCTCTACCGGATTGCAGGCAAGTGATACTCCCTTGCTATCTTTGATCGTTTTCTGTCTTCTACTCCTCCTATTTTTTTGTTCCTTGCTAGCCTTATGTTACTACAACTTGTGTCTCGATCCTATTTACATGTTTACCTGGCAGCCATGATATAGCCATACCTCTACATCCTATTAACCTGTTGTTTGTTTATCTTGTTGGCCTTGCAAGTCGTAGAGCATGCTTAGGTGCTTTGCTTGAGTCATGTTATCTGTTTTATCTAATCTTGTTGGTAATATGATAGTTAGGCTCAACTAAAATATTAATCTTTAATTTTAAGCATATAAAGAGTGTTTTAGTGCCACTGTCAGTCTCCTCTCGCGCAGCTGGATTCAATACTGCTGGTATGATAAAGCAGTCCTGGTTGGGAATCGTCGAACCAAACAAAATTAAAGGCCGCGGCCAATGAAGTGTCGTCACAAGAAACTTCTCATAATTAATTTATGCTGATAATTGATAGATCGAGACGTTGTTAACGTTATCGATCTCTAGGTAGGGTCTCACCTATGATTCACTCGTGCATTCGTGCGTACGTGCGCTTTTTTTTTTCGTTTGTTTAACTTGCAACTTGCTCTCAGGATTTCTTCCTTATCTCTGATTCTCTGCTAGTGATTGCATATGGTTCTGCAGGAAAATAAACCTCGAAAGATCTGGAGATTTCCGGCGAAATGTTTTTGTTGTGCAAGTAGACAGGGAATTATGCCAAGATGATGCAAGCTAGCTAACCACTTATAAGAACAGTTAACGACCACATTTTGCCTGATGGGCCATCTGGTTGGATCCATGTAACTGTCAAGCACAGCAGTTTGATGATGCTTTATCATGTACAGTGACCTTCATCTGTTTCTTCCTTAATTACCGTCATAACATCGCACTATTTCTCTCAAACAATCTTCATATGCTTAAAATGTTTTACCTGAACAAGAAAAGGAGAGAGATAAAGATCTGAACATGCAAAAAAGAGAGGATAGTTCCTGAGAAGATACTTGTGCCAGAGCTTTCCGTTGCAAGATGAGATATTAAAAAAAGGCCTCCTCCTCCTGCTCCTGCTTTCTTATCCTGCCTTCCTTTCTCCCTCCTTCGATGGCTACATAGTGAAATGTCCACTAGGCATGCACGATCGATGTTCATCAGTTATTCTCCTCCGTGACCTTTTCTGCATTCGGCATCTTGGCACGATATTTTCTCCTGCATTCAGTTCAGCCATGGTGTTATGATATTTCCTGCATCTGGACGTGCCATGCCACTGAGATGTTCAGGGCATCTATACATGCATTTCAGCTCATTTTTCATTTCATTGTGGTTGTCACCTGTCGAAGAGCAGTAGTAACATCCACTCAACTGAACTGAACTGAATTGAATGCAGACGATGGGGGTTCTGGTAGCACCACTGGTAGGTGCTGTACCGGCGTTAGCAATAACGAGCGGACAGCTACGCCCAGCGGCCATGTCTTGCCTGCTCACCATCCGTACACAATGAGTGAGAGCTGCATCAAGTTCTCCACCTCCAGTGATCTGCTGAAACATTCTGCATAAAATTTGTAGTTCTGGTTAAGATTCAGTCAAAGTTACTCGCTAACGTACACAGCAGCCAGAGCCCCATGGTTTCAGTGGGTTTATTTTTGGTAATCAGTGGGCATTTTCATATAGGAGTAGAATTTTAGGTTTTTTCTTTTTTGAAATGGATGTTGAACCCCAGTCTCTGCATCAGAAATGGATGTGTTTCAGGTTCAGCAGCAGCCAGCAGCCATGGTAAAGTAAGCCCTGCCAGATCTTTTTCATTGTTCCTAATTCCAGTGCCCTCCACGTCGGATTATGCCATGTCGCCCTAGTGCAAGTAGAATCCTTTTTTACTTTAAAAAAATCAATCTCTCTGTCGTTGCTGCACAAAGTTTCAGTGGGAAATATCTAGAGACATCTGAAAAAAGATATATACTGTACATTGTATTAGCGATAAAAATCCAGTGGGTTTATTTTTTGTAATCAGTGGGCGGAAAAGGCGGTTTCTTTCCTCCTTTCTTCCACCCCGGCCCCGCCCGCCTCGGCCCATCCATCCTCCTCCATGGACCATGGTCTCCTTAAATCCGATCGACGGGCCGCCACCAGCACCAGCCAGCGTTACCACCACCACCACCACGCATCCCTCACTCCTAGCAGCCAACCACTAAAGGACACTGCGACTGTGAGTTCTTGGTGAGCGTCCGGAGCGAGCTCGCATCTCATCGTTTCATGCTTCTTTGGTGCGGGGAAGAAGCCAGATCTTCTCGGCGTTCTTCCGAGGTCTCACTGGCCGAATCGCACCGGAAGGATTGGTCGAGATTCGGAGTGGAAAATCTGAATCTTGCGCGTCTCTGAGTCTCCTGGGACTGTTCGTCTCTGGTTCTGAGGAGAGGTTCATTTCGAGATTTCGGACGGATCTTATTCGAGGAGGACAGGAGTGGAGTTCTCCTTCCTGGGGGCTGGCCATTGGACATCCAGTTTGTGGCATATCTGTGGTGAGATTCATTTTTTTTTTCTCCTCCTCCTGCCAACTGCTTGCATTACAGCTTTGATTTTTTTGCATCTAGTGTTAACTGATCCGGCAAAAAAGAACGGAAAAGATGATTAATTTGAGGTTTGATCTAGCTAACTGAAAGAAAGAAAAAAAAAATGACTAATTTGAGGCTTGCATCTAGCAGTTATTTATGAAGTAAAGCTTGGTGGTAGTTCTCAATAGATTGCTGGATTCGTGCTACTGGTTTCCAGACATGGAGTGTCTTTGCTTGATTTCGGCAATATACTATTTCAGGGGCGAACATGGCATCTTAGATTGTAACGAAGACGAATTCTTATATGGTCAAGTCGAATATACTAATTACCAGTGTCAAGTGTCAACAGGTCGTCACTCGTTTATCCACAACACACAGATTTAGGATAGGAACCAAAAGAGATAGGTTAATTTTGCTGACCATGGATGTCCTAGCTGTTATGCTACCCTTTCACTGTCTGAGAAGCTGTGTCCCAGTTGGCTATGGCTGTGTCAAGTACGCAACAAGAATGCCTAATTAAGTCCTAGATTAGTCAAGTGGTAGTGTTATAGGCTTGACTTATACCATAGATAGAAACAACCCTCTTGAGCGTGGTTAACTTAAGAGCTAGTAGTCCTAGTAACATACTGTGTGTGATACTCTGCATAGGTTTTGTCGCCAGGCAGTAATAGAATCTAAGAGAATCTATGATATGTTCTAGCGTGTTATATAATGTCTAGACCAGTGCATTCCATCTTATGTCAGAAGATTCTGAATACGGTGCTAATTATGATGAATCGCAGGTCGTGCGCCGCGGTCGGTTACTTCAGGCTCGTGACGAATCTGAGGATGACTCTGCGAAGCATAGTCCGTGATCTCAGGGAGAGCTTTGGGAACCTATCGAGGCGGAACTTTGAGGCGAAGATCTCGAGCGTCCCGGGCCTCTCGGGCCATCTCGGAGGAAAATCTCTCGAGTCATCGGACGAGCTGCTGCAGGATGATCTCGTGGCGATTCAGCACAGCAGCTGGGCTGGCCTTCCTCCTGAATTGCTCCGGGATGTGATGAAAAGGTTGGAGCAGGACGACAGCAACTGGCCGTCCCGCAAGGATGTCGTTGCCTGCGCTTCCGTTTGCACGACTTGGAGAGAGATGTGCAAGGATATAGTGAGGAATCCGGAATTTTGTGGGAAGCTCACGTTTCCTGTATCTCTTAAGCAGGTAATGAGTGAGTTCCTTAGTTCACTCTGTATGTTGCTTGGGCTTTATGAAATTCTGTTTGGTTGACTGTTGCTACTGATGGTTCAACCTTGCGCGTGCCATGCTAGTTTTTCAGTTACCGTACTATTTTTATCCTCTTAATATGAAAACTCGAAATTGGTTTATATTTTCCATCAAGTTATGTACCTTTGCTGGTATTTTGTTATCTCCTAACACTTGGTTGAATTTCTCATGTACAGCCTGGACATCGAGATGGATTGATCCAATGTTTCATAAAAAGGGACAAGTCGAAGCTGACTTATCATCTCTACCTGTCCCTTACCTCCGGTATGTTAATTTAATTGTGGTGTTCTTGAACGTCGTGCTCCTAATCATCATCCAATTATAACATTTTTCTAATAGATGTGCTTATGGCACACACATATCAGGAATTACAGAAAAACCAAAAATTTGTTTTGTTACGAGCACCGCAGTTATCCATGCTTATCTATTCAGTAATGGATTGTGCCTGCTACTAGTTTGCTTGCAACTTTTTTTTCTTTCTGCAGCTAAAGTCCAATTGCATATAAAATCATTTTAAACATTATCTAGAGATATTAAATATAAAATCTAGTACACAAAAAACCTTCAACAACCCACAGTGAAAATGTAGGGATGCGCTATTACATCGGGAAATCTGTACCTGTTGTAAAGATTAAGCATTCTACTGTGCACTAATCATTTTTGATGCATCTTGCAGCTGTGCTCGATGATAACGGGAAGTTCCTACTATCAGCTAAGAGGAGTCGAAGAACGACGTACACTGACTACGCCATTTCTATGGATTCTAAGAACATCTCCCGGTCAAGTAGTGGCTACATTGGAAGGCTGAGGTAATGTCTCCTTGCCAACATTCTTCATTCGCCCCCATATTCTCACTTTGATGACTTCGCCTGAGTACATGCACACACAAATCTAACACATCATGCTACCGCAGGTCAAATTTCCTCGGCACCAAATTTATCATCTACGACACGCAGCCGCCATACAACACCCGGACGCTCTGCCCGCAGGAACGGAACAGCCGGCGATTCTCCTCGAGGAAAGTCTCCCCGAAAGTCCCGGCTGGCAACTACCCCATCGCCCAGGTGAACTATGAGCTGAACGTGCTGGGCACCCGTGGGCCGAGGCGGATGCAGTGCACCATGCACTCCATCCCGACAACAGCAGTAGACCCCGATGGCGTTGTGCCTGGCCAGCCGAAGGAGCTCCTCCCTAGGCTGTTCGAGGAGTCTTTCCGCACGTCCGCAAGTTCCTTCTCCAAGTACTCCATCGCCGCAGATCAGTCCACGGACTTCGGCAGCTCACGCTTCTCCGAGTTTGGGCTGCCACAAGAGGGCGGTGATGCTGGGGACAAGGAGGCACCCCTGGTTCTGCGGAACAAGTCACCGAGGTGGCACGAGCAGCTGCAATGCTGGTGCCTCAACTTCCGGGGGCGTGTCACGGTGGCGTCCGTCAAGAACTTCCAGCTGATCGCCGCCCCGTCACCACCGCCGGCGGCTGCTACAGGAGCGGCGGCTCCTGAGCCACCCCAGCAGCAGCCCGCGCAGCAGCAGCCAACGAGTTCGTCAACTTCCTCGTCGTCGTCAAGCCACGACACGGTGCTGCTGCAGTTCGGGAAGGTGTCCAAGGACACGTTCACGATGGACTACCGGTACCGCTGTCGGCGTTCCAGGCCTTCGCCATCTGCCTGACCAGCTTCGACACCAAGCTGGCGTGTGAATAGATCTCAGTAGGATAGCATCAATGGATCATTCAGAGTGTCCTCTGTTGAGTATGAGCCTGGGCCTGGGAATGAATGTCGGTATGCATCAAGTACAGGAGGAGCATAATTTTGTGCCTGTGCAGGTGCACATACCGCATGCTGTTAAAGCTTCAGACCCCAGTGTGATTGTTAAAGCTTAAAAAAGAAGGTTGAGCTGAAGGTGTCTGTAGCTAGATAGTTCTTTGCCTGTGCAGGTGCACATAGTGAGTGTTGTTTCAGTTTCAGTCCCCTGGTGTGATTGTTAAAAGCTTTAAGAAGGGTTCAGGTCAAGATGTGTGTAGTAGCTAGTTAAGAGAACAAGATGGGAAAACTCCCATTATGTGGTTGCAGATTGCTTACTTTTGCTGTGTATGTGCGATGTTGCTGGGCTATGATGTGAAATGTGAATAATTTGGGATGCCGGATAGGAGCGCCGTTTGCATGGTTGGGTTGTCTTCATCTTAATCAATCTGTCAGCGTTGTGTATACGCATTATATGCACAGACAGCAACATCTGGAATGGCTCAGCTACTGATGAGTGCTGACTGATGCATGTATGTGATCGACCAAACAAGCAGCACAGGTCGTCATCAGCCGAAGCAGCTTCAGCTTGTGCTTCACTGCTTGCTCGTCCAGCTTCTTCTTCAGCGATGTTGTAAGAGATTATTTCAGTTTCACTCAATTTTTGATCATCAGTAAGAAAAATCTTACGGTCAGAGACAACTTAGCTAGCCTAACTGGATCTGCTGACTGACGTGGACTTAGAAGGCCACGTCGTCAGACTAGGCACACGTGGCGCATTTGTTTTTCGGCGATGCTCTCGGGCCCGCCTCTAGCTGTCACGTTAGCATCACTCATCGGACGCCCCTTACTAAAATTGCTGCTTGCGTCGTGCTGCACCGCATTTGTTAGCTAATTATTTTCAGTGACAATACTATTCTACTCGTAGAAAAAATACTGTACGTATTCTTCGTGATAAGATTCCAGGCCGGCAGAATTCGGCGACCAGAAATTGTACTCTGCTGCCTGCCGTGTCGCGTTTGGCTTTGGCTCGTTCATTAATTACATGAAAATTACAATTCAGTACACCAAAGCGCCTTTTTTAACTACTAGTCAGCCGGCCGGAGTGAGATCTTTTTTCTAGTCTAGGGTAAAAAAATCTATCAGCTGGGCCCACCTGTCAGCCGTTGAAGGTGACGGCCAATCAGACCGCCAACACAACATAGGTCATTGAAAAGATCTTGGACGACTCACCAAAGCACGAAAGCCAGTTAGAAAATGGATTCCTATTTGAAGAGCGCCTAACCGCATGGATAAGCTCACATTAACCCGTCAATTTTGGATTCAATTCGAGATTTTTCTTGGGAAGTTTCGGAAAGAAATTAGAATGGAATAATATAGATTCATACAGAGGAAAAGGTTCTCTATTGATGCAAACGCTGTACCTAGAGGATATGGATAGAGGAAGAGGGCAAAATCGAAATGAAATAAATAAAAAAAAGCAAAAAAAAAGTCGAAGATAGAAGAACCCAGATTCTAAATGAAGAAATGGAAACTCGAAAATGATCCTTCTGATTCTCAAAGAATGAGTACGTGACCTTGACCTTCTGTCCGGCCGGAGAGCTGACCTTTTCGGACACGTCACCTTCTTTTTATTTTTTTGCTGCTCATGTTCTTCCGGTCGTCTGCCTAAGTGTTCTCCACCTGTCAAGGATCAGTAGTACAAAAATACCCCCTCCGTCTAGTTTTTACTATCGTGGAGTTTGAACTATGGTAGTACAAAGTACAAACCCGGCCCCTATACGAATGGCGACATTTAAAACTGAACAGAGGTAGTAGTATTCAAAGGCTCACATCCTCCAAGTTAAATTTCACCGTGAGTTAAAGATTTCGCGATAAAGTGACTTCTTATTAACTCAAAAATCCCATCGAGGTGATACAAGTACAAATTCTTTGGTCACTTATGATATTGAGGATTGTCACTCTTTCCCTCATGTATAATCGTTGTTCCCTTGGTTTGAACTCAAAAAAAGAAAAATTAAAGATAGGAGCAAAGCTCTTATTCATGCGGCAAAAGAAGCAACGACCTAGGGTGCAAGAAGCCCCGATTCATAGGCTACGTGCTGGGAGCATGTTTTTCTGAGCGGTGGGAGCATATGCACCCATGTTTCAAAACGAATTTACGTTATCCAATAAGGTTGGCTTCCACTATATGGTTGCTTGCTTTGTGCTTGAATGTCATGGTCGCACGACAATTTGCATGGTTGAGTTGTCCAGATCGGAATCTGTTAGCATTGCATATATACATTTATGCCCAGACAGCGGAATGATAGGTTAGGCATTCTGAAGTGCTGACAGCCGGTGTGCTTTACTGTTTGTCTGTGCAGTTTCTTGGATGGTGTAAGAAACGTTGGTGTCACGTTAGCATCATCGGTCGCCGTACATAACTAATTTGCTGCTTTCTTTGCTCCGCCCCAACTGTTAATTATGTTTGACGACATGGCTAGCAGCTTTGTCTTCCCTTTCCCTACAAACGCACATACGCACTCCCTAACCTTGTGAGCACCTCCGAGATACTGAGTCGGCGGGCCGAGTCATGAAATATACGAAGTTATCACAGACGTCTCGCTATCGACATAAGCGTTACTTCCCACCGAAGAATATTTCGACTAAATGAAAAACACCAATGTCAAAACTAAGGTTTGAACTCTGGTGGGCTGGAAGTATAACCACCGTCCTAATTAACATCAAACCACATATTGGTTCTCGATATTCTATAATGTCTAATGATGCGTGTAGCAGAGTAATGGCATGATCGTACTTTGTTTTATGGTGGTTAACTAAATTTTCTATTTTGAATCAAACGGCGTGCGTGCGTGCGTTGAGCCGAAGAACGACAAGTTTGACTCTGCTTCATACCCTCTTTTAAAAAACAAATAGCCAAAAAAGGATAAAAATGTTGAACGCGACCCATATGATTAGCTTGCACAGCATCTTTTGGAATATACTCCGTATATGTGAGTAGCTAGTGTGTCTCAACGTTTCGTATTTGTGCGGCCGAACTTACATATATGCATATTCTGGTTTGCCGATTTAAATCGTCTATCTACGTAAGGTGTCAAGTGGGATTCCATCTTAGTCCCACCATAGTTTATTTGTAATTTTTAGTACAATTTTTTTCTCAAAAATTACACTAGAATTTTTCAATTAAACTATATGTGGGACTTAAGTGGGATCCCACTTGCATCTCTACATATATGTGCCATTGCTTAGATTTCACGATTCAAATAATGTCACCTCTCGCTAGGTGGCTATGAGCTAGGAGGGTGATTACTTCCCTCGCCCCATGCATTTTTGGTAGTATTATTATTTTAGGGTGTTTTAGATTTAGTCCCGCTGCACAAAATGTCATTACCAGACACACGTTCTCCTCTTTCTTATTCCTTGGTCATAGTGTTGTTGAGCTGCTCCACTGGCACGTTAGTTTGACACCTCTTCCACGCGGAGTGAAACGGCGAGCGCCCCGCCGCCACCTTCCTCGGCCTCGCATGGGCTTGCCCGGGAGCACCTCTGGTGGCGGCGAAGCTTGGAGAGGGAAGGGGAGGGAGGAACGGGGGGTTAGGGTTTCGCCCCCCGAGTCACCTCCGGAGAGACGACACGAGAGACGGGGGACGGGGGGGGGGGGGGGGGGGTGGTTCAATTTGTCACTAGGAGTTTTTCGGCACGTTAGTTTGACACCTCTTCACGACTATTTTATAAAAGATAAAAACGACAAAAGTGGTTGACTGATATAGAGTATGATGGTACGGCAATTTGCTTTAAAATAATACGCTACACTTCCTATCGATCGTGCATAGGAACTTGCATGAGATGTGCGAATTGGATTTATGGTCAATGCTGCGACTGCAGCCACAGGAAATTACATTTTCAGAAGTAGCCATGTGGTCTAGTGTGAGAAGCAATAAGTTGAAGTTGAGGAGTGGTACGATCACCAAACACGGGATAAAAAAGAAGACTATCCGCATGTACTAAGGAGTAGTTGAATCAAAGGGGAGTTCCTAGCAATTTCCTAGGATTAGAATACGTATTCTCACACTTTGGTATATAAGAAGGAATTCTATGTAAATTTCATCAAATACCTGCTTGCTTGCAGCACATACCATAGAAAATACTGCATCTACTCAAGCGTTTTTCTATAGACTATTTTCACGGTGCAATCAGTCAAACCAATTAAAATCTTGTAAAGTTAGAGCTCCGTTGCCCTGGTCTTTAATAGATGTTATTAAATTATCTAAATTATTTAAGTTATGCTGAGTAGTAGTGAGGAGTACGTGGGTGTGTTTATTTTATTTAATTTTCCGAGGAAAATGTCATTACCCAGACAGATTCTCCTCTTTCTTATTTTTTTGGTCATAGTGTCAAGGTGCTCGACGAGAAGTTTGACCACATTTTAAAAACCGGAAGAGCAACTTTTTTTTGGACCTATATTATGATTCGTAAAACAACTTGCTTTAAAATATGTTACACTTGTATGTCTCCACGTTTCATATCGTGCGTAGGAAGTTGCATGTGATGCGCAAATTGTATAGTCAATGTCGTGAGTACACAAAAATTGTATATTTAAGCAATAGCCATGTGGTAAAATGTGGGAAGGAAGAAGTCGTAGGAGTTGCACAATCACCAAACCCGATTGTATAAGAATGGTTTTAAGGACTATTTGATTCAAACGATTTCCTTAGGAATTTCCTCAAAGAAAGAGTTAATGACTATTTGATTCAAACGAGTTCCTTTGTAATTTGGAGGATTGGAACACTTGGCAGTCTTGTATATTGTTTGATTAGAAATAATGGACTATATATAAACTTTACAGCGGATAGCGGATTTCTTTAAATCACACATCATAGATTCTTTTCATCTACTCAACTGTTTGTAAAAAATCCTTTACTTTTTCCGCGATCCGATTCGACATATGAAAATACTGCATAATTCCTCTATCCATGACATGCAATGATGCGAGGGATATGTCTGTGTTGAAAGTGCCGAGCATTTGGAGGCAAGGAACAACATTTTTTTTAAAATAAAACCACCCGTTTGTAAAGCATTCAACAGTTTTTGAAAATAAAATGAATTGAAACTGCATCAGATCATTTTGGTTCGAAATTTGTTGCTAGTAACCGGCACACCAGACGGCAGCCGCCAGCGAGCAAGCAGGGCGACAGGCTGGCGGAGGGGGCCCACATGCCAGGGTGGAGACAGACAGACAAACCCTCGGGTTTATTCATTCCGGCCCCCCAGCTCCCATAGAATCTCGTTCCGCCCCCTTCTTTCCCATTCCGTTCATTCTTCACAGTTGACGAGAGAGGAGGAGACCATTCCCGATTTCCTCTCCCCCTCTCCCTCGCCGTCTCCAACCCTAGCCAGCCAGGGATCGCCGGAATGCCGGCCTCCGACTCCTCCTCCTCCTCGCCGGCCCACCACCACCACACCTCCTTCGGCCGCTCCATCCTATCGCTCCGCCACCGCGACCAGATCCACCACCCCTTCCCGCGCACCCCCGACCGCAGCGCCCCACACGCGCCGCCCCCCGACGACACCGGCGAGGTCGACGCCTTCCAGCGCCACGCCGCCGACCTCCTCCTCGACCTGCTCCCCGACAACAACTCCTCCGCGGACCCGCCGGAGGTCCTCTCGCTCGACTGGACCCGCCACCTGCTCGACTCCTTCCTCATCTGCCTCGAGGAGTTCCGCTCCCTCCTCTTCGGCTCCTCCGGCGGGGACGCCAACCTCGCACGCCCCCCGCTCGACCGCCTCCTCGCCGACTTCTTCGACCGCGCCGTCAAGGCGCTCGACCTCTGCAACGCGCTCCGCGACGGCCTCGACCTGCTCCGCCAGTGGCGCAAGCACCTCGCCATCGCCGCCGCCGCGCTCGACACCTCCCGCGACGCGCCGCTCGGGGAGGGCCAGATCCGCCGCGCCCGCAAGGCGCTCACCGACCTCACCATCCTCATGCTCGACGACAAGGACGCAGGCGGCGGCGGCCAGCGGAACCGCTCCTCCTTCGGACGCGGCCCTCCTTCGGCGCAGCCCAAGGACGCACAGACCCGTGGGCACCACCGCCGGACCAGCAGCGGTTCGGGCTCCGGCTCCGGCTCCTCGGGCTCCCACTTCCGGTCCCTCTCCTGGAGCGTGTCCCGCTCCTGGTCCGCCTCGCGCCAGCTGCAGGCCATCGGGGGGCAACCTGCCCGTGCCGCGCGCGAACGAGGTGGCCGCCACGGTCGGCCTCGCCTCCGGGGTGTACACCATGGGCGCCGTGCTCTTCGTCACCGCCTGGGCGCTCGTGGCCGCCATCCCGTGCCAGGACCGTGGCCTCCAGGCGCACTTCGCGGTGCCCCGGAGCTTCCCCTGGGCCGGCCCCGTGACGGCGCTCTACGAGCGCGTCCTGGAGGAGTCAAAGAAGAAGGAGCGCAAGCACTCGTGCGGGCTGCTCAAGGAGATACACCAGATCGAGCGGTGCTCGCGGCAGCTCATGGAGGTCACGGACGCCAAGCAGTTCCCGCTGGACGAGGAGAAGGACGCCGAGGTGCGGGAGGCCGCGCAGGAGCTCGTGCAGGTCTGCGAGACGCTCAAGGACGGGCTCGACCCGCTCGAGCGGCAGGTGCGCGAGATGTTCCACCGCATCGTGCGCACAAGGACTGAGATCCTCGACTGCTTGAGTAGGCCGAGCACCGGCGCCGCCGAGTGATCGAGGGTGTAGGGCACCGTCGTGATGCTGTTTGGGTTGGTTGAAGATTGTGTGAAAATACCGAAATGCAGGCACTGCACGGGGTTATCGTCGTCGATTCAAACGAGGTAGCTTTCCTCTGCATAAGTTAGCAACTACATACATACATACTTGTGTCTGCACAATAGGCGGCGTCGCCTTGTGATAAATCTTTGAGTCGTTTAGATGTATTTGATTTATTCTTTATCTGTAGCTTGTGAATTCCTTACTTGGGCATCGTGCTGCTGGTCTAACATTATTGTTTTATTCTTTAAAATCTGGTTTGGCTTGGTTTGGTGATAATCTAGCACTTGGGTGCTTCATCTGTGTTCATGAGTCGAAGTCTTATTCGTGAATATGCGCCGTTGTGAGTAATATTTGTGATCTAGGTGCCAGTGATGAAGCAACCGATATACCCAAGCATTGTGTGTCGAACAATTGTATATACCTTGTTATCTGGAAACAGAGAAAACAACATTTCGCAGGCTGAATTCACATTTACTTTGGCTGGCCTAGTCCAAAACAGCGTCCCTTTGTGTGTGTTTGGATTTTACTTTGCCCTATGTTTCTAGCTATTTGTATCTCACAGTTTGCTACCTGGACTCTCATATTGTCAGTAGAGTTACAGCTTGTTTTCTGTGCAATGAATTTTCCTCTTGAGTGAAACTTCGGGTCTGTGAGTGCATTTTGATTGCCATTTTGTATTTCCTACCAATCAACTATTTTTGGTGAGTTAGATATGTATGATCTTGCGATGTTACACTCTTGATTTTTATCTCTAGATTCAGGAAACCTGGGCAGCCATTTAGGAAAATCATGCAGAACTGATTTTATTTACTCCCTCCGTCCTGCGTGTGTCCCTAGGTCATCAATTTTACTTATAGAAAATAAATTATACTATTGTTAGAAAATATAGAATCTAAAGTTTTTAATGATATATTTTTTGTCATGTATGCATCATATTAAGTTGATCAAATTGACGTAGTATTAATATACCTAGACGGAGGTAGTATTGAAAGTGCCTGGCTTTGTAGTACTATTATTATTTACATACAGGCCGCAATAATGATGCACCGTATGTTATTAGGTGATTTTCATGCCCCCAAGTTTTCAGCAATGTTTGTAAGAAGTTAGACAATGCGCACGAGGTCAATGCGTTTTTTGTTTGAAGATGTACTATTGCGTTATTTCTGCGTGCGTGCCGTGTGACGCTACTGCCTGTTTCTGGTGCAAGAGGCCACGAAGGTTCCTTGGTCAGTACTCTGTAGCCAGAATCTTCTTCTTTGATATATTTTCAGTTGGATAGCTCCCTGCCTTGCTACTGTTGTTCGGGAGTGAGCTGTAACAAGATGCGGTGCTTCTCGTTGCTTTCCTATCACCGATTGCTTTATTCCAGTTAACACTGCAACATTCTCGCTCGATGCTTCACTACACTGACACTGCAACATTCTCGCTCGATGCTTCACTACACTGCTGTCTTCAGGCAAGAAAAACAACACTGCAACATTCTCGCTCGATGCTTCACTACACTGCTGTCTTCAGGCAAGAAAAACATAGTCTAAACATACAATTGGACGCAGAGTGCACACAGCCCCCGCGCCGCCCCTCACTGGCGGCTCGGGGGAACCCTAAACCACCGCCGCCGCCGGCCCCCTGACCCCTTCCCCCGCATCGCCACCGCCGGAGGGGGCGCCGGCAAAGCCGGGCTCCCCGAGGAAGGTGGTGGCGGGGCGGACTCTCCATTCTCGCGTCCCTCCCGCGGCGAAGGCACTCGACAGCGAGGAGGAGGCAACTCGGCGGCGACGGCGGCGTGGATGGGCTCGGCTGCGAGGCGGAGGGTGCGGGCCGGCGAAGCTGCGAGGCGGAGGGTGTCGGGTCTGCAAGGCGGCGAGGCGCGGAGGTCGGCCGGGCTCGATCTGGGCCAAGGGCAAGCCGAGTGGGCCATGGTGTTGGCGGCGCGGCGAGACTGGTCACGGCAGCGTGACGCGTGCGTGCGCATGGGGGCTGTTCGGATCTGCAGCCTGGTGGTCGTTTGGAGGCGGTGGTGGCTGCATCAGGCCGTTGGGCGCAGCGACCGGCTGTTGTGCGAGTGTGGCGCCATCAGGCTGATGCGCTTGCTGGACGGCTTCGCGGCAGCTCTGCCTCTTGCAGCAGCGGCGGGGAGCTGCGGCGCTGCGTCCTCGACGAGATTGAAGGTGGTGAAGGTTTGCGGCTAGCTCGGTGGACCGGCCGGTCTCGCGGCACGGGCGGGCGCAAGGCATGTCGACGTCGAGTGAAAACTCTGCTCCCGGTTTGCCGGCGCAGGCGGTGGCGACACCTCCGGGCGCCGTTTCCCTCCTTGGAGGCACCGTCGAGACGCGATGCTTGCCTTCTGCCCGTGCCACTTCGGGGGAAACCCTAGATCTTTCGGGATCGGGCGATGGTGGCGTCCTGCGTCATGCTCCCCCTTGGGGGCATCGTTCTTGAAGTGTGACCGGCCGGAGGGACCTGTGGTTGCGGGAGGTGGTGGCGGCGGCAGCAGCGGCTATCTTTTAGGCCGGGTCGGCGGCCCCGGATGTTGGTACGGCGTCCGTGGTCTGTGAGCAGCTCTCCCTGGGCAGCTTGGGCTGCGGGTGGCTAAGTCGTGCGGCGTCGTGGCTCGGATGCGAGCGGTGCTACGTCGGGACGACGGTCCTGGAAGGTGGCGTTGGCGGCGAGGCTGTCGGGGCTGCTGAGGCAGCGGCAGCAGCGGTTGCCTTTTAGGCTGGGGCGGCGGCCCCGGATATTGGTGCGGCGGCCGTGGTCTGCGAGCGGTTTACCTTGTGCAGCTTGGGCTGTGGGTGGCCGAGTCGTGCGGCGTCGTAGCTCGAGCGCGAGCGGTGGTACGTCAGGACGACGGTCCTGGAAGGTGGTGTCGGCGGTCTGCTCGGCGTGGGTCGGGGCGGCGGCCCCCGAATATGCGTAGCCCGGGTGGCTGTGTTTGCCCTCGCGACGGTCGTGTTCCATGACGGTCGTTGAGGGTGTTGTACCGGGTTTAGGCCCACTTCTTCTTAATTAATGAAAATGGCAAGTCTTTTGCCTCGGTAAAAAAAAACAGTCTCTATATGCATTTCTTCATCTTATAAAGTGCTAGAGATTTTTCAAAAAGAAAATAAGGACAATAAAAAAAAGGAAATAAGAAATATATAGTGATGGATGCCAACCATATGTTCCTAGTGCGAAATGAAAATCACACAGACTGTTGTAACTGTAGCCTATTTCCCGGCACCGGACATATCCTTAGGTTTACGGTGGCAGGAAATTGGCTAGTTGTCAATCAAACTGCACGGTAAGTTCCAAAGCTGGTGTTGTAGCGAATTTCTACCTAGGTTTGCACATTCTAAGGTTCCGTAGTAGTCAACGCGCGTGCACACAGTCAGGGAGATGTGAAGTTTGATTGATTGTTGTTGCTGGTGCATCACTGCTAGCTCTTGTTTGGTGCAAGAAGGTTCCTTGGTCAACATCCAAAATCTTCTCGTTATCTTTCAGTTTGGGAGCTTCCTCGGTGTTGACCGCATTCCTGTTTAGCTGCATCGAATTAGTGTACTCCTGGTTCTGAAGATTGTACTGGAATGTCTTGGATTAGCTAGCCTCCAACGATCAGCAGAAGCGCGGAAAAAAAGTTAGTTTATGTCTTGTGTCTCTGGATTCAGATGACCGCGAAGCTGCCTGTGTGCTCATTCATATGAGGGAAGTACGTAGCTCAAGTAGTGCATATGTGAATCTTTTTTTTTTTAAACAATGCATATGTGAATCTTATATGTAAATAATCCGTGCTCTAGCTCTATGAATGAGATATCGTGCTAGTAGTTGTAGTAGAGTTAAAGGGGTTTATGTTTCGTTTAGTTTCGATTTACATTTTAGTTTCAAGCCCGAAGGGAAATGATTTATGGTATGGGGTGGATCATATGCATGTGTCGTCGCGTTTCGTCGTTTTGTGCGGCTTGATAGGCGCGCACGGCGGCCGGTGAAGAAATGCCATGATCCATGCCCCCCTTTGACGCTCATTAGCGATACATGTTGATAGCGTCGCCTGAAACATCCAGTACTAGGTGAAAGGATCGTATGGGCACCTAGAGGGGGGTATGAATAGATGCTACACTAATTTTTAATTTTTTTTCGATTTTAGGCTTAACACAAAGGTAAATTCTCTAGATATGCAACTACGGTAAATTTACCTATATGAGAAGCAAACTAAAACAACTAGTCAATTAACGATACAAGTAAAGGCGACTAACGGAAAGAGATAACCGAAAGGGGAAGCACGCGAAGACAAGGATGATTCCCGAGTTCCTCCTTGTTAAGGGAGTACGTCTCGTTGGAGGGGTGTGAGCTCGCCACAAGAGGCCTACTCAAGATGTCACAAAGGACTCACCCTATTCTCCGATGAACCGCACCCGAGGGTTTGGTTCACCTTCCACTATCGGAATCCTTCGAGGCAGAATCCGGAGCCTTTACAATATTTTTTGGGGCACACATCCACAACTTAATTGGGGGCTCCCAAATCAACACATCTGTCACAATTACAATAAGTAGTAAGTGCAAGAATTCTAGTATAACACAATGCTAACCCTAGAAACAAGAATCATCAAGTGAATGAGGGGGAAATGAAGAACGGCTTGGTGAAGACGTAGATCCAGATCTTCTCCTTCAATCCTCCGAAGATCAACGCGTTTGGATGGAGGAATTGGGAGATCTATCGATTTTGAGCTCTCAAATATTAGGGTTCATAAATGCTGGACGAGCTAAGTGTCTTGAGGTAGGTGGAGGGGTATTTATACCCCTCTGAAATTTCTGACCGTTGGAAGTCACTTAGACCGGAGACTCCGGCCTAAGTGGGCCGGAGACTCCGGTGCAGGCCGGAGACTCCGGTCTTCTTCCAGGGTTCCTCCGGACTGACTCCAGAGACGCACCACACCTTGCACGCCTGAGGAAGGGCCGGAGACTCCGGTGCTGGCAGAGACTCCGCACCCGGGCGGAAACTTTGTCGATGACGTTGAACAGGCCGGAGACTCCGGTGTCCAAGGGCCGGATACTCCGGCCACCCGGAGACTCCGGGCACCCTCCGGTGATACTCCGGAGGGGTATCCAGTACCGCACCACATCCTGGCAGAAGGCAGGAAAATCCAGGGGGCCAGAGACTCTGGCCTTGATAGACCAGAGACTCCGGCCAGGGATTGTTCTGCAGCAAATAAACTCATCCAATTCTTCCCTTTTTGGTGGTGGATGCTTAGTGTAAAATATGACAAATAACCTGCAGCACTTAGCATCACATTAGATGATCACTAGTGTTGTTAACTAACACACAAAACCAAAGGGTTTAGGAAATGCTCTTTCAATCTCCCCCTTTTTGGTGTTAGATGACAACACTAGGATTTGCAAAACAAAAGGATCATATCAAGTGACAAATAGCCTCTCCCCCTAAATATGTGCATATTAGACAAGATACACATATGAGAGGAAACCCACACATAGGAGGAGGATGCCACAAATAAATAAGACATGATATATATATATATATATATATATATATATGACAAATTCATTTGTAAACCTAAGAGACATGATATAGAGGGGTTGATATTTGTGTTAACAATCATATCTTGTGTGTGAGAATAAAAGATGATTCCAAAGCACATCTCACCTCACAAATAACTCAACCATAGATAATAACCGATACCATGTCTCCTCAAGAATAAAATGACAACAAGATCCACATCTCACATAGAAGTAGCAAATAGCAAATAGAGTTGAACACTTAACACATAAGATCAACACACGAATGATAAAGGGACACACGCTCTTAAGGAATGATAAAAGCAAATGCTTGTGCCTGACCCATGCAAATCCCTCGAATAGCCTACTAGAACCATTTCTCCCCCTTTGGCATCGAGACACCAAAAAGGAAGAAAGGCGATGCTAACGGTCCCATGAAGATCACTCGGAGTCCTCCTCGGTGTCATCATCATCATCCTCATCATATTCCGAGCCACTAGCATCATCATCCTCTTCAATCTCCCTTTGAACCATTGGAGCCTTGCCGGTATTGACGGGATTGTGCGAGGAAGAAGGCATGGAGGACACCTCCTCAAAGTCAAAATCAGCCCATGGGAATTGTTTTGCATGCCATCGGTCATAGCTCACAGTCTTCTCACTTTCGGAGGATAGTTGCTCCTCTTCGACCACCATTGGAGGAGGAGTCTTGTCCCTCTTCTTCTCCAACTCCTTGTACAACTTGTTTTGATTAGAGATAATCAACTTCCTTTCCTTGTAGGCTTGGTGGTTTTCCTTGTGGAGGCACACATTCATATGAAGCATCACCCTTTCAAACCACGAGAGCTTCTTTACCCTCTTTTCCACATCGGCCTTGCCGTTGCTAATCCATGAGGGAGGGTCGGCATTCTTACTTCTCCTTCGAACGGGAGAAACATCTTCTTCCTCTTCTTCACTTGAGGCAAACAGGACACGAGATGGAGCACTAGAAGAAGAAGGCTTGTCATGCTTGAGAACTTGAAGAGAGCCGGCCTTGTGAACGGTGAAGTGCGCATGATTGAGATTTGGCACTTGATCAAGAATAAGCTTCATAACATAAGGTGCATATATCGGATTCTTCATCTCATGGACAGCCCAATGCAACTCACACTTGATGAAATCCATCACATCTATCTCATAACCTTGGCAATTGGCTCCGGCTTGAAGAACCGCATAGGAATGAATGAGGAGGTTGACAAGCACTCCACGAATGGCATCCACATTCCCGGCTTGGGGTGCAGTGTTGCACCTAAACATGCGTAGGAGGATATTTAAGGTGGGAAGGATATCCTTGTTGGAACCAACGGCGGACTTGTTGAGGTAGAGCGGTGTCATCTTGCCCTTATCATATTGAACCCCTTCCGTGTGCATAATCCTTCCTTGAGAGGCTTCACCCTTGCGGAACACATAACCAAGCAACTCACCAAACCTTGTCATGGAGGACTCGCATTTGATGGGCCCGGTCATCCAAGTCAAAGAAACATCTTCATCCTGTCCAAACTGAATTGTTGCGAAGAATTGGTGCACCAACTTGATATCATAGTTTTGTTGAAGGGACATGAGGTGCTCCAACCCAAGCTTGCGAACAATCCAAACAGCCTCTTGGAAATACGGTTTGGTGCTAAGCGCGGAGAGATTGAGTACCTTTTGCACACAAACAATATTAGGACCCGAAAGCTTGGCATAGATATCATTCATCACTATCTCTTGCTCCCTTCTCCAAAAATGAGTATTGGAGGAGTTTTGCGGCATATCAAAGAAGGGCTGCATCCTCATAGCTCGAAACTCAGATTTTCTCAACCCACTTACGGTGGACAAATTGTCAAATTTTGCCTTCTTTGCCCTCTCTTGTGCAAGGAATTCCTCTGCAGCCCTTTTCTGTGCAGCCTCTCTAGCAGCTGCTCCTCTATCACGCTGAACCAATCGACCATCCTCGGTCGTGTCCAAATAGGCCCGAGAACCCCTCTTCTCTTTTCGAGTCACTTTATTGGGATTATGACTAAGTTTCTTGACACGCGAGGAACCTGTGAATAAACAGAGAGGGGGTAGCAGGGGGATGAGCATACATGTCCAGGAAAACAAAGGATGCATCAATTGGAGAATCAAAACCACCAAAAGGTGATCTACACCAGAGATTCCGGTCTCAGGGGCCGGAGAGTCCGGCCACACCGGAGTCTCCGGTCTTGTACAGACCGGAGTCTCCGGCCCCGAGGCTGAGAATCTAGGGTTAGGTCAAAACTTGATGCTAAAGATTCTAAAACTGATACATTGAGATGAAAAAGAGCCAGCAAAGATTCTACACCATAGGGAGCATCACTACACACTCTATCCAAGATCTAGGAAGAAACCTAGAGAGGGAGAGAGGGAAGTATCGCTGCTCGACATGGTGGAGGTCACCAATGGTGGGAAGGAGGTTCCCCAACATTGGAGAGGAGGGGAGGCCGGCTGGACGGCGGATTCCGGCGGCAGGGAGCAGCCGGAGGAGCTTTTCCAGGCTGGGGTGATGGCAGGGGGAGAGGATGGAGTCGGGGGTGGTGAGGGAGTTGTGAATCAACCCCCCCCCCCCCCCCCGACTCCCTTTTGGACCCCCTGGAAAACGCCGAGACCGGAGTCTCCGACCTAAGCACACCGGAGTCTCCGGGGTGCCGGAGTCTCCGTGGCTTAGGGCGGAGACTAGGTCAGACCGGAGTCTCCGCCCCCCACAGCTCAAAAACAGCAGTTTATGGTGGTGGACATGTATGTGGCAAGAGGAGCAAGTTTTGGGGCAAGGAGAGGCTTGGGATAGACTTCACAAACTGGGAGGTACTTCACACTCAACTTGCAAAAGCCAAAATCAATAAATGCCAAGATTGAGTGAGTTTCCCATAGGAACAAAAGATTTGCAAATAAAAGCCAATAAAACACCAAACGAACCAACTCTTCACAAGGAAGAGGTTGGTGGCCTAGGCCACCATGTATGAGTTTATGGCATGGCACCGCGAAGATATATCTTGGGTCCATAACCAATACTCGTCATTTAAGCTCACAATCCATGAATTGAAAATAGAGATAAATAAATTTTTACTATAGGCATATTGGGGGGAGGGAGAGCCCAATTTATTAGGACAACACTCCCCTTAAATTCATGCCCACACCTAAACCAAATATTGAGTCAACCTATAGATGTGTGTGCAAGATGGTCAAGCCAAACTCCTCTAATCCACGATATTTAGCTCATTCCTCAAATAAGTGAATCTTGCTTCATCAAGTGGCTTCGTGAAAATATCGGCAAGTTGGTCTTTGGTTGGCACATATGCTAGCTCAATGTCTCCACGGGCAACATGATCTCGAATGAAATGATGACGAATCTCAATATGCTTGGTTCTTGAGTGTTGCACCGGGTTGTAGGCGATCTTGATGGCACTCTCATTGTTACACAAAAGAGGCACTTTGTCACAACTGACACCGTATTCCTTTAAAGTTTGCCTCATCCATAACAATTGAGTGCATGCACTAGCGGCGGCCACATACTCGGCTTCGGCGGTGGAGAGAGAAATACAATTTTCATTTTGGCGATGTCTGGCACCTGCGCTGGAAGGGATGAATTGTCCGAATGTCACTCACTCTGTGAGATAATGGATCTAACGTTAGGACTTAGTTACTCCATCTCTCTTGCCGGCAACGCCGAACTACTTGAACCCGCTTCTTAGAAGACCAACTCACCACAGACCTACCAAGAAATTGGCAAGCCCCAGAAGTTGATTTCCTACCATCTTGATCACCGGCCCAATCCGAATCCGTCACTACCACAGAATGGGTTATAGGGAGGTTGGCACTCTGTGGCGCACCGTTAATTCGTGCGCCACAGAAATATGTTTCTGTGGCGCACCAGCCACGGTGCACCACAGAATGTCACATTTCTGTGGCGCACCTGGCCACATGCGCCACAGAAATGTGACTTTCTGTGGCGCACCAGCCACGGTGCGCCACAGAAAGCCAGATTTCTGTGGCGCATGCCCACCCATGCGTCACAGAATTTTTGTGGGTCCCACGTACAATCATTGTGCTAGGGTCCATCTGGGGACATTCTGTGGCGCACCGTGGCTGGTGCGCCACAGAAAAGTGACATTCTGTGGCGCACCGTGGCTGGTGCGCCACAGAAAGCTGACTTTTTGTGGCGCACCAAGTTTGGTGCGCCACAGATGTTTTTTTCCTAAATCCCACCCCCCCCCCCCCCCCCCGTGGATCGCCTTTTTAGTTTTGTAGGAAGTAAAAGAAAATGATAAAAATTTCAATAAATAAAATCCTTTGACATGTAGTTAGGTTTGAGTGTCTAGTAGGTATAGAAATTTTGAAATATGAATTTTGACCTTTTTTGCAAAAACCCGTTAAAAAATGTAAAATGGGCATAACTTTTGCATACGACGTCGAAAAAATGCGAATAATACCTTAAAAAAAACTAGAGAAAATTTCGGATTCGATCCCGGTCAGCAATTCACAGAATCCTCAAATTAGAGACTCCGGCCAGGGATTGTTCTGCAGCAAATAAACTCAGCCAGTTCTTCCCTTTTTGGTGGTGGATGCTTAGTGTAAAATATGACAAATAACCTGCAGCACTTAGCATCACATTAGATGATCACTAGTGTTGTTAACTAACACACAAAACCAAAGGGTTTAGGAAATGCTCTTTCACTAGGCCGGCCCATTTAGTTTCCTTCGTTCTGGACATGCACTACAAGAAATATGCTATCTAGTGAACCTCCATATTGGTCACTGAAAGGTCACATTTTTTCATTTGTGACCTTTTTGGGACCAAAAACAGTTGGTCAAAAGATGAGCGTTACTAATGAAACTACGTGACCTTTTCTGTGAATTGGTCATAGACGTCTATGACCAAATAAAAGGTCACATATTTTATGACTAAATTATTTGGTCACTGGCAATCCGGACAGACCACGTCGGATCCAACGTGGCATTGCTGACGTGGCAAAATTGTGACCAAACGAAATGGTCGTAGATCAGATTCAGCCCAATCTAGTTTGGTGTTTTACATGGGCCGAGCCCAACAATTCGACATGTTTCTATATTTTTTTCCTGTTAATTTGATCAACTATATGGGCAAAGCCCAACCGTGGCCTTTTTGGCCCAACAGTTTCAGTTTTTTTCATAGAAGATGGGCCCACTAGTCAAATGGGTCCCTATTGTCAGATTCCAGTAGGTAGGTCCCAATTGTCAGATTCTGGTGAGTGGGTCCCAGCTATCAAGGTTCTATTCTTCATATTTCAATTTGACAGTAAATGAATAAACAGTATTTAAATTGGTACAACCAGAAAACACGCTTAATACTTCAAATAACATCAAGATTCAGTGTGTTACATCGTATAACACTACATTAAATCATAGTATAACAAGCTCTACACTGATACAATGGCAGTCATAGTACAAGCTCTACACTGATACACTAATAAAATGGCTCCAGGTGTCTTCAAACTTCAGAATGGAGATCCTGCTCCTATCACTACAAATTAAATAACAACAGTAAAGATCAGCAGTACAGAAGAAGAAAAATGCCAGCAACAGAAAATAAAGGTCTAGTATACCGATGTGTATATTATTTACACCCCATCACCCACTTCTAATATTTTCAGTTTTCTTATCGAATTACAAGCATGATGAGAAGAACATGCGGAAGGAGCAGATTAGTATACATTATTTAGTCCAACAAAACATGTATGCAAGAGCATGACTATTGCAAGAGCATGACAACAAGATGCAAGTATAGTTTCATTCTTTAGGATTCATCCAACTTGAAATACTTCCTCTATAATTATACGCAAAAAATTCAACACATAGATGAATTGACTAACATGAATAACACAATATATAGTACAAGAAGCATGCTTTTTTTCTTTAAGCTAAACAAGAAGCAGCTCCGAGCTGTAAAGTGACAGTAAAAACTGAAGACATACTTATCAGTCAAAGGTGTGTAGCGATGCGTCAATCTTCCGATGATCGTATAAGTCTTGTTGGTTGAACCAGTTGCAACAACCCACTCATCGAAAGGATTGAAAGCCAGGCAATTCACCTATAAATAAAGAATATGTATAAGATAACAACAATCTACAAGACACCTTTCGGTGAAACCAAATCAGACAAGAAAGGAATGTACTAGAGTGGTACGACTATTGTTCATAAAATCTGTAACATATATTTTTTTCTGGATAAAACATTCCAAGTTCCTGCAGGCAGATAAACAGATTCACTTTTACTCCGGTCACAACGACATTCAAAATGAGATCATTTAGGGCGTATACAAATATAAGATATTCTGTCATATGTCACCAAACGTACCCTTTTAAGCCTAACCAACAAGGCGTTTATGCATGAGGGGCTATCAAGATTGATTCAATACTGTGAAAATATAACTTATTAGTAAAAAAGTAAAATTGAAGCACATCCTGCTACTCTGCCTAGATTTAAGCCAGAGACTAAGCATATCTATCACTATCAATCTATCGAACCATCATGGAACAAATCCATGTCATTTGACAACATCACAACCAGATGAACACAGGAGCCCATCTCATAATCTGTACACTAAAACTATATGTGAGCAGTTGACAGGAAAGATCTTGTAGGTTTGGATGATGTGTACCTCCTGGATGGTGGTGGTCTGCACGAGATGGAGCAGCCTCTTGATGGCGGCGTACAGGTCTTGGTGGCCCGACCGGAGCACCTGAGCCCTAAATCCACGCACGAATCAGTCTGCCTCCTCACAACATCAGCAGAACCAATATGAGTGGCATGCTCACATGGCTGAACCAACATCTAAGTACTCAAGAACTGAGTTCAGATCAATTGATCCATTGACATAAGGCAATAAGAAATTGTGCTCATGTATGATCGAAAATAAAATGTGAGAAGAAACCTAATCCATTACATAGTACTTCAATGTATTTGATATGCAAAAGAAGATACATCTCCCATGTTCAGAAATCAGGATCAAGCAGTAGGTATACTAAGAAAAATTGTGTGCACTCCAAACAGCAGAAACAAGATTCAATTGCTTGCATTGATATCAAACCATCATCGATTAACTTGATGAAATGGAGAGACCTACCTTACTTAAACCTAACATAGCTGAAGAAACAATATCATGTCTAAGCTGAACATTTGCTAAAATAAATCTAGGTTCTCTACAAGATAGTAACCGTTGGTACCAAATTGATTAAATGGTGTCAAGGGAAAAACGAAAATAGGCACTGCATTTGTAAAATTTATATAACATCATGAAGCATTTGATTTATATGAAAGTGAAGAGTTCTCCTAAAATTCTGAACATGCAAATTTTGGCTGAAACAGCTTTGCTCCAAATGTTAACTAACCAAGTTCACATACATATTGGTGCTCCTAATTAGTCTCTAATCGAAGTTAATCTCATGAAATCTAAGTATGCAACATTAGATCTGCATGAACGCTAAAAGCAGGTCCTGGATCTGGCACTACAAGAGTATCGCATCTCGAATTCAACAGCAGATGCGAAGTATTACCAGAACTTGAACTCTGGGAGGCAGCGGGGGAAGAGCTTGAACTCATCGTTGCCGCGGGTAGGGAGCAGCTTGGGCCGGAGCCACCGTCGAGCACCAGCGAGGGTCGCAGCTCGAGGACGTGTAAGACACCGGTAGCACCACGCCCGGTCTTCAGATCCGGCGCTTCCACGGCCTAACTGCCGAGAGACGGCCTCGTGAAGACGACGACCCCGACCTGCAGTGCGAGGTGGACAACGGCCTCTGAGGCTCGCGTCGGCGCCGTCGCCGTCCTGGTGGCCAGAGAACCGTGGCCGGCGTGTAGCGCCGCCACCGCAAACCCTAGGTAGGCGACGCCAGCGCCGAGGTCCGGCCAGCTCGACGGAGCGCCGGGCATCGAAGCGTACACGAGCGGGCCGGGGAGCAAGCCAGCCGCGACGTCGTGGCTCCTGGGCGGCGGCAAATATCTCGTGGGCGGAGCAGGAGCGGCAGCGCTGGATCTGGTTCAGGAGGTCGAACAGGTGGGGATGGGGGCGGAGGAGAGGAGGGGGCGGTAGTAGAGATGAGCGGCGGGGCTGGGGAGGAGGGGGCGATGGAGGAGGTGCTCTGCCAGCGAGGTGAGGAGAGGGGGGCGGCGGCTACGAACTGGATCTAGGAGAGGGAAAAGGAGAGATTGGGAGGGAGATCTCGGAGAGGGAAGTGTCGATGGTTAGGGTTTGCGGTCGATGGTTAACTCCTGCGATGGTTGGACTTGGATCCTGCCAAACGGACGGTTCAGATCTGGTCCAGGACAGCGATCCGCGGGAGGCTGCTTTCTCACATCTCATTGGCGGAATCCTTTTCACAATTTTGATCACATTTTTAAATCGACTAACAGTCGGGCGTGCTGGTGGTTTCGCTCGTGAGGCTGGACTGGTGCGTCCCGTGCTCGAGTCCTGCAGGGTGCGTTTTTGCTCTGGTTTATTCGCGAATTTGAGTCCTGCTGGTCAGCAAGTTTGGTAGCCCCACCTGTCAGGTCGATGATTGGGCCCGCTAGTCAGTGTAGTGGAACCTACCTGGTCTGGTCAGTGGTGGGTCCTGCTTGACAAGGTATTGGTCCGCATGTCAGTAGGGTCCCAGATGCCAGGTCGGTGGGACCCACATGTCATTGGATAGTGGGTGGCTGGACTTTGTAGTCAACAGGTCAATGTGTGGGCCCCATCTGACACCTGGACGTGACACATAGGCAAAATTGACACGTGGATACAACACATAAGTGAAACTGCTGAGTTAGCCGCCACGTCATTTCAATGCATCACAAATTTGCGACCGTGACCATTTTGTGTAAGCAGACTGTGACCTTTCTGACTAAAATGGTCGTTATGTTTTCACGTTTGGACCATCCCAAACAGCTTACGACCAATTGGTTCAAAATGGTCATACATCTATGACCAATTTTTTCAGGGTCACTAACAGAAGGTCACTAGTTGACATATTTCTTGTAGTGATGCTTCCTTCTTTTTGTTTTTCCCTCGAAGGCTCACTTCCTTTCCCTGGCGAACAACTAATTTTCTTCTTAGGTCGTCGCCGGCGCCCGGCGATGCCAACTTATTTTTATTTCTGATTGTTTTTCAGATTTCGAAAAGGTTCAGATTTAAATTTATTTTCTTTTACTATTTTAAATCTATTTTTTCCTTTTCTTGTAGTTTTCTTTTTTTCATTTATTTTTCTATTTTCTTTTTTCTTAATTCTTTTTTAGATTCACAAAATGTTCAAACTAAAAAATGTTCAGATACAAAAATTGTTCAAATATGAAATTTGTTCAGATTCAAAAAAGTTCAAATTGGAAAATTGTTCATATTCAAAAATTGTTCAGATTTGAAATTTTTTCAGATTCAAAAAATGTTCTGATTAGAAAAATAATCAGATTAAAAATTGTTCAAATTCATTTTCAAAAAATTTGTCACTGACATTTTCCATTCACCGATATTTTCTGTTCATTTTTTAAATCGTTCAAAGATAGTTTATGTTCACTGTTAATTTTTCTGTTCAGTTTAAAATATCTTTCGAAAATAGTTTTTGTTCAACGATATTTTCTGTTCACTTTTAAAATTGTTCCAAAATAGTTTCTGTTCACCGATATTTTCTGTCGACTTTAAGAAAGGTCAAAATAGTTTTCGTTCACCAACATTTTCTGTTCAAATTTGAAAATTGTTTTAGCACTCAAAAATGTTCAAAATTAAAATTTGTTCAATTTTAAGAAATGTTCAAATTTGAATAAAATCATTTTGAACATTTTTTACAGAACTGAACAATTTTCAAATTTGAACATATTTAAATTTGTACAAATTTTCATAACTAAACATTTTTTTCAAAATCATAAATAAAGTGAAAATAAATTAAACAAACAAAAAAGTCAGAAAAGAAAATAAAAGAAAAGACGAATAAAGGCCTTTTTCTGTTCACTTTTTAAAAATGTTCAAAAAATGTGTTTGTTCACCGAGCTTTTCTGTTCACTTTTAAAATCGTTCAAAATAGTTTTTGTTGACCGACTTTTTCTTCACTTCGGATATATTTTTTACTTTGTACTTTGAGAGAAATTTTGTACTTTCAGATATTTGTACTAGGTACTCAATATGTTGGTATTTCGTGTTTAATATTTTTTCTACTTTCTATTTCGGTGTATATTTATTTCTGATTATTTTTTTACATTCGACAGAATTATTTTCATACTTTTTGTCTGCTTACGTGTGTAAGAAAATGCCCGCGTTGCTCGAGCTAGCTTGCTAGCTAGCTGATAGCTCAACGTCTCCTGGCTCGAGCAATCATGGGATCGAGCTAGCTAGCTAGCTTTTCTTAACGTGATCGTGATCCCGCATGCATGCGTCCAGCGTACGGAGCACCAGTGATCATATGAAACAGTCCAACGGAACGAAACGTTTTCGTGCGTTGGGCCGGCCCATTTATGAAGAGTGTAGGCGGCGGGGAATGAAACTGCCGCTAACGAGCGATACAAAGGAGCTTCCCCTTTGACCCATGCGCAGTTCCACCTCCGCCGTACACCCGGGGGAACTCGAAGGGCCGTCACATCCTGTCCCGGTCGTGTTTTGGCCCTGCAAGGCCCATTTAGTGCCGGCGAGGCCTCTATAGGGTAATGCCAATGTACAGTATTCAGCCCGTTTGGGTTCCAAAAAAACATGAGCAACTTTATTTTTAATATAATTAATAATAGCTCAAAGGAAAAACCTAGAGTAATCGTTTCTTGTGTTATGTATGTGTATTGTTTGGCATGCAAGCCGCTTCCAGGTATGAACATGTCACCTAGGCAATTTGCAGGTTCTGACCTTGTTCGTCCATGGCGTTCTGCTCCTAGTAGTTAATCATCATGTCATGCCAGAGATGATATATACTACTCCGTATGTTTTTTTTTTCCTCCGTGCGCCGCATCTTATACTTGAAACGACAAGTACTGTTGATACCATTTTCTGGGATTATATTGACCATCAGACAGTAGCTAGCGCCGATAGTAACATCTGGTAGCATTCCTGGGCATTATCCGCCTATCCGAGGTGCTATGCTGACCATCAAAGTTCAAACAGTAAAACTGACAGTACCATTTTTGGTCTGACGATGTTGCAGACGAGACGACCATCCAAACAGAACCTGGATCCTCTCTCTGGTATGAGACATATTGACTGAACCACTCATCTTATTATCTAGACAACACACTTACACAAACACATCAGCTGAACCACCGATCACACACCCTTCACCCAAACGACCACTAACATAACGTCAATCCTCACATCTCGGCCGAGAGGCCCTCATGGTTGGCGGAAGTCTCGATGCCAACAACGTCTTTGTTGGGGGAGGCGCAACTGTGGTGGATCTTGCCCCGTGTGTTTGTGAGTTCGTCCATTTGACTCATTTCGTAGACAAGAATTTTGGCGATTAAATGGGGGCTCCCATTTCTCTATGGAACACCGGGTTCTAATGCCCAAATGTGAAAAATAATAATAATAAAAGAAAAGGTCTAAACCTAGAGTCAAAGACAATCCGGAGACCAGAGGTCCATGATAAAGAGTGAAACCCACTAAACCAATTAGTACTCATCACTCATGTATCAAGGATCCCCACTTCATCTCTACCTCTAATGGTGAGGGCTACTTCTTGAGTTTATCTATTTGGTATTTGGGTCCGGGCGGGATTCCTCCGACGAGATCCATATGGATTTCAATCTCATCGAAATGATCTGGCAGAAGTTGTGATGTGTCTCATTGGGTTTTCATATTCGTGTACCCAAGGATTCTGCCACCCTACCAACAACACACGAGCAAGTTGAGAAACCCATCAATTCATCATTCGCACGAGGAAGAAGGAGGGTTGACGCAAAACACTCCCAAGGTGCAATTTGGAAGCCTAGACTGTATGCACCGTCGATGGGAGAAATGTCCCTTGGAGTGTACGTAGGGGAAATTCACCTGCTGGTATAAAGGCGCCCTACTCTTTTTCTAGAGGCGGTTGCTTCTCAGGATCTTTGGATATGGCATGCCTTTTTTGGTGTTGCCGGACGAAACAACGACATCAACATGCTTAATGAATCGACGTTGTTCATTAGGAAACTGAAAGGGCAAGCTCCTCAAGTGAACTATAGTGTCAAGGAGAAGGAACTATGAACTTGGTTATTACCTTGTAGATGGAATATACCCTGAATGGTCAACATTCGTGAAGTCCAATGCCGATGACAACAAAGCACTTTTTTTTGCTCAGTGTAAGGAAGGAGCAAGGAAGGACGTGGAACATGCATTTGGTGTGCTTCAGGCGTGATGGTCTATTTTACGGAGGACTGGGGCGATCTCCATAATATTATGTTAGTCGGCATCATTCTACACAACATGATAGTCTATGATGAATAAGAAGAGGCGGGAACCATTCTTGATTTGAATGAGGAAGCAAGCTCATTGATTGTCCTTTCATCGATATCTAGTCATAGTGACAAGCCGGCATTTAATTACTGAGGTACTTGAAAGAGATGCTAGAATTCGTAATCGTCCAACACATAGGGCTCTAAAAATGATTTGATTGAGCATATATGGAAAAGGTTTGGGCGACAATAGATTATATTAGAGTCTTGATCCATGTATTGCTAAATATGTTTATTATTTTATGGTACTATATTGGCACTTTATTTTTTATTATGGATCCATTGGATTTTGTGTTCTTATAAAAACAAAATTTATATTGATACATGTCACAAATAGATCACAAAAGTTAATTGGAACAGGGGCAAAATATTTGTCCAATTTATTGATTAAGAACGAGTTTAAAAAGGGAGGTAAAAAAATAGCAATACAAGGGACAGCTCTCCCGAAATAATTTCACCCAACTGCTTAGCACCCGCAATGACACACAAGCGGGATTCCTTTTTAATCCTTTCTAAAACCACACAAAATGCCTTTTTTTTTCACCAAACATTTTGTATGAACATAGAATATCTGAATATACATCCAAATTTTTTTAACATTTTAGAATATATTTAAAATGCAGTTTATATTATTTTCGTTATGCCTAGTCGAGATATCACTATCGTTTGGAAAACCACGCTTGGTTCGTCCGGCTGGGGGATTCGCCACCTATGTGCATGCATCGACAATCGATGGAGACAAAACACATACAGTAGCATCTGCATCTGGCCAACTATCTGTGCACGCGATCATACTCCGGAAGTCATTAGAGAGTAGTACAAATTAAACTTTTTTAATGCTAAGTAGTCACACTCTTATACAGTAGCTACTATCGATTCTTATCGCTACATTAGGTAGCGGTGCTACGAACCTAGCCAAACCGGGCAGAACGTTGACATTAATTGGCCAGCACAGGCGATGGCCGTACGAGTAGTTCAATTGCGATGGCCGTACGTCCGTTTTATTTTGAGCTACAGAAAAATAACAAATTTGTGGTTGTGTTATTTTGTCTCGAGTTTCATCTTATTTGTGTAGCAAGAAATACAAAGTATTTTAAACATTTTCTTGTCAGATTTTCAAATTTTTGAAAAAAGAAGCTAACTAGTGTGATCACGTGGCACAACGAGCAAGTTCTTTCTCCAATGCTAGTAGGTATGTAGGTACTCACTCCGTCTCAAAATAAGTGTCTTAATATATTTTACTAAATACGGATGCATCTAGAAGTAAAATACATCTAGATACATTCATATCTCGACAAATCAAAGACACTTATTTTGGGACGGAGCGATGTTAAGTAGAAGGAGAACTATGATTAGGTTTGTCATGGTTATGGGGCTCACATGGGTTCGGAAGATCATTACAAACACAACCAAATACAAGAAAGGGCATCGAGACAACAACGAATTGCAAGAATATCCATAACCACAAGAATATCCATAACACCTTGGCGGAGAGAGCGGAACCAAACGGGCTGGCGAAAATCAAAACGATTTATCCACCATGCACAATTAATGTTTATAGCAGTGTGAAATTAACCGCGATCTCGACCCACTTGTCCAAGACCTAATAATAAAGCCTGTGACACCACATGGTTACACAACCTATTTGATTACTAGGTTGTGATGGTTTCTGGGCCCACTAAAATACATTTAAGGATAAAGAATTACAAGAACGTCCTTAACGCCACTGCCGAAGACGGGATCAGCAATATCTTGAGGACCATGCGTGCAGTAAGATCAAGATAGATTTGTCGTTCGATTTATAGTTATTAAGTAAAAAAATGTGACAGTATGATTTGGTTCTGGTTAATTTTTTCGCTGGCCAAACCCGAAGCTTTTCTTAATTCAAATCCACGAAAAAGAGCACATGTTGAATAGGTGAGAACTTATTAAATCCAGAACTTATTCAGTCTGATGCCATCCACGTACCCATTTCTTATTAAAAGAACTTATTCCGTTGAGTAAACAGCTAGCTAGCTCCACTTTGTTATTTAATTTGCTCCACTTTGTTAATTAATTTAATTCGATCAAGTTGGGTTCATGCATGCACCTACGATCGATTCCCGTCTACAAATAACGGCTATTTTGATGTCTCGAGGAACACACAAGCTAGCTAGCTTAGCCCCACACCAAGACAAGAATGGCGATGGCGAGCCGCAGCAGCAGCAGCGCACTGGTGCTTGCCTTCCTGACCGTCGCCGTGCTGCTCTCCCCGGCGCAGTCCCAGAGTTGCCCGCCGCTGGAGCTGAACCGCATGGTGAACAGCGCGGTGCAGAGGGAGGTCCAGAAGGAGATCGCGCTCGCCGCGGGCCTGCTCCGCATCTTCTTCCACGACTGCTTTCCCAACGGCTGCGACGCCTCCATCTACCTCACGGGCAACGGCACGGAGCAGGACATGGGGCCCAACACCACGCTGCAGCCGCGCGCCCTGCAGCTCATCGAGAACATCCGGGACAAGGTGCACCTGGCCTGCAACGCCACCGTCTCTTGCGCCGACATCTCCGCGCTCGCCACCCGCGCCGCGGTCGTCTTCTCCGGCGGCCCGACCTACAAGGTGCCGCTGGGCGTCCTGGACAGCCTCGCCCCGGCGCCCGAGGACACCGTCAACGGCCTCCCGTCGCCGACGACCTCTAGGCTACCCGTCCTGAGGAGGGCCTTCAGAGACAAGGGCCTGGGAGACCTCGCCGACCTCGTCGCGCTCTCCGGCGCGCACACCGTCGGGAGGGCCCACTGCCCGTTCTTCGAAGACCGTGCCGACGACGGCGACGCGTTCGGGAACAGGCTCAAGACCAACTGCAGCACGAACCCGGACCTGAAGCAGGACCTGGACGTGGTGACCCCGGACCTGTTCGACAACGGCTACTTCAAGGCCCTGGTGGCGAGGCAGGGCGTCTTCACCTCCGACATGGTGCTCATCAGGACCGCCAGCACGCGGCGGATTGTCAGGCGGTTCGCCAACAGAAATTTCGACTTCATGGCGCAGTTCGCCAAGTCCATGACCAAGCTCGCCAACGCGCCCAGGCCTGGCGGTAACGTCGGCGAGATCCGCCGCAGATGCTTCAGGCGCAACCCATCCAGCGCCGTCCAGGTGGCCGCCGGTGACGAGGGCTTCGCGGCGTCGGCTTGATGTCAGTCAGTTTGTGGCCGGCCACGACCTTATGCAATACCTACTATGTTTATTTCAGTTCAGCCCGCGTTTGTGTTTCCCGCTTTGTTTCGTGTGTAAAAGGAGGCTTCCTCAGTGAGTGTTGCTTTGCTTAATTACAATAAATAATATACGCCCTACTCTTATTGTAGAGGTGGTTTCTTCTTACTCCCTCCGTTCTAAATTAGTTGTCTTCCATTTGCCAAAAAGTGGATGTATCTATACTTGTAACATGTCTAGATACATCCACTTTTTATCAAATAGAAGACAACTAATTTGGAACGGAGGGAGTAGGATTTTTGGATATGCTGATTGAACAACAAATACGCCCTACCCTAAAGGTGTGCTTCAAGCGCGATGGTCTATTTTATGGTGTTCGACACGCTTATATGAAGAGGGCATGCCTTGGTGCGCGCAGCGGTCAGGTCCTCCCCACTTGTGCCACAGGTCTTGGATTCGATCCGGCCTCCCTGCACTACACTTTACAGGGGTAAGACTAGGTCCCTATAATCCGGCCTCCACCATGTGTAGGAGCCCTCTATGCACTGAGTCTTTCGACACGCCTATATGACCAGGCCGGGCGATTTCTATAATATTATGTTAGTCTGCATATATAATTCTACACAATATGACAGTCTATATATGATGAAAAAGAAGAGGCGGGAAATATTCTTAATCTGAACGAGGAAGCAAACTCATCGATTTTCTTCCATCGGTATTTACTCACGGTGATAAGGCAGCATTTACCAAGGTACTTGAAATAGATGCCAAATTCATGCATAATCGCCCGACGCATAGGGCTCTGCAAAATGATTTGTATTAGTTCTCCGGCCACATTTGTTATTAGTGTGTATTAGTTGTTAGTTTTCTGGCCACATTTTAGATATTAGTTTTGTTAGTTTGTTTTATTTAGCTACTTTCAGCGTAAAATGATGCCTGTGTACCGTGGTCGAGGGAGAGGAACAATGTGAGAGGCACAACATGGGGGTGCAGAACCATATTCAGGGTCGAAAATGTTGGATTGGCCACTGGCCGACCCCGGAGTTGGCGGCACGCGCCTACGACTTCATGGCCATCCAGGAGTACGAAGCTCGTGTCGTGCTCAACTTTCCCGAAGATCGCGAGTACACATAGGAACTCGCGCCAGAGGGAATCAGGATGGACACCATGACCGAGGAGAGGGAGCACCGCCTGGCCGAGGGGCAGATCGCACGGCGCCAGGCGGCCCACGACCAGGACGACCCGCTGGTGAGGCACTACCGATAGCAGCCAGACGTGATGGCGTACCAGATGCAGGTGTTCGGGTCCCGCGACGCGTCGGCCCCTTGCCACGATGCTGGGCCTTCCCACGACATGGGACCTTCACAGGGCGCAGCTCCTCAAGAGGACGAGGAGACTGACGACCCGCGATTCTAGGAGCAGCTACAGAGGTGGGCAGATGCGGAGGAGGCCGCGGGTCGTTTGCCACCATCGTAGAGGTGGGAGCGGTGTTTAATGTGTAGTATGCAACTTAGCCTTTGAGTTGATGTAGTAGAGTACGTTATCTAGAGATGTATGTTTAATATATGCTTCGTAGTCGAGTTTAATGTGTGTTATGCATGGTTTATGATGATGTTTTCGATGATGTGCAACGAAAAGACATGTTTTGTTTTATTGTCTCTTCGAAATATATGCAGCAAATGAATACCCCGTGTGCTAATTGTGGCTACGCTCGGTGTAAGGATAAGAAGTTTGTTATTGTGTGTTATGCAGCAAATGAATACCACGGTTGGTTCGTTTCCACGGACTCGTAGCTGACTTGTAGGCTATACATGCATGTGCATGTGTATCTGTATCTGTCCATAATATTATTAGCGACGATTGATGGAGACAAGCAGGAATCAAGACCCTGCATCTAGTCGATCAAGTAAAATCTGACAAAAGCCAAGTATGCACGAGACCATGGACAGTTAGTTTACCTACCCCGGAAGGCATGAGAGAGACAGAGAGAGAGGAGTACAGTAGTCCAAATTAAATTAATTAAACTTTGTTAATGCTAACTCCTACACGTGGGCGCAGAGCTACGTTAGCGGTGCTATGAGCATTAGCGGTGCTACAGACGACGCGATGGCCGTACGTCCCTTTGAAAAATATCATACTCCCTCCGTCCCAAAAAGATGTCATTTCCTTTCCTAAATTTGAATGCATCTGAACACTATTTAGTGACTAGATACATTCAAATTTGGACAAACAAATGACATCCTTTTTAGGACGGAGGGAGTACTACAAATTTCCCCTCAAAGCCGCCTTAGTATTTAATTTGATCGAGCAAACATGCATGCACCTAGCTAGCTTGGTTCCCCGGCCGTCTACAAATAACGGCCATTATTTCTTGTCTCGATGACACCAACAATGGTGATGGCCCGCAGCAGCAGCGTTCTTGCCTTGCTGACCGTCGCGGTGCTGCTCTCCCCGGCGCAGTCCCAGAGTTGCCTGCCGCCGGAGCTGGACCGCATGGTGGCCAACGCAGTGCTGAGGGCGCTCCGGAAGGACATGTCGCTCGCCGCGGGCCTGCTCTGCGTCTTCTTCCACGACTGCTTTCCTAACGGCTGCGACGCCTCCATATTCACTACAGGAATGGACGGCTATGCCGACGGCCTTTTGCCGTCGGCACAGGCCAATTTGTCGTCGCCGTATTGCCTCGTAGGCATACCGCCTTTTGAATTTTGGATTATCGATAAAATATGGCCTACTTTATGTGAAAATTATATATGTGCCATTTTGCACCATATTTGTCGTACTTGTTTCACAAAAAATGTCATTTTTTACAATTAAAAAATGAAAAATAATATTTATATACGTAATTTGAAAAAAATTAGTTTTGCAACATTGTTTGTCATAACAAGACACACCTATGTGTCAAATATGGACACATTATCACAAACTATGGCACGAGGATGATCATATCTACGTCATTTGACTCGAAACGTACACATGTTTATAGATGATTGACTTTTTGTGTAGAAGTTTTTTTATAACTTTATCAAAACTCAGGTTTATCATTTTTCCTATCAACTAGTACACATAAAAGGAGTCCATGCCAAAGGATTTCACTTTTTAAGTATTTTTCCATTTTCTTTTATTTTTTTGAGAAAAATGGTCAAAATGGACCCGTGCCATGATTTGTGATAAAGTGTCCATTTTTAACACATAGTTGTGTCTTGGTATGACAAACATTGTTGCCAAAAACAATTTTTAAAATATTATTATAAATATTATTTTCTATTTTTTAAGTGCCAAAAGTGATTTTTTTATTAAGTAAGTACCACAAATATGTTGCAAAAAGTCATATACATGATCAAAAAGATGATATGGATGTCATATTTGGATTCCTCTCATTTTTCTAATCTATTTAGACACTTTATTTATTAAATTTTGATTTATAGATTTAAAAATATGAATTATTTCATATTAAACGGAAAACAGAAAAAAATCAAAGCTATGCCGATAGACCTGTGAACCTATGCCGACGGTAAACCCCTGTGCCGACGGCAGAACCTACGCCGACAGACGTGTCGACGGGCAAGCCTCGTGGGAGCCTATGCCAACGGCCCCGATAAAAAGCCGTCGGCATAGGGGGTAGCCGTCGGCATAGAAGCTCATTTCTATAGTGATTCCTCAGAGGCCGCGGCACGGAGCTGGACATGGGGCCCAACAGGACGCTGCGGCCGCCCGTCCGGGACCTCATCGAGAACACCAAGATCGAGGTGGAGCGGGTCTGCAACGCCACCGTCTCTTGCGCCGACATCTCCGCCCTCGCCACCCGCGCCGCCGTCGTCTTCTCCGGCGGCCCGACCTACAAGGTGCGGCTGGGCGTCCTGGACAGCCTCGGCCCGGCGCCCGAGAGCGCCGTCAACGCCCTCCCGTCGCCGACGACCTCTAGGCTGCCCGCCCTCATGAGGGCCTTCAAGAGCAAGGGTCTGGGAGACCTCGCCGACCTCGTGGCGCTCTCCGGCGGGCACACCATTGGGAGGGCCAGCTGCCCGTCCTTCAAAGACCGAGCCGACGACCGCGACGCGTTCGGGAAGAGGCTCAAGGCCAACTGCAGCAGGAACCCGGACCTGAAGCAGGACCTTGACGTGGTGACCCCCGACCTGTTCGACAACGGCTACTTCAAGGCCCTGGTGGCGAAGAAGGGCGTCTTCACCTCCGACATGGTGCTCATCAAGCGCCCGCGCACGCGGCGGATCGTCAAGCGGTTCGCCGACAGCAAGGACGCCTTCTTCAAGCAGTTCGCCAAGTCCATGGCTAGGCTGGCAAACGCGCCCAGGCCCGGCGGGAACGTCGGCGAGATCCGCCAAGACTGCTTCAGGCGCAACCGACCCAGCGCCGCCGCCGGTGACGAGGGATTCGCGGCGTCGGCTTGATGTCAGTCAGTTTATTTATTTCACTTCAGCGCGCGTATGTACGTGTTTTCCGGTTTGGTTCGTACTACGTCAGTGAGTGTTACTTTTGCTTACATATACAGGACAATAAATATAATATACGTACACCATCTTTATCGAAAATGTACACCATCTACTACTGGGCCAAGCCCAGGTCGACCAACTGGGCTGGGCTTCATCAACGTTGAACCCCAACGAATCGAGTCCATCTGCTGTGCCCATCTTTAGTGTTCAGCTCAACGTTGACCCTAAATTACGCGACAGCTAAAAAAAAAAAAAAAAGTAAATTACCTTAGATTTAGGGTTGCGTCTTTGCCGCACGATCTCCTGATTCTCGCACTGCTTTTAATTTTATATAACGCTAATAAAATACAGGTAGAAAAAAGTATGGCAATAATAATAATAATATGTTTATGAGGTGTAGTTTCTAGCCCCAAAATAAAGGTGTAAATAGGTGACCCCTAAAGCCTCACAAAGTTCAATCTACGACAACGGTTGGCACCGATAACACCATGCCTAAGGAACTGGACAAACACCAAGTAGATTTCAACACCAAAACGTTGCCATTCTCCAACAACATATATAAACATGAAATGCATACAATATTTTGTAAAAGATGAGCACAAGAAGTCACAACTGAAGATCTAACAACACTGCTTTCATCCAACATAAGTTAAGCCATACATACAGATAGGTGGACAATGCCATTGAGCCAAGAGTCCACAAACATTTGTCTCATGGTCGAGGAAGAACAAGGTAGATGCAATTACATGCCTAATTAAACCTCTAATAGATAGGACACCGAGTATCAATGTTGCCTCGATGACTCTGTTCCCTGCCTCACGGCTGTTGGGCGCCCTGCACAGTGAATAAGAGGTAGTATTAGTGCCAGAGCAGTAATTTTGAGCAGAAGTACCGAAACATGCATGAAAAAATAGGAACATTTAGAAATATATCTCATCAACATCAAACTTATTTCAAACGGACACTACTGTTTAAACATATGAACTGAATCAAAATGCAAAGCACCTACAATTCAATCCCCTTTAGATATGAATTTGGGACAAATGTAACTAAAACACATATTCTTGCCAAACGTCTCACCAGCTCACAACACTATAAGGAGGAGCTCGTATGAGATTTGGACGTACTCGCTGCCATGATGGATTACCTCTTTAGAGGGAAGCACTAAGTGAAATATGGACCAGCTACCAAAGTCTCTTATCAGGACAAACCTTAATATACATTGTAAGGACAAATCTGAATATACATTATAATTAAGGACAAACCTGAATAGACATTATATAGTTTTATAGGGAAAATAATTAACCAGATTCCACTTGTCTTCCTAAGTGACCTCAATCCTGACAATAATAAAAATCTCACACCGTAAGAAACCTACACAATACATTCTTGTACATAATCTTTGGACGAAATAAAAAAATAGGAGTTCTACGACCTCAAAATAAGAACACAATCGTTACACTAAGGTTTGCAAAAGGAAAAGAGGGTGCTAGGAAGGATGTGGAGCGGGATTTTGGTGTGCTCCAGTCTTGTTGGGCAATTGTTCGACATTCTTTCAGAACATGAGCATTGAGTCAATGTGGGAGGTGATAACACTGCTTGTGTGATCATGCACAACATGACCGTACGGGATGAGTGTTGTGATGGTATATATGACCAGGAATGGGACTAACAGAGTCAGGTGATTGAGGTCAAGTGGACCGACACGTTTGAGCAGTTCATCCAATTTCATCATGAAATACATGATCAAGCAACTCATGTTCAACTTTCAAATGATTTGTTTAAGCATATGTGAACTCATGTAGGAAACTAGTAGTTCTATCTTCTTATTTTCTTACATTTTATTTGCTATTATGAACAATGTTTCAATTTAATTGGGTGTAAGTTATTTTATTTGAATTTATTGTGTAAACAGATTTATTTGCTCATATGAAATATTTTATATATCTCAATCAAGATTATATCGGATGATCAAAATGTCAAAATGATCATAAGTTATAAAAAATACGGACAAGGGGGACCAAATGGGCCGTCCCATTCGATGCCATGGCCAGAAAAGGCGGACAAGGAGCGGATTATTGTCCGTCTGAGCACCCAAACGGATAAAAACCGAACAAATTTGTATCTGTTTGGATCGTCCTGTTGATACCTAATCGCTTACTCTAAGGGCCCATTTGGCACCCGTCATTTCATTTCATTTGGACCAAATAAAAATAAAATGAAATGAATTCCAGACAAATGACAGGGTTAGGGACAAAAATTGACTTAACATAGCAAAGGCATTCTGTGGAATTCCAAATGAAATGACATTCCAATTCCATAACATCCAAACAGGTTGAGCATAAAATCTGAAAATGAATTCTATACAAATGATGGGATCCAAACGACCCCTAACGTATTTGTGATCGTTATGCTATTCAAATTCCACACCTTTGCGATGGTAATTAGGCTAGACCAGAACTTCTCGGGTTTTTGTGGTCCTAGAGTCTAGAGGTGGGGAAATTCGAACTCAACAGTCGCATGTCCAGTTTCCCGTGGATCAAGTCACATGCATGCACATGCCAGCATGCAGACAACAAATTTTTATTTTCTGTTAAACTTATGTAGATAAAGAGCCTTGACAATTTGTGTACGAACGCGCGAGTCCATGACTGACTCGATCTAGTCAAGATTAACTATAGCACAGTGCAGCACATGTCCGGCAAAAAAGATAATCCAGCGGTTCCACTGGCAACAACCTCGATCGCTCCCTAGCTGTCTATACCGTTTATCAATCAACTTGTGTATACATCATCCAATATTACAAAGATATCCGTTCAAGTATATCCTTGGATGCGCAACTTGATGAGTAAATTATGCCAGCCCATATCAACAAGTTGTAAGTGTGAATTTTCAGAGGAGATTATGTTGTGACGCCGGGCGAGTTGTTTATATGCCCGACTGCACATCATATTTTTAGCATATCTAGGATTACATGGCATTTTACGATGAGGCTGTCTTATCAACAATTGGACATACCCTTCTATGTTATTTCAAACACTCCCCATTCAACCGCAACTGCGCAGGTTAAGATTGCGATGCAATTCTGATATTCCATTATGTTTGGTCAGCCCCTTGACACCTTCATCTTCAATTGAAACGAAACCGATCCCTTCAAGCGACCATTTCTCTTACCAAATGGAAAACAACTTCGATGTGTTTTTGTCCTCGCGTGGAAGACATCGAAGTGCTTTTCTTCTAATCCCGTTTTCACGCGAGGAAATATTTTGAAAACTTTCAAAGTTGTAAATTGTTTTCAAATTTTTCTTTTTACAATTTTCGCGTATATCTTTGAGATTGGTTGCACCGGCTGCAACAATTTGATCGCTGCATAGGATACGTTCTCAGAGGGACACTCACCAACCAACCCCCCTAGCAGAGCTAGCCACCCACATGTGTCACTGAAAATTCCAAAGAGATTCCTTAAAGTACCATCCTTGGATGCGTAGATTGATGACTAAATAATTTTCGCCCATATTAAATATTTGCAGCTGGTTTGATTATATTTTAGAAAAACCTTTTCAAATCAGTTGAGTGCGTGTAAGTGTTTCCTTCAAATTAATTGTGGAACCTAATGAACATCGTCATGTCTCGGTCGGCTAAAGTAATAAGTGCCCCTTCCGGCCGTTATCTAAAAAATAATCAAAGTTTGGATATAGGTAGAGTCACAATTTTGGAATTTTTTCACTGTAAATATCATTGGTAATACTCCATGTGAAAATAAATATGCTTGGATTATTCATGAGAGGTTCTTTTATAGCCTAATTTTTGTTACAATTTATAAATATTTGGTGATAGGAATTGGATGTATTTGGACTACAATAGATTTTAGTCTATATGAGCTTCTCTTGCTAGCTACCCTCTTTGCACGTCCTTATTATCTGAGAGAACTAACATGTCGCTGTGCGCGAATTGTCTTGCAAGTGGACAATGCGTGGGATGCATTTGGACATTGTAATATTATTACAGCCACGTCGTCCGAAATTATAAAACCCGTACTAATTAAAAGCATATGCTTGGACGATGCAAATGCTCGATGATCCATCGGCTCTTGGCATATTTCCTGGACTAGTTAACGCGTGTCACCATGAAGGGTGATCCGTACGTACGTAGTAGGAGGTGCACAATATACTATACTAGAGGAAGGTGCCACGAAATTAGGCCACACATCACTGTATGTACCGAATATATATGTTCTGACACGCTCGAGTTGATCAACTTGTTTAATTAGTCTCCATCGATCGGCGACTTCTGCTTTGTTCTGGATCAGATCCAACGACTCTACCTAGTATAGCTAGCTTGATTGCTTTGCTTGCTTGGAGATGAGACCGTGCGTACGTGTATAAATACCAACACAAGATGAGCCCGTGCAAGGCACACGCACACACCACCACTCCTTGGCTAGCTAGCTAGCTAGCTTCAGACGACGGCTACCATGGCGATGGCCAGAGCGGCCTCAGTGCTAGTCCTGGTGGCCTGCCTGGTTTACGGCGCCGCCGCGCAGGCGGACACCGCCACCGGCAACGGCCTGTCGGTCGGCTTCTACGACGCGTCGTGCCCGATCCTCCCCTACATCGTCAAGCGCTTCGTCGCCGCGGCCTTCAGGAAGGACGTCGGCATCGCGCCCGCCCTCATCCGCATCCTCTTCCACGACTGCTTCCCGCAGGGCTGCGACGCCTCCGTGCTCCTCAACGGCACCGCCAGCGAGCTGGCGCTGGGCCCCAACCTCACGCTCCGCCCGGCCGCGCTCAAGCTCGTCGAGGACATCCGCCGCGTCGCGCACGCCGCGTGCGGGCCCGTCGTCTCCTGCGCCGACATCCTGGCCCTCGCCACCCGCGACTCCCTCGTCGACGCCGGCGGTCCCACCTACGAGCTGCCCCTCGGCCGCCGCGACGGGCTCGCCCCGGCGTCGCAGGACCTGGTCTTCACCCTGCCCGGGCCGGACTTCGACGTGCCCACCCTCATCAAGTCCTTCGGCGACCGCTCCCTCAGCGTCACCGACCTCGTCGCCCTCTCCGGCGCGCACTCCTTCGGCATCGCCCACTGCAGCTCCTTCTCCGACCGCTTCACGCCCGAGTTCGACAAAGACCCGGCCATCGACCCCAAGTTCGCCGCCACGCTCAAGGCCAAGTGCGCCAAGGACGTGCCGCCCAACACCGTGAAGCAGCCGCTGGACGTGCGCACGCCGGACGTGTTCGACAACAAGTACTACTTCGACCTCATCGCCAGGCAGGGGCTGTTCAAGTCCGACCAGGGCCTCGTCGTCCACGGCGCCACCAACCGCACCGCCATCCGCTTCGCGCTCAACCAGCCCGCCTTCTTCGACCAGTTCGCAAAGTCCATGGTGAAGATGAGCAACATGGACGTGCTCACCGGCACCCGGGGCGAGATCCGCCGCAACTGCGCCGTCCCCAACAGACGTGCCGGCATCGAGACCGCCGCCTCCGACGACGACGAGGGCCTCGCCGCCGAGATGTGAGGACCGGTCGATGCACGCACGGTGGTTTGTTAGTTGGTGTGTTTGTGTAAGCGTGTTAATAAGATGAGTGGTTCATGTCTCAGAGACTCAGACCAAAATGTCATCACGTACTGTCAGTTTTACTGTTTGATGGTCAACATAGCACCACCGGATATGATATGTCACCCGTTAGGCCGTTACTATCAGCTAGTTATACTGTCTGATGGTCAATATAAGCCCAGAAAATGGTACTCGCTGATTCAAATATAAGAAGCGGCGTGTAGGAATTTTCAGAGCACTATGGACGGAGTAGTATATACCATCTCTGTCATGACATGATCATCAATTACCAGGATTAGAACGCCATGGCCGATCATGGTCAGAGTCTGCAAATACATGGGTGCCTGGAGATGCTCCGGTTCCATGTTCAGAGTATGCAAATATATGGGAAAAGGTCACAACGAACCTGGAATCTGCATTAAGGGCAATTTCTTTTCGGCTTCAGCAGCGGCGGCTTCCCGAGGAAGTTTCTCACCACCAGTGTATTTCAGAAGCTCAGATCCTGAATTTGTGCCGGCTTAACTAGTTTATAGGCAAATTCAGAGTCCGGGCTTCTGGATGAAGTCGGTAGGAAGAAGCTGCCCTAGAAGCCGAAAAGAAGTAGGCCAATGTTGGGATAGGATATAAATTACAAAAACACCCTCCCGAAAACCAGAAAATTAAACTAGACCTTTAACTTTTACACAAAGCAGCCTAGATGAGAACAAAGAAATGTGAGTCCAATCTTCGCTGGACGGCAATCATTCTCTCGGCACGGCCACTCATACCTCTGATGGGGACAAACCCACTTGGGGAAGTAAGTGTGCTCGATGCCGCACCGAAACTAAGGAAGATCCTCTAGATGAGGAAGTAGAAACTCAAAAAGCAACAGTTGTTGAGCTCAGCGAGGGGCTAGTCCTCTGGCCAAGTATAGCGGCGATGTAGCCGCCGCTGGGGAACCACCGAAGGAGAGGCCGGTTCCAAGAACACATACGTCATCCCCACACCAGTCATAGAAGAGCAGTCCTTCTAGTCTCCCTCGCCACCAAGGCCAGACGAGAGGAAGCGCACCGCTCCACAAGAGCTGAAGAACTAGGGTTGCCAACGCTTATTGAAGGAGTCGATCGACACAGTGATGTAGGGTTGGCCTGATCTTCACGGATTTGTGCGGGATGTGAGGGGAAAACGGGGAGAACGCGAAGAACACGAGGAAAAAAGGGACAAAACGTGGAGATAACTCGCGAAGCCTACGAGGGAGAATCACTCGGCAACAAACCCCCAACGGAGTAGCATCCGGATCTCAAAAACCCAAGTCAACAACACGCTCAATGAAACGATTTATCTTACCGGCCGGTCTACCGATCCAATAGAATCCTAAAAGGAAAGATTGGCTTGTTCTACTTGAATCACCGCGGTGAGAGAGTAGCTACAAGAAGAGGTACATCATCCTCCTCGGAGGAACCCTTCACGGGAGAGAGCAACGCTCAAGTTCTAGCTCATTCTTGTCTGACCCTAGATCTAAAGAGTAGGGGGGGGGGTTATTTATAGCTAGGCCCAAAGGGGTAGGTGGGAGAGGGATACATGGGCCAAAGGCCCCTTTACTGCGCGCAGGCAGGGGGTCACCGGACGGTCCGGTGTTTCTCAAACCGGACGATCCGGTGTGGCGTGGCTCGGCCTCTTCAGTCGCTGGATGGTCCGGCGGTAGCTCTTGTGGCACGTCTGGACCAGGCGCCGGATGGTCCGGCGTCATTGGCCGGACGGTCTGGTGGCGACGTCGTCGTGCTCTCCAGCTCCAGGCACCGGATCATCTGGCTCCAGCGTCGGTCGACCGGCGAGTACCCGAGAGCGGCCAGACTCCTGCTGGAGTGCTCCGGTACCCGTCTGGCGATGCCAGACCGTCCGGTGGATTGGGCCGGATCGTCCGGCGGCTCTTGTTGCCGCTTCCTTGTCTCATCGCTTCTTCTTCCTCGTCCACGTGTAGGCCTTGGAAGGCTTCAACTCTTGGGCTTCCTCGGCATCTCCCTTGACGTCCGTACTTGGCATGTTCACCCTAACAATGCACAAGGGCCGATGCTCACATAGTATACCATCCAAAGGTGATGTATCGAGGTTCGCATAGAGGAAGGAGTTCACCTTAGAGGTCCATGGTCACTTGGTGCTTGTCATTGTGGTGGACATTGGTCCGCCTACATCATCTCCCCCTCCTTCGATAAGCGTCGTCCTCGACGCTAGCACTTCCTCACCATGTGAAGGAGATAAATGGCTTGTCGTTGAAGTGGAAGTCACCATGCCGCCATTTTTGCCTACACGCACCAAAGACCAAGCAAAACATGTGTGTGCATCATGGAGGAACATATTGATACGTGTCAAACGTATTTATAATTTTTGATTGATCCATGCTGGTTTTGTGATGTTGTCACATGTTTTTATTATCATATTAATCATTTTTATGCATTTTGTTGGACTAACCTATTGACAAGATATCTAGTGCCAGTTTCCTGTTTTTTGCTGTTTTTGTATTTCAGAAAATCCACCACAGGAAATATCGTCGAATTGCGCTGAAAATTTACGGATATTTTTTATGCGACGGAAGGAACCAGAGGACCAAAGGGCAGCCTGGGGGGCCACCCAGGGCCACAGGCGGGTGGCGGCCGCGGCCCCCCTAGGACCCGCGGGTGGGGCCCGCCCCTGCCCCCTGGGCACCGCCTCGGCTCCCTCCGACGCCTATAAATTCCCTTTAACCCTAAAAACGACGTGGCGGCCATTATTTTCCAGAGAAGTCATCCCGACACGCCGTCATCTCAAACCCTATTTCGGGGGTGATTCTGAAGCAGATCCCGACACTCTGCTGGAGGGGAGATCGATCCCGGAGGGCTCTTCATCACCATGCCTTCCTCCAGGATGATTTGTGAGTAGTCCCACGTTGGACCATGGGTCCATGGTAGTAGCTAGATGGTAGTCTCTCTCTCTCTCTCTCTCTTGTGCTTCATGTCTTATGATCTTGCGAGCTGCCTAACATGATCAAGATCGATTATTCTAATGCTATGTGATGTGTTTGCTGGGATCCGATGGATTATAAAGTTATGATCAGATTGTGCATGATTCTTATATGTTGATTTATGTTCTTGCATGCTCTCCGATGTGCATAGTTACTTTGGCCAAGTGATTGTGTGTATCTCCAAGAGAGGGTATTTATGCTAGATAGTGGGTTGATGCCCCCTTTTGATATTGGGCACGAGTGACAGAAACTTCTAAGGGCGAGGGTGTGATGTTGCTACTAAGGCTAAAACAGCAGTGTTAATGTCTCTTTTGACACTAGTATTGCTTACTTCATGCGATTTACTTAATGCAAATGTATGTTGCTTGCAACTTAATACCGATGGGTGACAGGCTGGATAGCGATCCTACGGTGGACTTTTTAGACAAAGATGCAGTTCGACTCAATGGTCTTTGTTCATTGTCGGGATGCCTACTTAAATAATATCATGTTCTCTTTGTCATAGCTAGATTAAGTTTGTGTTATAATCTTGTCAATTGCCCAGCTGTAATTTGTTTACCCATCATACGATTGTTCTATTTACTTGAGAGACTCCACTAGTGAACCCATGGCCCCCGGTCCATCTTTTTACATTGATTGCAACATTTATTCATCACTTTTCATCATTATTACTCCACTGGTCCATTTTCATATTTCATCTATTTTACTATACAATTAACCGCTTTGTTTTCTGCGAGACCAGATAGATTGACAACCTTTCCACCATTGGGGGCAAAGTATTTTGGTTGAGTGTGTACAGGTCCACGTCTGTTGAAGATTAAGCACCAGAGATCTTCAACATTCACTTTGTTGTTGATTTCAAGGTCCTACTGGTTCGATAAACCTTGGTTCGTTATCGATGGAAAACTGATGCTTGTTACATCTCCGCCTTCGTTTGGGGCACCACCCAACTCTTCATCAGTAGCAATCAAGCTCTTTTCTGGCGCCGTTGCTGGGCATTTTGGAGCTACAGCAAGGGGAGTCCCATACTTTCAATCACTTTACTTTTTTTTGTCTTGCTTGTTTTATTTCTCGTTAGCTTATTTTTCTTGTTGTAAAATTTTAAAACCCCAAAAAATTAGTGTAGTCTTTATTCCTGTCTTGTTATTTTATCTTATCATTATGTCTAGTTCTTGTCCTCCTGTTGAGACACCTGAGTCCGAAGTCCTCACCTTCAAACAAAGAGGTGGGGAGAGTTTGAAAGATGCTTGGTATAGGATTAATAATGCTCGTGATAGATCAACCAAAAAGCCTTTGGCCACTGTTCTCCTTAGAAATTTTTATGTTGGCATTGCAAGTTGGTATAGGTATGCCCTAGACACTATCACATGTGGAAACTTCCTAGGGATTAACGCTTTGGAAGCTTTTAATGTTATAGAGGGTCTTGTAGGTATTCCACCAACTAATGATGGCAAAATTGAAATCACTTTGGAACATGTTATGCAAAGGTTAGAAGTTATAGAACATAATGTACCAAGTGTGGACATGATAAGGGAAATAGATAAGGGAATTCTTGATGGTATTAATAAGCTTGATGGATGTCTAAAAGATATTGCTAAAAGTATTAAGTCCCTTGAACCTACAAAAGCTAGTGATCAAACTATAAGAATTGATAAATTGGAGGAAGAAATTGATACCTTGGGAACCACCTTTTCTTCACTCAAACCTAAAAAGAAAGCGGTTCCGGCTTCTAAAGTGCCTAAATTCATATTTGTGCCAAGGAATACTACTAAAGTTAATATATCGTCTGCAGGAAAAGAGGAGTTGAGGATGGTAAAGGAAGCTCTAATTTTCAAGGATTCAAGGGGAGGAGCCCCCGTGGGTAAAACTACTTTTACCCCACAAATTGTTGCTACCAATAGTATTCCTGGAGGTCCTTTTCCAAGTTCCACAATTCATGAACTTGATAAGAATGATGATGCACTTGATTTTCAAAAAACTTGATATTTGGCATTGCGCCTAGCTAAAAGGCGTTAAGGAAAAACGCTTGTTAGGAGGCAACCCATCTTTTACTTTCGGTTTGCTTTTTACTTTTCTTGAGTCTTGAAGTTGTTGCTTCTGTAGAAACTTCATTGTATCTTTTCTTTTGGTTTTTTGTGCCAAGTTTAGCCTCTAATGCATTGAAAGTGTGAGGTGTTGTTTTGCTGTCCAGAAACAGATTTCTGTCCTTCACTATTCGAAAATCCAAAACATCTCTGAATTTTATCCTTTTCTGAAATTTTTAGATAGAAAGCCTGATACTTTTATATATCTTTCGTTATTTTTGAGTTTTCTAATTTGAGCTACAGAAGTGCCTCGACAAATTCGATCTCTACAGACTGTTCAGATTTTGCCAGATTCTGCTTTTATTTTGTATTCGTCTCTTTACTATCGTCAAATGTGATACTCTTGGGGTGGAGTGCCACATTGAGGCTTAGTGAACAGTAGCTAATGCCTAATAAAGGTATTTGCAATTTATCTTGAGTTGAACACATGTGCACTTTTAATTTCTGAGCACTAACCCTCTAATCAGTTTATGAGAAGTTTTGTGTGAAGTGAGTTTTTACGTTCCAAAGGAGAGGATAATTAATGAAGAAATTGAAGATGGATCAGATATCAAGCTTGGGGATGCCCCCATGGCACCCCCTCTGAATATCAAGAACCATCAATCGTCAAAGCTTGGGGATGCCCAAGGCATCCCCGGCCCCCTTCTTCATTAACTATCATGAGGTCGTCTTCGTTGAACTATGTTTTTATCACTTTACATATTATGTGCTATGCTTGGAGCGTCTTTTTACTTTCAGTTTTGTTTGTTTGTTTGCTGGTCATATGCTTGTTGGATCCTAGCTTTGTTTGTGTGGGAGAGAGACACGCTCCGCTTTTTCATTTGAATACTCCTGTGCTTCGCTTATATTTTGTTGAGTATTCTTAGCTACTGTTTGTTTGCTAGTAAGCTCTCGCTTTTAGCTTTTATCTTATTTAGAGCTGCTAGTAGTTGTTGTTAAACTCTCTTATTCCTCACTTATATTTGTTAGAGAGTTGTTATTGGTAAATTCCTTGAATTGTCAAAGTGACAAAATGCTATTCATGTGATAGTGGAATGAAACGAAAGCCTACATAGTATTGTAGATCATTGTGTGGATACTTGATACTTCTCATTTGTTTTGAGATATTAAGATGAATGCTTAAACTTGCTGGTTATTTGAGTGGAATTGATTAGTAAAGAAATACTGAAAGCTTGAAATTGTGTGGTGTTTCGTATTTGTTAATTCATTAGCTAATCTATCCATCAAAAGAATTGTTTGGTCAACAAGGGAGACGGTGTGGAGCTTTTATGGTTATGATTGACTTATGTCTTATGTTACTCTGTTACCAGTTAATGTTACATGTTTGCTTCAAATACCTTCTTTGCTAAGCCCAATTTTTTTACTGAGTGTATGGTTCACTCGTGCATCCAAATCCCAAAGCCAAACTATCTTGCCAGCTGAGTCCATCATATCTACCTATGCATGGTATTTCTTGCCATTCCAAGTAAATTTGTCATGTGCTATCTTTAAAAATTCAAAATACTCTCTTTTTGTGCCTCTGTTTTTAAGCTCATGAGCGAGCAGTGGAGAGCTAGATATAACTCATGACGAGCAAGGTCATCCTCCCCTTTCACCCGGTGTCGATGGATTACGTCTTCACTTGAATCAACCCGAGAGCAGATTAAGCAAAAATATAAATATAACTCACCATTCTCCTCCGCGCAATGAAAATCTGAGAAATCAGCTCTAAACATTGGACAGTGGTGAAACCAAGGAGAAAGAGGAGCGCACTCGCTCCTCTAAAAACCAGCTGCTCTCACAAGTCTAAAAGCCTTGCTTGTTATGGGGGACTAGATAGCTTCTCTATTGTGAAGTCGTTGACGAAAGCATGCATGTCTCAAAATTGTTTTACTTCTGTTTCATAAAAATAAAAAGCTCTAGCACATGACTAATCCCTGCTTCCCTCGGCGAAGGGCCTTTCTTTTACTTTTAATGTTGAGCCAGTTTTCCTCTTCCTTCTATCTCCACCAAAGCAAACATCTAGCATTGACCTTTGGTATCATTGATCATATTGCATCGTCAGATTAAACATGAATCTTTATATTGACTTTACCGTTGGAAGTTGAAGTTTTTTGCTAAAACTTACATCTTCTTTGTTTTCATTCTCAAAGACTTTTGTTATGTAACTATTACCTTTGTGAATTAATCAAATATGTGGATCACATTGCTTTCATGTCTTTAACGTACTATTTATGAAAGGTTTTGCTTGAATGATTCAACATGGTTATTCATTGCTTTCCTGCTATCAACTATAGACAATTGTTTTGTATCACTGTATTCACATCATATGCTTTACATTACTATCTTGATCACGATTGTGTTGGTTGCATGTCTAATCAAAAATTATTTTTTTTATCACTTACCTACTCGAGGACGAGTAGGAGTTAAGCTTGGGGATGCTGATACGTGTCAAACGTATCTAATTTTTGATTGATCCATGCTAGTTTTGTGATGTTGTCACATGTTTTTATTATCATATTAATCATTTTTATGCATTTTGTTGGACTAACCTATTGACAAGATGCCTAGTGCCAGTTTCCTGTTTTTGCTGTTTTTTCCGAAAGTCCACCACAGGAAATATCGTCGGCTTGCGCTAAAAATTAACGGAGATTTTTTATGCGACGGAAGGACCAGAGGACCAAAGGGCAGCCTGGGGGGGCACCCAGGGGCCATAGGCGGGTGGCGGCCACGGCCCCCCTAGGACCCGCGGGTGGGGCCCGCCCCTACCCTCTGGGCACCGCCTCAGCCCCCTCCGACGCCTATAAATTCCCTTTAACCCTAAAAACAATGTGGCGGCCATTATTTTTCAGAGAAGTTATCCCGACGCGCCGTCATCTCAAACCGTAGTTCGGGGGTGATTCCGAAGCAGATCCCGGCACTCTGCCGGAAGGGAGATCGATCTCGGAGGGCTCTTCATCGCCATGCCTTCCTCCGGGATGATTTGTGAGTAGTCCCACCTTGGTCCATGGGTCCATGGCAGTAGCTAGATGGTAGTCTCTCTCTCTTGTGCTTCATGTCTTATGATCTTGTGAGCTGCCTAACATTATCAAGATCGATTATTGTAATGCTATGTGATGTGTTTGCTGGGATCCGATGGATTATAAAGTTTTGATGAGATTGTGCATGATTCTTATATGTTGATTTATGTTCTTGCATGCGCTCCGATGTGCGTAGTTACTTTGGCCAAGTGATTGTGTGTATCTCCAAGAGAGGGTATTTATGCTAGATAGTGGGTTCATGCCCCCTTTTGTTCCTAGGCACGAGTGACAGAAACGTCTAATGGCGAGGGTGTGCTGTTGCTACTAAGGGTAAAACAGCGGTGTTAATGTCTCTTTTGATATTAGTATTGCTTACTTCATGCGCTTTACTTAATGCAAATGTCTGTTGCTTGCAACTTAATACCGATGGGTGACAGGCTGGATAGCGATCCCACGGTGGACATTTTAGACAAAGATGCAGTTGGACTCAACAGTCTTTGTTCATTGTCGTGATGCCTACTTAAATATTATCATGTTCTCTTTTTCATAGCTAGATTAAGTTTGTGTTATAATCTTGTCAATTGCCCAGCTGTAATTTGTTTACCCATCATACAATTGTTCTATTTACTTGAGCGACTCCACTAGTGCCCATGGCCCCCGTTCCATCTTTTTACATTGATTGCAACCTTTATTCATCACTTTTCATCATCATTACTCCACTGGTCCATTTTCATATTTCATCTATTTCACTATACAATTAACCGCTTTGTTTTCTGCGAGACCGGAAAGATTGACAACCTTTCCGCCGTTGGGGCAAAATATTTTGGTTGAGTGTGTGCAGGTCAACGTCTGTTGAAGATTAAGTGCCAGAGATCTTCAACATTCACTTTGTTATTGATTTCAAGGTCCTACTGGTTCGATAAACCTCGGTTCGTTATCGAGGGAAAACTGCTGCTTGCTACATCTCCGCCTTCGCTTGGGGCACCACCTAACTCTTCATCAGTAGCAATCACATATCAATGATGACATGTCCAATCTTTCTCATAGCACCGTTAGCAAAACACAAGGATATGGAAGATAATGCCAAAGCAAGGTCAATATGCAAGCAACTCTTTGAGACATTCTCAAAATGGGGAAACACAAAATCTCCAAGAAAGGTTGAGAAGGGCATGATACCTATCTCATTGTGAACCATGTGATGTTCATTGCATTCAAAACATCGCAAAGAGAAGTTTGTGAACCACACAATATGAGGGATGCTTTTATCATCACCATGGATGCCAATAAAACATAGGAAATAGCAAGTTTTCAACAAATTTGTTGCAACACCAATAGGATAAAATCCAAAGAGCTCATGACAAGACATGTTCGAAATATCATTATGGTTGCAAACAAGCCAGCGGAAAGAACAATTGTTCATCATACTTTTTGCAACACATAAATCATCGACATGAAGGAACAAGGGAACAAGCATGTCATAAGGGGAACCGAAATCATTCACATGTTTGCAAACAAACCAAAGGAAAGAGCAATTTTTCAATTTGTTTGATGCAAAACATGGAAAAAGGAGTAGAGCCGGATTCGATTCACAACTCTCATGTATGATGCTCGCAAGAGCTCTTTTTGTCAACTCATGTTCAATATATGTTGACATTATCATGCGGGAACCATTACACATGAAATTCCATAAAAAGAATTTGTGTGAATGGTACATGAACACATCATCCATCATGATGTGTCTCTTCATTTGCACATCACCAAACACACCAAAATCAAAAGGAATGTATGACATATGTGGTTGGTCACTATGCAAAAAGAGGGGGAAATTCTCAAAATGGCAAGAGGAACAATCTCCAAAATTTTAGAAAGCTATGGGGGCATTCTCATAAGATATCATAGCAACATTATTGCAAACCAAGCGTTGAAAAGAGAAATTGTTCAACTTCTTGGATGCAACAATGGGAGAAATTTCGAAAGTTTGATAACAAGGCATGTATATGAAAAGATCATCACAAATAGGTAATTCCACAAGATCAACATTGGTTTCGGGCAAAGTATCACATGGGAATATGAAAGAAACATAGGTGACATCAAAAGGATCATCCATAGCATGCAAGCAATCACAAGTCATCATGTCCACTAGTGGGATCATGGCATCATCAACACCCATATGCGTACCTTTATAGTCCCGCTCATGTGAAGTAGGTGTTGTGGTAGAAGTAGCGGCGTCCATGTGGCCGACTTGTACATCTTCATGTAAGCATGAGGTGGCATCGTCTTCATTCTCCATGTACATCTTCTCCATAATGGGCACCATCATGTCGAGGCTTGGGGTCTCATCATCCATGGAACCTAGCATAACACGAGAGAACACACTAGAGGTAGAGGGTAAGTTGTTAGAAATCGAAATAGCATCACTTGACCTACCAACTACCTCTCCCAAGTCAAGTGGTGTATCACTCATTCCCTCAAAGTGGAAGCACTCAACCTCACATATGGTGGAGGCACTCGACTCACTATCACTCTCACTCAAGTGGGCTAAGTGGCTCTCATACTCACATAGGATTGGTGCCATCTCATCATTCGTGCACATAGGGATAGGCTCGGTAGTCTCAACTCCATTCACCTCCTTGGTTGAAGGGAAAATCCCATGCTAAACCTCCTCAACCATTTCACTTCCAAAGATGAATACCATAGGATGGGCATCATCACTCGACTCCTTTGCCGAAGGGAACATCCCATGCTCGGCTTCTCCACTTGGCTCACCTCCACAAGTGGTAGCATCTTCAATGCTCGCCTTCTTGGTCGAAGGGAAAATCCCATGCTCGACCGTCTTCTCACCATCCTCTTGGTCACCATCTTGTGAGGGATTCAAGAACTTGGATAAACCGGCAATGAACTCCTCGTGGATGGTCTTGAGGTCCATTATGAGCTTGTCGTTCTCGTAGTCGTCCTTACGTGCGGCCGTCATCTTGTCGAGGTCGGTCTTGAGTTTTTCCAATTCCTTCGTGTAGCTTGATCTACTCTTGGACACCCTTTTGGTTGTTTCACGCGGAGGAGACTCCATATGATATGTACTTACCGCCATATTGTGTGTTGATGTAGATGCGTGATGGCGTGGCCTTGAGTAGCTTGAGTCCTCATTGTGTCGTCGATGATGATCTTGAGTAAACGGATGACGCCGAAGATCCTTGGTGTTCCTTGACGAAAATTCACGTGCATAGGCACTTTGTGATGGCCGCCGTCTTGATGGTGATGTAGCTTGTCAAAGATCTTGTGACGATGTATGTGCTTGACGGCGGTGTCGCTCTTGAGTTCGTGGCCTTGAGGATCGTTGAGGTGGAGACTCATCGTCGGTATCGTCATCAACATGGTGTGTAGAGCCTCGTTGGAGATCCTTGACGTTGCTTGATGGTGGGTTATGTGCACGGGCACTTTGCATGTGAGCGTTGTAGTTGATGTGCGGCTCCACCAAAATATTGGAGTTTTAGTCATAGTAGTGGTCCACCATGGCGTTGATGCTTGTGGACTCGATGTTGGTGAAGCCCTCCATGTCGTAGATGGTTGCCACATCATCGTCGTGGTAGTGGTGGTACTCCACCTTGTAGTCCATGCTCGTGGAAGAGTTTTCGATGTCGTGGTCTACCATCTCATCCATGCTTGGGGCACCATAGTCGTTGTCGCTCATCATGTACTCCTCATCATCATGGCCTCCATAGGATGCTCCGCTCTCACTAGACATGGTCAATCACAAGACAAGTGTATATATATATGGAGTGGAAGTAACTAAGAAACCAACCTCGTCTATTAGATAGTATTGGAACTAGTGAACCATGCCAAGAAAAACCGATACACAGGAATGCGGTGACTTGAGTTTCGAAGATCCAAACGCAACTCCAAAACACACACGACTGATAAGTGGATAGGAATGGAATTTGGAAAGCAAAAGGAACAATCGGAAACCAAGATATTGTAAAGGCAAGTAGAGAACCACGATGACCACAAAGAAAATACAAGACGATCTTAAAGGATATGACTTAAGCTAATAGAAAACACACACTATGATAAGTGAGACTCGTGCAACCAAACATGAGCTAGTGATGACCTAGCGAAGACTAAAGCTCAAGTCGCACGAGTATAAGAGAAACCAACTCGATTTCAATTTATTGGTGGGCTACAAGATTTGGAAAAAGATACCACACCTACAAATTTTTCATCGAGCTTGCGTGACTTACAAGAGATAAGGCATTGAGGCTCTTTCTTTTTCTTCCTTTTTTAATTCTTTTTCTATTCTCTTTTGCTTTATTTTTCCTCTTACTTTGCTTGCCAACAAGAACTATATCAACTAGCGCATACAACGGTTGCTCGGAACACTACGAGGTATCAAGTGTGCAAAGCCCAAGAAATCATAGATGAGCAAGTTTCAATAGGATATATAGGCACAAATGGCTTGGCTAACAAGTGAGGCAAGGTGGGAGAAGATTTGGGGATGCTATACCTTGTGTCGACGAACTTCAACCTTGGAGTGGAATGCCCTTTCCTTTATCACGAAATTTTGTGGCAATATATGATGGATCAACCGCTGTGGTGATGTATTAGAGCTTGTCGGTAGCTTAGATTAGAGACGAAAATCACCAAAAACGGAGTCTGGAGTGAAAAGTTATGGCCAAAACAAAATTTCAGGAAATGCAGTTTTTTGGTCCGCCGGACCGTCTGGAAGAAATCGTCGGATGGTGTGGCGTTTTCGCACAAAATTAACTGAGAAGAGCCAAACTACTGCCGGACATGTCCGGTAGCCATCTGGCGCGCCAGATCGTCCGAAAAAATGACGCCGGACGGTCCGGCAAGCCCGAAAATAGATCTAGATCGCGATTCTGGGCGCGATTTTGGGCGGAAAAAACCCAATTTTAAGCACGAATTCGAGGGGAAATCAAAGGAATTTGGCCATGGGAACGCAAAGGGAGCTAGATCAACAAGAATAGCAATGGATCCATGGATCAAAACCTACCAAAACTCACAAGAATCACCAAATCGAACCAAAAGCGATTTGGGGCTATTTTTGGTGGAAATTTTCGAAATCTCTCAAAATCAAAGAAAATTTTGGGTGGAATGGGGGGAGGGAACAAAGGCAAATCTGTGGCAACCCTTGCTCTGATACCATATAATGTAGGGTTGGCCCGATCTTCACGGATTTGTGCGGGATGTGAGGGGAAAACGGGAAGAACGCGAAGAACACGGTGAAGAACACGAGGGAAAAAGGGGCAAACGTGGAGATAACTCGCGAATCCTACGAGGGAGAATCACTCGGCAACAAAACCCCAACGGATTAGCCTCCGGATCTCAAAACCCAAGTCAACAACACGCTCAATGAAACTGACTTCTCTTACCGGCCGGTCCACTGATCCAATAGAATCCTCAAAGGAAAGATTGGCTTGTTCTACTTGAATCACCGCGGTGAGAGAGTAGCTACAAGAAGAGGTACATCATCGTCCTCGGAGGAACCCTTCACGGGAGAGATCAACGCTCAAGTTCTAGCTCATTCTTGTCGGACCCTAGATCTAAAGAGTAGGGGGGTATTTATAGGCTAGGCCCAAAGGGGTAGGTGGGAGAGGGATACATGGGCCAAAAGCCCCTTTACTGCGCGCAGGCAGGGGGTCACCGCACGGTCCGGTGTTTCTCATGTCGGACGATCCGGCGTGACGTGGCTCGGCCTCTTCAGTCGCCGGATGGTCCGGCGGTTGCTCTTGTGGCACGTCTGGACCAGGCACCGGATGGTCCGGCGTCATTGGCCGGACGGTCTGGTGGCGACGTCGTCGTGCGCTCCAGCTCCTGATGCCGGACAGTCTGGCTCCAGGCGTCGGTCGACCGGCGTGTACCCGAGAGTGGACAGACTCCCGCCGGAGTGCTCTGCTACCCGACTGGCAATGCCGGACCGTCCGGTGGATTGGGCCGGATGGTCTGGCGGCTCTTGTTGCCGCTCTCGTCTCGTCGCTTCTTCCTCCTCGTCCACGCGTAGGCCTTGGATGGCGTCAACTCTTGGGCTTCCTCGGCATCTCCCTTGACGTCCGTACTTGGCATGTTCACCCTAACAATGCACAAGGGCCGATTCTCACATAGTATACCATACAACGGCGATGTATCGAGGTTCGCATAGAGGAAGGAGTTCACCTTAGAGGTCCATGGTGACTTGGTGCTTGTCATTGTGGTGGACATGGGTCCGCCTACATCACATAGAGCTCACCATCCTAACCCTCCCACCTCAGGAGAATGTCACTGAATCTCGGGCTCATCTGCTTGGTGCAGCACCCGGGGCACCAAAGAGAAACATCCTCGCAGGGCAGCAGGTCGATCATGTCGGTTCGCACCCCCGTCACCACCATGGAAAATAGAATGAGCGGGCGGGAGCTAGATCTAAGTATTGTCACATTTATTTAGTGTAGACTCACCAGACCCCTCCGCCATACGCCATCCCGGCCATCGAAAGTCGTTAGAAGGAAGATTCGACCGCCAACCATCGCCGCACGCCAACGAGGAAACAACTCCTACACAACATCACACCGGACCACCACACGGGCATAACACATAACCTACAAGTACTATCAACAAGAGGGTCGGGAACCTTCTCCCTCCCCTACCCCATCCGTCTGAGCCTCAAAAGAATGGGAAGACAATGGGTCTCAAGAAGGGGAAGAACAGAGAGGGAGAGGCGAGAGAGAAAAGGGGATTTGTGTTTAGTAGTAGACACAACACAAGAAACAATTGATTTAGTTTCATTTCCTTTGAGCTACTAATAATGTTGCTCTAGGTTTCTTCCATCTATACGGAGAGTAAATTACAAAACAACTACCACATTTGATGCTAAGATTTATCT